>SJYO01007492.1:41019755-41401045 GCA_006410555.1 Capra ibex | reverse complement strand
TACTTTAATTTTCTGCGAATGAGGAACCTTCTTTTCAATACTGGTTGGATCTATCGTATAAGTTTTCGTCTCTGTAATGAAACGGCTGATTCCAGGTAGATCAGTTCCGATACCAAAAAGGACACCAGTACATACCTACACTCTCAACCTGACACTTCTTTCGACTCGCGGCTTCTTAACTACGAAAACTTGACACCACAACCTCTTCTGAGAACTCTCAGGGAACCTGACGTTCCTCTAGGTTGGTCAGGTAAGACTTCTAGTTGGGACCCTAAAGAAACCGTCCTTACTACAATTTTGACTTTGAGGTCATGAGACCGGTGGAGTACACTTCTCAACTGAGTAACCTTTTCTGAGACTACGACCCTCCCTAACCCTCGCCCTCCTCTTCCCCTGCTGTCTCCTACTCTACCGACCTACCCTAGTGACTGAGCAACCTGCACTCAGACTCACTTGAGGTCCTCAACCACTACCTGTCCCTCCGGACCGCACGACGCTAAGTACCCCAACGTTTCTCAGCCTGTACTGACTCTCTGACTTAAGTTGACTTGACTTGACTTGTATCCCAGAAGGAACCGTCTGATCACCAATTCTGAAATGAAAGGTTACATCCTCCATACCCAAATTAGGGACTAACCCCTCGATTCTATGGTGTACGGAACACCGGTTTTTTGGTTTTGTATAACATCGTTTAAGTCATTTCTGGAATTTTTACCAGGTGTAGTTTTTTTTGTTATTATTATTAGACCTTTTTTTCCTTTTAAGTTATTTTAATAAAAAATTTTTCTAAGTTATAAACAAGTAACTTACTTATTTCTTTACTTACTTAGTCACTTACTTACTTCCGACTGGAAATAATTCATATTCCCAGTTCGTGAGATTCATGAACCACACACAAGAAAATAGATTGAAAGAACTATAGGTATTAATAACAGGTAAAATGTCTACTAATTTGACTCTGATCCCTTCCTTCTGTAAATGGGTTCCAGTGTGTCGAACATTCACTGTGTCGTTTTTAAGGGGTCCGAAAAGACGGAGTCTTAGAGGTGCGAATCGATACGACGATGTACCGGAGAGTCATTTACCTAAGGAGTCTTAATTACGTGAAGAGACCTTTAGAGTCGGAGGGATATGCTTCTGTCTACCAGAGACTACAAGATCGGGATACTTCTTTCGTGTTCTGTAACCCTCAACTCCCACTAATCAAGTTTTACATGTTTTTAGATTTTCATATAACCGAAGTGAGTCTATAAACAGGTTTTCCCCACCTTGTTGAAATTAATCACATTGTCCTGTTATCCTTAATTTAACCGAACCAGTCTTCTAAAAATGTCCTACTGTGACTACCTTAATGATAGGTTGAAGTTTCTAAACCTTTCTACAAGGACGATTGTGACCTCTTATCTTTGGACAAAAAGTAGTTGATCCGACCGGACTGTTTAATTCAGACACCTCAGTAATCTAATTCTATTCTCGAATAGAGGAGTCGACTGTAAATAAGTCTCCAAAAATATGACGAGTCGATCATTAATCACAACAACTTAAAAATTGTGACGAAACAGGTGAGTAAGTTTTGAAGATTTCCACATAAACGTAGAGGACACATATAAAAACCCATAATTTTTATCTTCTCCTTATATTCATTTAATGAAATTCTCCAAACTTCTTAAGAAGGTTTTCAATAAGACTCCACTTTGGACGTCGAATTACTAAAAAAAGACCTTCTTCCCTGGTCAAAAGGGTTTAACTAGTCACACCTTATTTCTCAACCGAAAATGATACTCTAGACAGTAAATACGACTCCGTATATATAATATCCAAATATTACAAGATCATCTTAGTAATTTTGATCCTAACGTACGTTATTACCAAAGGACGACAAAGTATGGGGTTGAGGGATGATATCTCAGGGATGACAACGAGTTTCAACCCCCCAAGAAAATCAAAGAAAGGACACTGATTAAACTGACACTTTCCGAATAAAAAGGTCAAAAGAACATCAATTTTATTGTTGAACTAATGATATCTTATTTGATTATGTAATTCGGACGTACTCACAGAACTGTCAGACAGTTTGTTTGCTACGAGTGTAAAAATTTACGTACCAAACGGTTTAAAGTTCAAGATGCCACTTTATGATTAATCATTAGTCTACCCATTCTGAGGGACAAAATTATTTCAGGTAGTGAACCAATTTAAACGTAGGGCAATGATAATGATAGTGTAGTAAATAAGACGGGATTCACATCTGTAGAGAGAGTAGTAAGTTGTATAACACAAAAGGTGAATTTTTTTTTTTAACCGTCTTTCTTAAGACATCCCTGTTCATTTCCATAAACTCAGAGGACCAAGTGGAATGGTGGTGGGTTTTTCTTTAGAGTTTCTTCTGAGACTTACGAAGACTCTAGATCAGACCTTTTACCTAAGAGACAGTGTTTTCACACTGCTGTTTCAAAACATCAATTGTTCGAAGACTTTTTCAAGTGACACTTAGTTGACTACACACGTCATCTCTTTGTTCATGGAGAACAGTCCGTGTTCGTGACACTTGACAGGGTCTTTCGTCTCCTTTAAAAAGCACAAACAATGTCGTCTCCAGGGGTTGGGGACCCGGTACCTGGTGACACCCAGGTACCGGACAATCCTTGGCCCGGTGTGTCGTCCTTCAATCGTCGCCCGTTTTGTCTTTATTAACGGGTGGGGGTACGTGCCTTTTTGACAGAAGGATCTTTGGTCAAAGACCACGGTCTTTCCAACCCCTGGCGACGCAATGTCGTGTCTTAGTAGTGAAGAGTCGTGGGGTTCATTTAAGTTTATATGCGAACTGTAGGGATCTTACATGACCTTACTTTTCGAATGGTGAAGTTTTTTGGTGACTTGGAGTCAAAGGAATTGATTTTTTTGTCTGCAAACGTGTCCTACCAGAAATTTGTATGCAGGGTCCCAGGATCCCCGAAGGAACCACCGAGTCGTCACTTCTTAAGTGAACGGTTATATCCTTTACGTCAAAACTAGGGACCTAGTCGTTTTAGGGGGTCTCATCCTTTACCGTTGGGTGGGATCATAAGAACAGACCTCTTAAGGTACCTGTCTTTTTGGACCGTCCAATGTCGGACACCCCTGCGTTTCTCAGTCTGTGCTGACTCTCTAACTCGTGTGTGTGTGTGTGTGTGTGTGTGTGTGTGTGTGTGTGTGTGGGGATCCCAAGACTTAGAGTCTAAACTCTAGACTGGGGGTTCCACCTTTGGACTCTCCTGACTCTTTTAATAATGTTTTCTTCTGGGGTGACTCAAATCCCAGTAGACTCCTTAGACATTTTAATTTAATTTATCTCATTTATCTTTGAGACTCTAATACACTAATCTAAAACAGCAGTCTATCTCCAGTCTCATATAAACAACTTGTTTACTGACTTACTCACTCACTCACTTACTTACTTGACTCTCCATCGTACCCTATAACTCTAAACCTCAGTCCGTGTAGACTCAAGTTGAGGATTGAGTCGGTATATGAACAAAAACAGGAACCTTTTATGTGGAGAGAATTGGACGAAGAAGTAATCATTTAGTTCCTATTATTGATCGAGTATTTAAACAACACTTCTACTTGTTTTTGGATATATTCACGAGTCTACTATAAACGAAAGTAAAGAAATGAAGGTCCTTTACATAACAAGGTATATGTAATTCAACATTTTTATAGTGGTTGGTCGAAAGTTTAAGTACATAAATGGTTGATGGTGGTTGTGTAAACATATACAATAGTAGTAGGGAATTACCCTTTACTTTTTCTTTCCTCTCCTTTTTCTAGTATTTTGAAGGGAAGGTTGAGGGGTACCTATTAGTTCGGACCCCTTCCATCCGCAGTAAGTCATACAAATGTTGTTGAGGTAGAGTCATGAACCGGAAACAATTGAGTAGAGGGTGGGGTGGGGGTCGAAAGATTTCTCGTTGTACATTAATATCGTGATTGCTCCAGTAAATCGTCTTTGGTACCCATCCCTCATTACTTACACGATAGTCCGAGCCTCTTGTCGAACCCGTGTTTAGGTTTGTCAGGTACAAGTTGAGACTACTCGGCCGGATTTGAACCTTTTGTCTCGAACCCTTCTCCAATTATTATCCTGTACTTTTAACTTTCCGAGGGGAGGTCTCTCTGGGTCTCGTTACAAAACTCGTACTAGGAAACCCTCGACCAGACACGTCTGTGCTCCTCTTCGACCCACTGTGGGTCATGGATAATTCTACCAAACCCACGAAGTCTCCGTAATTACTCCTAAACATCTCATGTTTGGACCTTCCCTGAAGTCTCCAGTAGAAGAAGGTAGAGGGGTAAAATGTCTACTCAAATCTCGTGAGGACTCTCGACTTGACCGAACTAGTCAGAAATCTTTGTCTCGGTTTGAGACATGGTCCCGGAGGTCTATTTGTCCACAAACTGAGTGATCGGGTACGACAGGGGAACGAAGGTTCCCACTGTAAATCCTCTGGTAAACCTGTCACACATTACTATGAAACTCACTTCGATTACAACGAACCTGGTCAAGATCCCATTAATTCAGGGTCTCCTTATTCGGATAGGTAGATGGTCAAACATAAACCTTAATCGCGAGAATTAACTCAACGTTAACGATTGTACCGACACCGAAAGTTGATATATCTTTTCTTTCACCTCTTTCTCTTCGGTTTTCTTCGGTTTAGGAACCGGGTGACTAAGTTTCGGTCTTGGAACGGGTGGGTTGAGGGTGGACGATCCAGGGTCTCAGGAACGGACGTAAAGACGTCCGTGGTTTGTGACGGTCATTCATCCAATTTCTTATCCGGAGTCTGATGATGAGAAGTGTCAAAATGTCAAATATCTACAATGCCTTTACTTATTTTATTTTTAATTTTCGTAAACCAGTAACACGAAAAGGGGGTTAATTATTATAATTTTAATGTTGTTTTATAAGGATTGATCTCTTTCTTTAACAAGTGAGTGAGAGTTATGAACTTCACCACTCATACTTTCCTAATTCTAAGTGCCCTTACCTAAAAGTAAAGGTACTCGTGGATAATTCGTGAATGGTTTATGTGTTGTGTTGGTTCGTCGACCCTCAGTTCTAGCTCGCATGAACTCTTTGAATGACAAGGAAACCCCTCCGGGGTTTATGGATGTTTCTATCTCTTCTTGTCCAAAGTCCTTTACATACTGTTTAGGATCCTCAGACACCACCACCAAATCAAAGATCCAACACAGACTGACAAGCACTGGGGTGCTGGACATCGGGTGGTAAGGAGACAGGTACCTAAAAGGTCGTTCTTATGATTTCACTCAACGACAAAAGAAGAGATCTCTTAGAAAGGCTGGGTCCCTATCTTGGGTCCAGAGGACGTAACGTCCGTCTAAGAAGTGGTGACTAGGTGGTCCCCTCTCAAGGAACGGGGGATAATTTAAACAAAGAACAGAGTAAATTTCGTCATTGACCTCTTCCATTGAAATCTCGACGGAAATTCTAGTCCTCCGTAAACAAGCGAGAAAACTTCACACATCATAGAGAGACCCCCGGGAGAAGAACCTTATCGTGGAGGTATGTTGACTCAAGTGGATACTTTCTGGAGGGGTCCTTGGTACGAAAGGGATTCCCGGGATAAGGGTAAGGGACCCGTAGGATATAAGTAGTCTGGGTCTCGGACGTATGTACGGGGAAAACAAGGGTACCTCAACCATCCTTCGTCCCTCTTTTAGACAGACTGTTCCTTACCACGTACAGTAATCCTACCATCTCACGGTTTTTAATACACTCCTATTATTGGTGTGGTTCCCCTACCCTCTGACCCTCGTGTCACGAGTCAGGTCATTGAGGTGGAAAGAACAAACTGAAACTCTTGTTACAGTATTATTTTCTTTCGAGAAGTTTCGGGATGTAGTGATTCATTAACTCCATGGTGACATTTTGTCACATCTTGTTCGAAAGTACCGGTGACTACGACGGGGCAACAAATCCCTGAATGGTTCTTTAAAAGGAGAGGAGACGGGGAGGTCAACACCCTCTGGGTTCAGTCTTACACTACTACGAGACCACCTCCTTCTGCCGGACGACCTAACCTTAGGTCTACAACCCAATTCATCTGGGACCAAGTTTAAGATCGAATCCTTTAAGTCTTGACACACCGGAATTTGTTCCACGAATTGGAGAGACTTGCAGTCAGAGGAACGACTTTTTATCTCTCCGATTACTATGTATGGAATCTCCTACTAACACTTCTACTGTACTTTGTTTATTACAGTTCGGTGGGCTGGGTATCATCCACGAGTTACTTAAAATCAATAACACAAAAGTCCCGTTTGAAGGTGGTGAAAGATGAAGTCCCCCTCTTTTATTTTTCCTCGGTGGAACAGTCCTACGTTGTCGACCACGATCCTTGTTTACCTTGGTGTAGTCACCTCTCCCGACGGGTAGGAGTCTAAGTTTGCGTAAAATATCTCTATCGTTAAACGTCGAACAGTTTACAAGGGATTGTAAAACGTTTTTAGGGGTTTACAGTTTAATCACTCATTAGACATGTCCTGACGTCTAGCACAATAGGAGACTGACTAAGTATCGTATAAAACCCACAGGGTCTGTGGTCAGGTTCATTTACAATCATTTATTCCTTTTAATGTAGAGGGAAGTGTTCCGAGAGTTCAAGTCGGGGTCGAAGGGGAACGTCTCTTTCTTATATTTGGAACTCCCGGTCTCTCATTGTGAATAAAGAATCTCAACTAACCTGACAGTGGTTATTCATGTGTGGGACGTGCATGGTACACGGGTCCGGACCCCGTCCGACCTCCACCCCCGTCCTCACGTCCTAACCGCCATGTTTAAAATTAGTGACTGAGGTGAGATCGGTGAACAGAAGCATGTGTAAAAGAATGAATTAGAAGAGTTTGCAGGAAAAATAAATAAATCGTTTATGACTTTAACGTGAACGATACACACATGTCACGAAGGTATTCCCAAATAAAGAACCATCCCGGGATGGTGTGTTCACTTAATATTTACGAAATATGAGGAGTATTGTTGAGTCACTCCATCCGTAGTAGTAATAGATACAAAATGTCTCGTCCTTTGTCTCCAAGTCTCTCTACTTCACTGGAAGGGTTCCGGTGTATCACTCACCGTCTCAATTCCTCCCCTAGGTCTATCAGACCAAGGTTTCAGACATTGAGAACTGGTAATTTAGTACGGTATGTTCTGTCCGTACTAATGGCTCTAATAGAGGTAAAATGTCTACTCCTTTGACTCCAAGTCTTTCCACTTCATTGTAACGGGTTCTATAGTGTGTCGACGACCCACCATCTCGACCTCAAATTTTGTTCCAGATAGACAAATATATTGGGATGGGTTTCCCGATATACAATTACAATAACAACAACAAATCAGGGATTCAACTCAGACTGAGAAAACACTGGGGTACCTGATATCGGACGGTCCGAGGAGACAGTGCCCTAAAGGATGTGTTCTTATGATCTCACCCAACGGTAAAGGAAGAGGTCCCCTAGAAGGACTGGGTTCCTACCTTGGGCCCAAAGGATGTAACCGTCCCGTCTAAGAAAAATAGTGACTCGGTAGTCCCTTCTGCCCCAATATTAACGACGACGACGACGACGACGACGATTCAGTGAAGTCAGCACAGACTGAGACACACTGGGGTACCTGACATCGGGTGGTTAGAGGAGGTAGGTACACTAAAAGGTCCGTTCTCATGACCTCACCCCATGGTAACGGAAGAGGTCCCAATATTCAATGTCTTTCAGATTTTTGTTAGAACGGAATTCATCGACGATCAATACGTCCGGTACGTAATTTTTGTTTTCGTTTTTTTCCTCCCACTCTCGGCTCCTTCTGGTACTCGTTATCCGTGGTTTCCCGAAGGGAGGATGTGCGGATGATTACAATGTTCCTTAATTATCAGTACCGAGGTTAGGGACCACGAGCTGAGGACTTACTCTCTGTATAAGGGTTTTGTCCCGACTCCCGAGGGACTCTTTACGGAGAGACAAAACGAAAACACAAATGGCAAAGGGACTGAACTTCTTTTAACTCTGTTTGGGTTCAACGACTTCGACGTTCTACATATAAATATACGAAAGAAATCTTACACACGGATTTGGAACAAAAAAAGTGAGACAATTGAAAAGTTTTTGATAATTCTTCTCACTGATCTACGACCCCCACCGCCCCACCACCCCTCTCCTGTGCTCTCCCTCCGGCTCTCCCTCTACCACCCGTCTACTGTTCGTTTCGGCTCACTAAAGGCACTCTCGAAAGGACGGCACGGGACCCGAGGAGGACTTCGAGGTCTGGAACCGCGGGTACCCACGAGTTGTTACCGTCCTGACTTTAAAAACTCCTGTTACCCTCACACTGGAAAACGACAATCTACGCTTGAGATTGCCTCTAAGAACCTTTTCTTAACCTAAATCATCGACCTTTTATGATCCCACCTCATTTGACTTGACCTTTTAGAACGAGTGACATAGAGGAAGTCGTCTCGGGGGTGAAAGAATAGGGGAGAGGACCGAGTCGCAAGTCATTGTGGTCGACTTCGAACCCTCGTGACTGGATTCTGTCTTCCTGGTCTTCTGTGACGAAGTGTAATGAGAGGCCCTGGGGAAACAGTAGAGACGAACTGCCACTCATCCAGTCTCTTTAAGGGGACGTAGAGAGACCTGAGGTGTAAAAGGTGGGGGCGGTGTGTGTCAATTGGGGGTTCGAGATAGCGAACCCCTGCGAGAGTTGGGGTTCACGTAAAGAGGTGAGGGTGACGCGGACGAGGCGAGACAGTGGTAGCAGAGAAGGAACTACTGACGGTGTTAGGGTCGACCAGAAAACTTAGGTCGGAACGGGTGAAATTAGTAGTAGGTGCGTCGTCGATTCCGTCTTTAGACTACATAGTAGTCTTTGGGTAGCGGAAGTCCTGATACAGGTCCGAGAGAACCAGATGTCCGAAAAAACAATGGGCCGGGCTAGAACGGAGGACCGACTAAAAAGGGAGGGAACGTAGAACGCGGGGTAAGTATGAGTCGCAAACGTCCAGGAATTCGAGGTACGAAAGAACAGTGGAAGGGTCGAGGGTACGGAAGAAGTCAACAACGAATCGGCAACGGGGGAGGAGGTCCGGGTGCGACGATGGAGGGAGACGTCGGACTAGAGTACGGGCCATCGGTCATACCAGTTACACCCGACTTTGGGAGAGAATTTTTGACAGGGTACCTACTTACTGTGTCTACTAGAAATTTTTGTATTTAGTCTAGTATAGTAAGGTAAGGATTTTTGAGAGGTTAAACGTGAATCTTATTTCGACTTTGAAAAATGACGGACTCTCTGGACCGATTTAGACCCGGGACGGGTAAGGAGGTTGGAGGAGGGTATGTTTCGGGAGGAAACAAGTAAAATAGGTCTGTGTCACTGGAAAGAACAAGGGGTTCTGTGTGGGTGCAACAAGATCGGAGTCCCGGAAACGAGTCCGACACCGGAGACGGACCTTGTGAGAACATAATTGAGACGTAAAATAAGTCCAAAGTTAAGTTTCAGTGGAGTAGTCTCTTGGGAAGGGGCTGACGAACGGTCACATTGTGGGTGGTATCCAAGATAACGGAAACGTCTTCGATTTGAATAGATCAAAGAAAGAAATGGTTCAACAAATGACACGAAGGTGTTAAGTTTGCATTCGAGACATTCTCGTCCTGAATGAGAGTCGAGAAAGAAGTGACGGATCTTTTCACGAACTGTACTCGTCCACGAGTTGTCTATTAACGACTTACTTACTTACCTACCTATTTACCTACTTACTTTTCTCTGTTTCTCCTTTCAACCTCCTGATTTTCCCGTTCACTCACTGAAATCTATATAAGGGTAACGACGAGACATTGTACTTAAAGAACAACTTTAATACTCTAGGAAAACTGTTATGGTGATTGTCTCTTCCAGTGACACTGAAGGGACGGTTCTATGGAGTTCTTCTCTGTAATACTAAGAATTGTCTATCTTCATGTCTCCACTCTTGGTGTATTAGTACTTTTGACTTTCTTTGGAAGTTGTAACAATATCAGACTTGGTAGGGGAGCCACTATCTCTAGTTCATTGAATGAACCAGAGTAATGGTCGGTCCGCTGTTAAGTCCATGGGTCCGTCGACGACGAACATGTAAAAAGACGGGGAGACTAGGTACTTTTCGAACATTGATGATTTAGACAACCCGAAGGGTCCACCGAGTCACTATTTCTTAGACGGACGGTTACGTCCTCTTTACTTAAACTAGGGACCCAGTCCTTCTAGGGGACCTCTTCCTTTACCGTTGGGTAAGGTCATAAGAACGGACCCTTTAAGGTACCTGTCTCCTCGGACCACCCGATATCAGATACTCCACCGTTTTCTCGGCCTGTACTGAATCATTGATTTGTTGTTGATATAGACAAACCAAAGACCCAGACGACCTTTGAGAAAGGCTTCACTAAGAGGAAAAAAAGATATATTGACCAATCATAGTATCGTATTGTTTAGTGGGGGTTTTGAAACACCGAATTTTAGAGTTGTTTTACAACGATAGAGAACACCGAAGAGACCCGACTCTCAAACCCTCACTACCCCGATTCTAACCGCAGAGGGTACGTATCGGGTGTCTGTCACCCACCTCGACCGGTCCACAGAGAGAACATCAGGGTTCCGGAGAGGCACCCGAGAGGTCTTCCAACCGAACCCGAAGGAGTGTTGTACCTTGGGAGTCCCGTCGAATGACAAGTGTGTCTCAAGTTCTCGTTCATAAAGTTTTGTCGTTTTCAACGAATTAGAAAATACCGGGTCGAAGTCTTCAGTGTGTACAAGGTAACCAATGTGTACTCAGTGATCGGGTGGGTCTAAGTTCCCTACCCATTAACCTGAGGTAGAGTACCACCCCTCATCGTTTGTTCAAAGACCTTCCCGTATACCTTATCCTCTAAAACGACATCGGTAGAAACCTTTTGATTTTTATGTTGGACGGTGTAGTGTCTTCTCTCTCTTATAAAATCTGGTAGTCTTTTCGGTAGAGACTATAAATTTTACGTGATAGTAAGGAGGAGACTATGTGCCTCCTGGTAGATTTCGTGGTAGTCCCGTAGGTCCTTTGAGGTTTCGTCTCGTCGTTTAGCGTCGTCATTCGAGAACCAAAACACAAGGGAATTTTTACTGGGTTTATAAACAGGGACAAATAACACTCAAACTCTCGGAGACAGGGACGTCCTCGGAAGTACGTACAGGTAATTGCCATGTCGATACCCATATCTACTAATATATCTTTATACGTTTTACACTAAAGGTCCAGTCCAGAAATACCCGGATCTAAGTTGCACCCTACGTAAAAATGTCGGGACAACATTTGGGCACCTTTGTCTCCCAATATTGTCCTCGTGACTGTGTTGAAATAGATACCGCCGTCCTTGTCACGACATCATTATCCGGACAAGGAGACACCGATTACGGCCGAACTTCATAGAAATTTAGAGTTGGAAGGAAAGCCGTCCATGAAGTGACTTTACATTGATGGTAATACGTAGGAAAGGTACACTGATTCGAGTGAGTACCTGGTCTTAGTGGCGTCGAGACTGGACCTCACCACGCTTCATTCGACGGAAGTTAATACGCTACCCCGCCCCTCCCTCCCAATCTTTGCCCCTCGAGTGGGAACCCGTCCTCGGTTGTCCGGAAGGTCAAAGTGTCCAAGAGTAGTTCCTTAAAATCCCAGTATCTTCTGGAACTTCTCGGGTGGTAGGAAGAGAAAATTTTTAATCTCTTTGTCTTCGAGTCTCTCCACTTTACTAAGTGAGACCCAGTGTGTCGACCAATCTCCTTCTGACCTTCGGGTTGGGTTCAGACGCCTCGAGACCAC
Source organism: Capra ibex (assembly GCA_006410555.1). Classification (NCBI taxonomy): domain Eukaryota; kingdom Metazoa; phylum Chordata; class Mammalia; order Artiodactyla; family Bovidae; genus Capra; species Capra ibex. The sequence continues at coordinate 41,389,154 of SJYO01007492.1, read as the reverse complement.
GATGAGAAAGTGTAATATCGTTTAGAAACTACACGAAATAGATAAAGATTTATGCACTCGTTCGTTCATTGTGTGTACACGCACGTACACGTGTGTGTGTGTGTGTGTGTGTGTGTGTGTGCCGGAGGCACCTTCCTTGATTTTGACTAATCAGACGTTAAGTCACCGTGTCACGAAATGTCCATGATAATAAACGTTGGATGAAAAATTGATAGACACTCTGGTTGAACAAATTTGTCCTCTCTTTCGGGTACCGTGTTTCCCTAGAAGTACAAGGACACCATATAATCCTCTCCGTGGGTCAATTTCTCACAAGTAATGATAACATTTAAGAACGGGGTCCCGAACATAGGAACGCGATCTAATGTACTCCAGACACAAGTACCTGTCGCAAACCGCAGACTAACTTCCAGGTCGCGTCGATTAATTAAAGTAATCCTTCACTTCAGTAGAAGATCGTCCTTAATTATAAACCTCGAAGCACAACGATTAAGTAAAGGTCTAAATTAATCGAGTCTCTTCTTTACAACGAACCCGTTCTCCTGAAAAATTAATAGTCGAACCTATTTAAACTTTTACAACTACGGATCCCCAACTCAATTAATTTTGGACGTAATAAAATTGAAATTAATCGAGGGTAGAAACAAAACGAAGTGGTATACCGGTACAGGACATCAGTTTAAATCAATTAATTCGATTAATTCGATTAGTAAAATTAATGAGTTCTGTTATACTAACCTATCTCCTACTGATGTTCAAATACCGGTTCATGAAGAAAAAGTAATTCAACTTCCCTGTCTCGATAAAGACTAACGCCGACCGTTCGTCACGACGCCTCAAGTCCCTACACTGTCGGAGTCTCTATAATTCCGACTTCAGATTAACGTAAGGAACTATTTTTGTTTTACAGTGATTGTGTTGAGAAATTTTCTCCTCTTATTAAATCTCGATGTAGATAATCGTAAGACCTGCCCGACTGAACCAGTCCCACGCGACCGAACGAGAAAAATGGATTATTCTATTACTTCGTTTGAATGACTCGACACCTTAAATGATTACCTCTAAATCCATAATCTACCACTTTAGAAGTAGAATAATATCACCACGGGTCATCACGACGATATGAATACCCGGACGGTAGCAAGCACCGTGTTTGGACATAAAAATCCCCAAGTATTGAGACGACATTTTGTAATCGAAGTCCGACTCTCAACCGGATTTTCCCGCGTACAATCCTTACGAATAAATATCTACCACCTTAAACCACTCCCCCCCGTCCTTCCCCCCAGCTTCCTTCCGTGTCAGTCGGACAAAAATACGGTGACGAACCTTCTACCTCAAATAACGTAAACGTGATTCCGAAAGAGAAATGAGGTTGAGTTGTTTCCTAAACTTTTTAGGTCGAGTTGTTTTCCTTTAGAATTGGACCAAGGGGTAGACAGGGAGGAGGATGGAACCGGAGGGGTCAGGTTCATGGACTACTGTCACTATCGGAAAGGGTCTATCAGGGTCCGGTTTCTGTCTGAAACTTTTTGTTCTAAGACGTGGTTGTCTTTTGTTTTCCCGAAAAGGAGTTTTGAAGGATTCCGAGAAGTGAATGTACTCTTGACTAAAAAAACATACCAAGTCTACATTTCTAAATTTTATTGGGATATCTCGTCATAAAACTCTTTATTATGTTTAACATTTTCATCATGTTTATGTGTAAAACTCTCCGAGACGTCGGGAAGCATGTACCAAAGATTCTTCGGTCACAAACTGGAGATTGAACACCCGTGTAAAGGACACTACTCACATATCGAGGATCCTACCTCTCTACGATTGTAAGAATCCTTACTTCCTACTAGGTGGGTCCCCAGTGACCCCATTTTTAGTAAAATTCCGGGGTCGACATTAGTTGTCTTCAGTTTTTACAGATTCCCGTCTGTCATTAAGGTGGCGAAAGTGTAGTCCGTCCTCGTGGTGTCGTGACGATCTTTGTCTATTGCGTCGAGTCTAAATTTAGTTGGATCTTAGGACGTCCATTATGTAAAAGAATAAGTATGTAAACAAACAAGTCGGTAAGTTATTTCTAAGCGACTACGGTCCGTGAGAAGATTTCTCGACTCTATGTCTCTTTATGTGCTACGTAAGAACGGAAGATCTTCGAGAGTGAGACAAACCTTTTGTCTATTAAAGTCAGGTCATCTCTTTAGACCCCCGAAGGGTCCACCGTGATCACCATTTCTTGGGTGGTTGGTTACACTTTCCGCATTCTCTGTGTCCAAGATAGGGACCCAGTCCTTCTAGAGGACCTCTTCCCGAACCTTTGGTGAGATCATAAGAATGGACCTCTTAGGGGTACCGGTCTCCTCGGACCGTCCGATGTCAGGTATCCCAGTGTTTCTCAGTCTGTACTGACTTCACTGAATCGTACGTACGTACGTCTCTTTAGACCTTACATCAACCCTTTGGGTTCTTTCGAAGGACCTCCTCCGTCGTGCTTAGGGTCTCCTTCTCAATTGATTAATGTGGTGACAACTTGGGTGTAACTTGGGTAAACAATTATTGTTGATGTGGTCCTAGATCCAAAGATAGGATTTTAGATGGATGTTTCAAACTCATTGTGAAATTCTGAGTCAAACGTTTATAGGTCCTAGAAGTGGAACGGAGGACCGTTCCCGGTATTCGTTTAAGTCTTCTCTGAACATAAACAGGTTTCGTTGTACCTCATTTCACCCAGTCTACTTTAATTTTATACAAGGTCGGTTTCCAAACAGAGTATCTTTCACCTTTTTTTATTTACGATGTCTATCTCACTCGGAGGAAACTATTTACTCTGACTTAGTGTTAGTGCCGGTAAAAATCTTTTACATTTCTTCTTTATACGATTGGTTGGGTCTCGAGTTAGGTGTAATAAAATTGTCCTCGATTACTCTAAACTTTTTAGAGGTCTACAATTCCTCCTACCCCCTCTTCACGAGAATTTCTGGAGATTCTGACTCTTGTGTTTGTCAGGGTTCAAACTCTGTATAGGGGGATAAAATAAGATGTTTACTTGTTCCCGACGAGTCGTCTCAACTCGTTGTGTCGTCTCCCGGAAAGTTCGGTCCGGGGGTCGTGTAGTACATTTGAGAGTTCTGGAGGTGAAGGAGTAGACCTTTTACCATTATTACGGTGGAAAAAACTACCCCGACAGTGTTTTCAATTTACTCTATGTCAAGTACCGTGTATCGTCCTATAAAGTCTGTTTGGACCCAAGTCACCGGTCGAACTGGTACACGATTTGTATACCCCGTTCAATGTGTTGGAGTAAATATTTAGAGTCAAAGGTGTACACATTTTACCTAAGTATTTTGGTTGGAATATTCAAAGAGTCTTAATTTACTTAATAACGTACATTTCACGACTCGAGGTATTATCGAGATTAACTTAATGATCTGTTTACCGTTTACTAGTAAGTAAGGAAAAGGAAGGAGTTTCTCGGTGTTTCACCCTTTATTTCCAATAATAGAAAAGATCCCTTTCATATGTCAGTTCTCCCGTACTATTAATGAAAGTATACATTTATGACTATGGACCTAGTGAGGAAGGTTTCCATTAGTTTGTAAATTATAAGTGTTCAAACGATACCAAAATTCATATATCATAGTTGAGGTAATAGACTAACAACTGATCGGTCAGTCCCCTAATCGACACCATTTCGAAATTAGGATTGTACGAAAGAGGATGTCCTCCGGTATCCCCGGATGACTCTCCCGAGACCCCAGTCTAAGTGGAAAAAGTTTACTGAGATCGACACACTAGAACTCGTGGAATAGGTTGACGAGATTCAGGGACAAGGGAGTTAACGTTTACATCTCATCATTGTATAAGGACTCCAACTTATAACTTATGACCCCCCCATTTACTTTTATACTTTTACTACGTACCGGGTATACTAAGGAATTATTTACAAGTAGAAAAAAGGACTCGATGGTGGTAAACCAGACTCAAATGCCTTAATGTTTAAAACACATTGTAAACGAATTGTTTTCGTACTAGTGGAACGAAGGGTTTTAATGTATTAACTTTTGTAAAGATGTGTTTTTGGACGTGTGCTACCTAATATCGTCGAAATAAGTATTAACGGTTTTGAACCTTTGTTGCTTCTACAGGAAGTCATCCACTTACCTATTTATTTGACATTATGTGGGTCTGTTACCCTATAATAAGTCACAATTTAACTTTACTCGATAACCCAGTACTTTTCTGTACCTCCTTGGAATTTACGTACAATGATTCACTTTCTTCGGTTAGACTTTTCTGATATATGATATACTAAGGTTAATATACTGTAAGACCTTTTCCGTTTTGATGTCTGTGTCATTTCTGTAGTCAGTAACAGTCTCACACACCCCACCCCATTCCTACTTATCCGTCTCGTGCCTCCTAAATTTAACACCGCTTTTATGAGAAATATCATGATATTACCACCTATGTACAATAATATGTAAACAGGTTTGGGTATCCGAAATGTTGTGGCTCTCACTTGGGATTACATTTGACACCCGAGACCCACTAACACTGTGTAGTCTTTCACATCCAAGTAGTCAACATTACTTACATGGTGAAACCACCCCCTACAACTATTACCCTCTCGGACACTAACACAACCCCGTCTCCCTTCTACTCTATAGAGACATGGAAGAAGAGTTAAAAAGACACTTGGATTTTGACGAGTTTTTCAAAAAAATTACTTTTTTTAATGTAAATGTAAGATTTGGTTTTGGTTTAATAAACCCACAATGGGTAATAAAAAATTAATTAGATGTAGTGTTCCGGGGAGGTGATGTCTTCCGTCCGTTCTCAACCGATGTTATTAAAAGTTTCATTTAACTTCTGGAATATTGATTAAGCATATAGGTTCTTCACTAATAAAAAAGGTAACAAAGTTACCAATGTTAGGTTCTCATGGTAGGAGTCTTATATTTCGGGAAAATGGAAGATTACTGAGTAGATTGCGTACCCGTTTATATAGACAATAATCGTTTAAGGATAAATTGTCTACCCGTTTTACTCCATCACTCTAATTTACTAATCGGATACCGATTATAAACTAACTTTTCTGTTTAAATTAATATCCAAGGTAAACTAAAGGGAAGTACTGATCTTAATTTAAGATTCACAAAGGACGGAGGGCCAAACCACGAATAAAGTGTACTGTCACGTTATGTACGAAATAATGTGCGAAATTTTATTTTCCCCTCCCGCTCCTCCGTACTCATGCAAGTAGGACAGGATTTTTAGTGTCTCGTGTCTTATGATCCATTTATGAGGTAGTAATTAAAAGTTTCGTAAGGGGAATTCTGTTGTCACTCATGAGAGAGAGGGCTCCAACCACGTCTTTGGATTCGATTTTCTATATATCTATGTGTTCTATGGGTTCCTATGAATTCCTTAGTTTTTCTTTTAGGTCTTAATGTGTCAGAATCTTATTTTAACCTTCCGTGTGTCAACATATACAGAAATCCTTATACCCCTTTGGTTTCTCAGAAAAGATCCCCCTCAATGCCCCAGCCGTCTCCCCCCGCCTAACCATTCCCATCAAAATATAATTGTCTTACAAATCGTCGTTGGGACTCGTTCAACCATCACAAAACCTTTTATAAAAAAAAATTGAATCAGTGGGTTAAGAGTGGTCCGGGTTGGTTGGTTGACGGATTGGGGTAAAACAAAACTTTTTATTACAGTGTTTAGACAGGTCTCGACCTATTTTACGTGTCATTACTCAAGTAATCGTACGGTAGACGTATGTTTTGTTCCTCAAAGGTCCCCGTCTTAGGAAACCACCCGGACAATCTTTAGTTTAAGACCCGATTTTTTTATATTTTGTGTTGAATCCCTCTTTTTGTAATGTCGATGTGGAAGTGAACCGGGCGACGTTTCTGTCAGACCGAAGACTCTCGCGGTTTCAGTCGGTCTTAGAAAAAGGGGGGAAGAAAAATTAAAATTTTGTACAAAATGATGAATCTCCCATTTTTTGTTAACGAATGTCGTACTCCATTGCCTACCTCAAAACACTTAATGTGAGTAGGGGTTCTTCTTTCTGGATCAATTTTCGGAGTCACAGTCTTTAGGTAAATCCTAACGGACAGGAAACTTTTAGTTCGGACAAATAGGCGGACTAAGTGAGTCATTGTTTAGTCTTTTGAGTTTGGACAGGGGAGGTAGAGAAGGCCGGGGGACGACGAGGGTGAGGTAAGAGTCTCTTCCCTTCCTAATCCAAAGGTCTCCGACATCGAAATTGTTTGGTCTTCGTCACAAAGAACGGGGTCACCATGGGGTTTAAAGTAGTTCTTGAAACCTTAGACGGAAAGAAGACAACGTTAGAAGTAAAGTGGAGTCGAGAGGGACTGTGTGGACACTTTCATAGTGGTTTACAAAATAGTATAGTTGAAAATTTTTGACGGTTGCGACGATTACAGACTTTGGAGGACTACAGTGTCGGAACGTGCCCGGACGTCGGGTGTTTTCGTACCGACCTGAAAGTCCTACGTGTCACTGTCGTAGAACACACCGACTCCCGTCTCGGAGGACTCCTGTCACCACTTTAGTCTGTTTCTTTCGGTGTAGGTGCCCCACAGACCTCTTCCGTAAACTCTTCGGGGATGTCAGAAGAAGGGTTAGACGTCACTCTCTGAGGTAGGTCGGGTAATTAGGAGAGAGTTTCTCGTTAAATAAACCCATTAACAAGGAAGGTAGGAGGGATGAGGGAGAGAGAGTACTCTCTTTAAAGAGGTCTCGGATCTTAGATCTCTCTTTTATAAAATAGATAATATTTAAGGTATTTGTAGATAAGGGTGGGGACGGACTTTGTTTTTTTTTCGACTATTTGTGGTAAGTCCGAGGACGAACGCGGTCATTGCGTCGTGACTGGTTTTTTGAACTTACAATCTTACCAAAAGTCAGTTCGATATCTCATCATATTGATTCATCAACTCGTGTACCTAGGACGTCGAAGCGAGTGATGAATCACGTTTAAGACGGATGGGAAGCCACTACACCGGTCTGAAGTGAATGACTAAAATACTCGACTCCCGTATTATATGTGTATTGTGTGTTCATAGAGTAAGAAATGTGAACTATGAGATCAAAAATTAGATATCGTGTAAGTAACTACGTATAAAAAAGTCCAGGAATATTAAATTTCTCCTACCTACATATAGGTAGGTATAGGTTACTCTTCTCATTAAATCAGAAGTCTGACCTTTTTTGTGTATAACCCATTGACTTCAGAGTAAAACGTGTGTCGTCTTATTTTCTAATTTTCTAGTGGACGTTTCTCAGTAACCCGACTCTATAAGGTACTTTATTGTATCTGTAATATCCGAAACTCTTGTCCATGAAACCGAGGTTTTAGGTGATGTTAGTTCTTAGATCCGGTTTTTATTCGGGAAAAACGGATTGGAAATATAGTTGTAGTTTTAATACAAAATAATTTAACTCATCTTTGACAAGAATTGATAAAAAGGAAATGGTTATTCGTGTCGAACCTAAATTGCCACACAATGTCGTTAAATAAATGTTTAGAATTATAGAAAAACCTAAGATCGTTAATTACCCCTTTATCCTTTATGTCGGTTGTTTTAAAAGTTTTAGTCGAGTCTTAGTATAAACCTACACTAATTTCCATATTATACAAGGTAACCTTATGAAGTCACGAGATAGAATTTTCTTATTTATGTTTATAATGAAGAAAGGACCATGTAGACGAAAAGCGTAGTACGATCTTGTACATTTTTAAAAGATATTTTTGATAACATAATGGAGAAAATATGAATGTATACATATACAATGAAAATGTATTAACCTAAGTAACCAGAAAATAAACGGTGTTTATACTTGACGTCCGGGTTCGGTGTCGAGTAAGTCTGTAAAATTTGTATGGTAAATGATGAAGAAACATACCCTATATCAATCAATAGGTAAAACGGAAGACCTGATTATCCTAAGGACTTCAGAGGGAGAAAAAGGAGTCGTTGTTGAACATCAGTATCAACAATAGTTAATATGAAATAATAAGTGGTACTTCAATAACTCGAACAGTTTTAAGTTCTCTTTAAAGAAAATCTCGTTCCGATTTTATACGTCAATTACCCCTTGTGTACATATGGACACCGTCTAAGTACAATTACATACCGTTTTGGTTATGTTATGACATTTCATTAATTGGAGGTTAATTTTATTTATTTAAATATAAATTTTTTTATTTTATTTACTCAGTCGTTAAGGTTCAACCTATTTCTATTTTACGTTATGAAATCGAAAGCTTCCCTTCTTTTTTTTAACAATATCGAGTATCTTATTTCATATAGTAACAACGACAGAGTGTCAAACATTCCGTTGATGTGGTTTTACGGTCCCGTGATCGTCAAGTCCGTGAAACTTGTAATTATTGTCACGGGTCGTTACAATCCTCGGACTCCTTTTCCTTACCATTCATTATGACTAGGACGGAAATAGCCTTTAACACTATTAAAACAAGTAGTGCCAACAAAAACGTAATTGAAATAAAAAATTTTATAACGTAATTTCGTAACAGAACTAATGCACTTTCAACGTGGGTTTCTTTCGTGGGTAAGGGGATTGACATCTTGACCAGGACGAAAGTATTCAGTGGAGGGAGCTTGAAGTCCTAGCGTAAACATATTGACTCGGTCATTAGTTCTACTAATCACTTTCCTGGCTTCATTGTGCACATTCTTGAACGATTGTCAGTTACAACTGTATATCTATGTAAATTTCTCGTAACGTGTTGAGGTTCTATTTCAGTAATATAATTTGTCATATAAATTTCTACATTCCCACTACCTTTCACATTCATGGCATTGACTCCTGTCTTTAATTAGTCTCCGGAATCTTCCTATACTTCTGAACTTCTGTGTGGGTAGAGATTGATTGGTATAAATTTATTTCTTTTTCTGTATGTAAGTATCGGGTTCGTTCGTTAAAGGAAAGGTCAAAAGTATTAATTAGTAGAAGAGTATTAATTAGGAGTAGACATTTAAGTCAAACAGAAGTCTAAATGAGAAAAGTCAAGGATTTTTGTAAGTTAAGAGGTTGTTACTTTTTAATTAAATCCTTCTTTGTGAAAATTACAAAAGGAGAGTGAATTTTTTAATGTCGAGTTTGTTGTGTCCATTTCGGGATGTTTATCTACTCTTGACGTGTACTCTTGGCAAAATTCACCTCTAGTATTTGGAAAACCAAGTTCCATCTTGAAAGGTCCGACTTCCTTCCGTGTTACGGGGGACAAGAGTATCGATTACTACGAAAGGTTCGACCAATCTTACGTGACGATCAACGTAAAATTTTGTGGTGGAGACTTTCGGAAAGGAGAGAGTCCTAGAATGTAGTTCCAAAACGTAAAAGGTATTTTGCAAACGTGAAGTGGAAGGAGTGAGTTGTTTAGGACTTGAAAAGTTCTTAAGTCAAATCTCGGAGAGAAAGGGGACGTCCAAAACTAGGCCCCCACCACTACGTTTGTTGGTACTTTCAAAAGGCCAAGACAAAGTTTCCCCTCTCTTTGTTAATTTTATCCATATATCCTTCGAGGTGAGTCCGAACAGGGAAGATTGTCTCTCAGTAATTTGTTGAAAGATCACAGTAAGTTTCTTGAATATTGTCTTAGTCAACTAAAAGTAGGAGCCGAAATAATCGACACTAAATCCTCGCTCTTGCCGGGACAACTGTGTCGACATTGCACAGTCCTGGACATCAGGTAATAACCGAAGTCCGAAGGCTCAATGTCAGGTAAGAACTGTCTTAGTTAGACTTACACTTTCGGAAGGGAGAGCCTTTGTACATGTATAGATGATCGTCTTTCACGAAGAACATGTTGACTTTTGTCATAAGTGAACTCCATTCAACGTTCAAGTGGAAGGGGTTTAGTCGTGACTGTACGGTATCGAGAGTCACACAAGTCTCACTCGTCTCCCGACGTCTGCGGAGAATTGATTTATGGGTTGTACCCCCGTACACACTGTGACCCTAGGCGATCAGTCTAGGGTCTGAAACGTTCACCCTTAGTGACCGACAAATTGTACGTAAGTCTCGGAACGGTTAGATTTTACCGACGAGACATTATGAAATTAACGTCAAAGTACCTTTGTTTAACGATAAATTGACGTTATTCGTAAAGACACTGAACCGACTTAACTGTTATCCACTCTGACACTTTTCGCTGTTCATTGTAGTTGAACATTTACTAGAAGCAAGGTTGTCGGAGACGTTGGTTCCGTGTCCTATGTTCGTGGGTCCTATCTTAAGGACCCACCTTCTCCGAAACCTGTAGAAGAGTTAAATGTTAATAACTCCGATGGACCTTTGGGAAGTGATATCACAAAACTATCTGTCTAGAACCTAAATGACAATAAAATAACCGGGATTCTTTATAAAATATATTTATTATCACGTATAATCTTGGAATAATATAAGTGTAAGTTCGGTAAATTCTCGAAGTAAAATCCAATAATCAAAAGTTTATAGTCACGATTAGTCCCGTTTTCTTATTTATAATTCTCCTACTGTTAAAGTGTTCGAAGTAAAGTCACTGTCAAAAGAGTAAAGTATAAAATATTCTGTGATGTCAGACACAATTTGATAAAGGATTATTCAGTACTTCTCGACCTTTATCAAAGAGCACCGTTTGCTAAACCAAACCTTTTCGAAGTAAGTCCGACAAGACGGAAAGCCCGACACTTTTAGATTGATCTGTCTATCCATTTTTTTTGTAATTTGAGAAAGTCTCCTGTTAGAATGTTTTAACAAAGTAATCGTTCTAACTGTTAAACCTAATAACTCTGTAAATATACATAGTATTTGAAAAAAATTTAGTCCTCAAGTCGACCCGATTCAGTGTAAACGAAAATAAAAATTAACGTGACCGAACAATTCCTGATCCCGGTAGAACGAGATACTGCACCGATTATAATTTATTCAGGAAAGTTTTATTGTCTCATGTAGAGTGATTATAGTTTACGTCGCTACTTTCCACTTGTTCGTTTACCCAAAAGAAAGAAAAAGGGGTCGTTACAGCCCCAACCCTCTCCTTATGCTAGTGACGAGTGTAGTCTTATTTGGACTCACAAAAGTCATCGAAAGATAGGTGTCTCGTAGGGGTAATCTCTGGTCAAAATAACAAACTTTACGGAGACCAAAGTTCCTTCACAAAATGGATTTCGTTCTGATGATGAATTTATACAAGATAACATATAAGTATCGAGGTAATCAGGAAGAGGTTAAATCGTGTAGTTTCTCTTCCGAAGTAGTGAACGTACACCTAATATGATTGTACTCACTGTAAACATTAGAATATCCAGACGTTGAATTCTTTACGAAAATCTTCGAGCAATAATTTATGCGTCGTCACGAACTCCTTGGTCGGTATATTATCAAGTAAATTTCAGAAATTACTGGAATGGGGAGGTGTAGTGACTTACGGTGTCGACATAATGACTGATTTTCAATAATTGATAGAGGAAACTTAAAGATGTAATATACCCTGTACTCACGAGTACGGTTTTTCTTACTCTTCTACGAACGTAAGAGTACTTGTGTAAAAAGGAAAAGATAGGACTTCGTAAGTCAAGTATCAGGGAATTTCAATAGCATTTCTTTTTGTTTTCTCGGTCTTGATCAAGGATCTTTAAGGGGTTCCTAGGTTGAGATTGTCCATAACAAATACATTGAAAAAAAGACGTACAAAATATTTCAAGATTATTTGATAAGTGAAATTGAAACGGAAATTTAAGAGGGTGTCCAAATATCCTCTAGAAGTCGATCTTTTGACTAAAAAAAAGGAGAACCGGACCTTAGAGACTCTCGTTCAGGGTTTCCCTTCGACTGTCGATCGACTCTACACCACTCGGACTGGAGATGTCTTGGCTAAGGATAAGACTCTCTGTTCCATCCAGACATACCCTCGAAAAGAAACCTTATTCTCTTTTATTTTGAATTTTCATAGTTACACTTGTGTGGACCGAAATAATTGGACACCTTCTTCGACGTCAACCCAAGACGAGTGTAGGTTGTTGGAGCGTCTCGTCGGGAAGTCTAACGAGGAGGAAGATCGTGGGCGGGACTCAGGTGACTTAGGAACCGATTTGCAAAAAGACGTCTTGTTTAGACGCCCGTTACGTCCGCGTACATCCCTCTAAGGTGACGGATCTTGACCTCTTGGTTTATAGCGGTTCTCATGATGATTTACTTTAGGTTTAGGAGGGGGTTTGTATACCTTTCCGTCTCAGTCATGTCCTCACATTCTTGTTTTGTTTTATTTGTTTAGTATGCCGTCTGGTGTACTCCGATTTTCGAGTCGTCTTTTACCTCCGGAGTGGGTAGTTTCTGCTGGGATTCTCGAATCCCAAGGAGTGTTGATTACCTTGAAGTTTTAGACATGTCCATACGAAATCTTGACGATAAAGGAAGTTTTCGATATTTGAACCATTCTCTTGTTCTACCAATACGGTGTAAGAAATTGTACGAAAGGTAGTTATGGGTTCCGAAAGGATAACTCCTTTTTCTTCTTTACTTTATCAACTTCTTAGTTTATTTACCTATACATATTTGTGTTTTCTAAGTGACACTATATCTTCACATTACTGCACGGCAATTGTCTTATAAGACTTGAATATTTTTCCTGAGGAAATCTTTGTACCGAAACATGGGGACGGTTTTTACCGTATCACTTCATTAAACTTCTTATGGAATAACCGAGTCTCGATTTATTTTGTAAGCGTGGTGGAGGAAACTGGGGGCTTCAAAAAAATTTCACTTGAACCATATCTTGTTTTTGTGATTTTAAAAGATTTTGTCTTTTTTCATTTTCGTCAAAAATTTGGGTTTGAGGTAACTTATAAAAAAGAAAATTCAAAAATAATAAATTTATGTGGTATGATCTCGTTTACAGAGACTTTTATAGTGTTTATTTTCTAAAAAAGAAGTAAGTCGTTTAATCTTCATCCCCCCTTAAAGATGTGTCATCGACGATACTCGGACTAAAAAAAAAAGGTAAAAAAAAGGAAAAAAAGTAAGAAAAAAAACAGAAACGGTACCCTCATCGTTGTCATCCTGTTTTTGTGAATGTACGTATGTATGTTACATAAAATGTCTCTATGTTATTTTCACAGACACTATCTTATAGTGTTTTCGGTGTAGAGAAAGGAAATAGAGTACAAGTCAAAACTAACTTTGTGTAAAGGAATGTTGTGAATTTATATGTTTCTCGTTTGTCTTACAACAATTCCATTTTGTGTCCCATGTTTGAGACCGGTCACGGGACGATTAACAATTACTCCCATCTTTCGTCTAAACTTGCGAAGAAAATTAATCGAAGTAATCAGTAAAGGGAGGAGGGTTCGAGGGAGGGGGGGGTTTCTACAGGAGGCCACCTAGAAAAAAGTAAAAGAGATGTCAGAGGGTAATCGGGTCCAAGTGCCTCAGGAATTACAAGTATAAGTCAGTAAAATTATGTGGGTATTTACGCCCTTCTCGTTAGTTCTGGTTTCTTCCACGTTACCGTACCTCGACCGTGACCACGATCGATGTTTCCACTGAACAGATGACTTCTGTGTACCCTAGGTGGACACTACTTGCTCTAGACTCTACTTCCGTGCGTAAGACGTAATGAGACTGGAAAATCGTCTGGACGTTCTTTATTTTTGCCCGTAGAATCGATTTTACGATTTAAACTCTCTATAATTTGAGTTTGTACTGACGAAAACAGAAGGGATGTAAGTGATTAGAAGAAAATAACCTAATGGAGGGTTGACACTGAACTATCTCCGAAAGATGCGATGAATGGGGTCGTCACTTCTTGATTTCGTATTGTAAAAGATGTGAAAATGATCACCTCTTTTACTCTGTTATTTACCTGATGACCTTTCAAAGACTACATTTCAAGATGTCACTTAATGACTTGAGACATTTTCGTTCAAAGAAAAACTTTTCTTACTTAATATTGTAGAACGGAACATGAACCTAGAATTTCCGTCCAGGGAAGAGAGGTTCTTCAAAACACAATTATAAATGTTGACACATTGGAAAGCGTTCAATGAATACACAGATCCAGAGCCAAAGGAGTAGGAAGTTCACCCCTATTATTCTGACATCATTCCTAATGCATTATATACCCCTCATGTAAGTCGTCTCGGACCGTGAATTATTTTCGATTTGTTTATAACAGTTAATAGTAATGATAAAATTATAGGGGTGCACTACAAATAAGTGGTATAGGAAGAGGTGGATATCCATACACACATATGCGTACACACGTGTATGTGTGTTTTTTTATAAGTCTACGATGAGAAGGGATAAAGGATAGACGATACGGTGAATTATAATGTATTTATAACATTTATATACTTAGTTTGAATATATTACACAAGTACTGCACGAGTTAATATCTTCATCAAGGTACCTTCAGATTGAAATTACAAATTCAATCTTTACTATGAGGTGTGTCAGCAGTTTATGTTAGACAAACGTTAATGACGTTACTTTATTATATATAATCCAAAAATACCAAAAATTTACTGTAAAACTCGAAGGGTCCTTCAAGAGCCAAGTGGGAAAGGGATTGAATGATTTTCGGACTTCAGATAATCCTCGACGTTGGGGGATGAAGGTTCGATTAATTTCACCATCTCCGAATTAAGGGGTCTCATCTCCGAGTCACACTCTTTCCATTAAACAGACAGGTCTTGTTTCGACGTCGTCGTCGGTCGTTCGTATAAATTATTTACTCGTAGTTTACAGGAGATGCTACCTGTGTGTGTGTGTGTGTGTGTGCTGTGGTTAATATATTGATGATGCCCACTTAACACTTCACCATACGTTTGATCTTGAGAGTGCTTTAAAAGAAGGTTGGTTCCTCTACACTAGAGAATAAAATGACTTTTTGTGATAAGACCTACCTTGTTAGTGAGGACTTACGTCCTTTCTTAAGGTCTCGTCCGTTTTAAATAGTGTTTGTTTTGTTTGTTTTTTTAACGGTGACGGTGTTAAGAACTAAGATACATGTATCGAGAGATGTTCTGTAATAAGAGGCCTCCCCTCGGTTCAGAGGAAATCTGTTTTGTCCGACATTCTAAAACATCTAGGACCTTGTGATCCCCAGACTCTAAAATCAGTTTTCTGAGATACTGAATTTTCGAGTTTTAGTAAAAAAGAGTCTTATATATTTTCGGTTACTGCGTCTCGTTGATTTGATATGTAGGATCTGTGGCCCTCGTTTAAAGTCCTCCTATTTTCAACTTTCCCCCGTCTACTGCCCGGGATATTGAAAGGTATGTTAATCGACGGAAATTTCTTCCCTACATGTTTATTAGTTGAGTAATGAAAAGTCGGTCTCCTACGGACCCATATAAATAATACGTAGTACGTGATTTTTGCATTAACCAAGACGCTTGTCTTCCTTTTACCGGTTTTAATTACAGGTTAAAAGGGATGGTTTTTATACCTCTTGATCTCTCTTCTTTTATTATTTTACCTCGATAGACAGTAAAGAGGGGTAGGGTAGAGGAGGTCTTTTCACGGTCTCCCAAATCCTTTTTAGTAAAATTTCGGAAGAGATCCAGGTTTTTCATCAAATACAAGGTGGTCCGTCACAAAAGTAATAGAGAAGGGGGCACGGAAGAACAATTACAGAGAGACCTGTACAAGTCGAATAGGGTTTGGAAATAAATGTTTTTAACGGAACACTTAACTGGGCCGAGTACCACTCGGATTGTGGTTCCCGTTTTTACACTCTGTAAATCCGGTTACCCCTATACAAGAATTAATTGTAGTTGGGGTTTTGTGTCGAAGAGTGGTCACAAAGTATTCTTGTGTAGGAATTCAATATAAAGGAATACGAAAAATTCTCGATAATTAAAAACTTCCGGTGGACAGAGGAAAACCGAAGGTTGTAATTCTTTTATGTGTGACTGTTCAGAGAATAAGTAACGGATTATGTAGAACATAAGGTTTTAGTTGCAGGATGGAGAGGGTGGGACGTTTTCCATACCTGAATATACTGTCCGTGTCATGTACGTTACGACATTTGTGCATTTGGTCTAAAAGAAAGGTCAAAAGGAGGATTGTGGAGGGTTGAAAGCAGTAGAATACGAGTCATTCTACCATGACACTCTGGTACGAATATGAATAATGTGTAGACACGTGAATCAGGGTCCGATTGTTACGACCCAGGACATAAGTCGCGACAAGTCAGACCGTTGTAAAAGGTGGAACAGAGATATAGGAAGTTAAAAGTAGTACGTGTAACCATTGAGATAGTAAAAAATACGGAACGATTTAGTCCCTTTCTTTACCATATTGTGGTCGTTGTTTGAATTCTACATTAGACATCTTTTGATGCTGAAATGTAGCCTCCACCATCCAAAATAAGAACATGAAGAAAAAAACCGTTCCCCCGATGGTTCATATTGATGGTTACCGAAACGGAGGTTTGACTTTACTATTGAGTTCTACAAAGAATGGGTAATAACAGGAGTTGACACGGGATATCTAAGTGAATTAATGTCGACTTTCGTATTTTTAGACATTCATAAATATACATAACCGTGAAGAATTTCTTCGAACTTTACCGAGTAACTACCACTGACTAATTAAACGTTATTTTTTAATCTGAAAGTAAGAATGTCATCATAAGATACATCGAAGGGTATAATCATTTGATTTATTCCTTTTGATATGTATGAAACTACGTTAATTGGAAATGGATTATTACGTTACCTTTTATGTAAATTTTAGTGAGGTATTTGAACTTATTCTCTTTTGCTATTTTCATTCATAATTTTATACCGCCATATTAAAATTTATCAAAAGTTTATAATCAGTAAAAGGGATATGTGTTGTAATTCTTTTACATAATGCCTTCTGTTTCTTCGGATTATAAAAAAAGGACTCTAAAAACTTCGAACGATTTAAGGATAAACGTCTATTTACAACAAAAAAACACTAGGGGTGTTGTCTGTAATTACTTCAAGGATAACATTTAGGTATTTCTTAATGGTTCACTTCACACGTGAAAAACAAAGTTACGTTATTGAGTCACGACACACTAACGGACCCAATTACTACTTTTTCAGTTTGTATGATAGTCTCGACTACCTTTTTAGATAGTGGTTAGACTTTAATTTTAAGTAGACACCAGTTATTCTAAATTATAGGTACGTTCACCGCGACATTTCTCATTTACTTAGTTACAGTAGTTATGTATTAGTCATACTTTATACTACACTTATTTTAATACGCGTGTTCAGTATGTAAAGTGAGAAAAGACCCGGTCACACCTTACTTGTCAGAGAATTGACTTCCAACTGTCATTAACAATGTTTAATCCGTGTCGTCAATAGTTTTACGTGAGTGAACGTATCGATATCCTGAATAATTCCTCTAATTTTATCTAGATTTTGATGGGTCATGACCTCCACGACCTGTTGACAACTTGTGGGCTAAAAGGGAGACTTCATAGCAGATTATAATACACTAAGCATGTAGACATATTGAAGGAATAAAGATTGAGACCAGGGTTTTGAGAGGTCGACACCTCTTCTTAGTTTTGTGTATTAGAAATTATTACCCTCGATAGATACCGGGTTTCACTAGTCGTTCTCCATCTTGAAATTTTTTTTTTTTTCAACATTGAATAAATTTAGTATATCCTGACACTTAGTTGTTTTTACGAGAAGGAACCTTAAGGTCTTGCAAAGTATTTTGACGAGGAGATTTTAAGTTTCGTGACATTTGACCCACACCTTCCGTCCATAGGCTCAACGATAATGATTACTTCTTTGGTAAAAAAGTGCTGTTTCTGTAAATAAGGGAGAAGAATGGTATTTACAAGATTAGAAAGGGGGTGTTATTGGATCAGTGGACCATAAAGACTTAGAGTTTTAACAGATCACACTATTTCTTGACCAATATCCCTTCAAAATGTAAAACGGACTGAGACGTACTCTATTGTGCAAGTTGTAACCATTTCGATGTCAACACTGATTTAGTCCTAAAAAAAATTGGTGTCTTGTAAGTGTTAAATTAGTTAGTTGAGAAGATAAAGACTTGTACATACATACTCATCGGATGTAAAGAAATTTTCCTGTGCGTTTTTGTGTTGGTGGCTACTTTGAGGGAGTGATCTACCTGAATCCAACTTGGAAGGTCGAACGAGATTATCTCGAATAATCATTGAAGCTCCATAAGTGGAAGACCAGACCGTCATCACCTAACGAGACTTCACTTAAGTTTACCGGTAACTACTCTCGACATCCAGATAGTACAAGTGTTTTATTTGACGGTAACTACATCACTTTGGCTAGAGGGCCCTGGTCCGCTAAGGCCGTCCATCTCGTACATTTTGTGACGTTCCCTTTTCGTTTGGGTGACTTTTGTTCATGTTTAATTCAGAAAACACCAGTGTTCAAACATTTGACAAAAATTCGTCCAATAGACAGTTCATGTCCCTCGGTGAATACCGAACCACAAAAGGAAGGAAGCTGTACTAAGATCTTTTCTTGTTCGGGTTTACGTTCTTTGATCTCGGTCGATTTCCCCCTTTCTCTGTTTATCCACACACAAAGGGTACCACACCTCCCGCCTCCGCCCATACATTAGTAGTGACGGTGTGATGTTAAAGTTACCTGAGGAAGGCACAAACGCCGAACTCTGTCGCCCCAAGGGTGATTCCTGTGTACGAAACAGAGGTACGCCCTTTCCATGCCAAGAAAATTTTCGTGTTTCCTCCTCGTCTACGATGGAAGTCTACTATGTGTAACGGAACCCGGGAGTACTGCTCAAGTGAGCGTCCT
The DNA here is from genome assembly GCA_006410555.1 of Capra ibex. Lineage (NCBI taxonomy): Eukaryota > Metazoa > Chordata > Mammalia > Artiodactyla > Bovidae > Capra > Capra ibex. The sequence continues at coordinate 41,370,324 of SJYO01007492.1, read as the reverse complement.
TATCTGACAGGTGTTCGTGACGTTCGTGGCGATAAGGGTTTATTGGACTTTGTTTCTACTGCCCCTGTGGTTACTTATTAGGGTTTGGTTTCTATTTCTTTCTTTAGGGAACCGGAGACCGGGAGGGAGACCTTACATAAACTGTCTCCGCCTTAAAAATCCGAGTCCGAAGTTTAAAATATTCACTAAATGTAGTAGGTCCTTTTTTTAGGAAAACCCCCAGTGTCCATTGAAGACGGATGGAGTCTCCTTCTCCTACGGGGTCCAAATTAGTTTTATAACTGAATGTGGAGATCGTTTATGTTTTGTTAAGACAAGATGTGTGTAAAATAGTCTAATGACTCAAGTAGTATTTTTTTTTTTTTCTATGTTAAGTACTGACCTCAAATTTACGTAACACAGGAACTTGAATATACTTCTTGAGAAAACATGAAATTAGTATAGAACTCTATACTCAGTAGTTTTCCCAATTCTCCTAAACTAACATATAGATTCTTCTGTAGTACGAGTCACATAACTTTGAGGGCATTTGGAGGTAGTCACGTCTGAAAGGTAATCTTTGAGAGACGATAGGTCCAACTATATATTACACATACCCAATTGGAAAAGTTAGTACCACAGTTGTGAATTCTAAACGGAGACGAGTAGAGAAAGTAGGATTGGAAGAGAGAGAGAACTATTACTTTACGAACGAGGTTGAAGGGAGATAGACGAGGACTCAGGTGTTAAATCTAATGAAGTAGAGACGATCGTTGTTTGACTTACTTTAAAGCTAAACTCGTCTTTCATTAAATGGCCCTAGACCTGGGTAAACAGTAGTATAGAGAGACCCACAAACGACATAGTGACGTCAAAAGGATACGTTAGTTTACTCTGGTGTTGTAGACGGTACCCCCCTCCTCCCCCTCTTCCTCTTCCGACGTCTCCTCCCCTTTCGAGTTCCTTCACACCACATGACTTCTTTTTATATATGTATTAAGGAGTATAAGAAGGTTTCCGTGTTTTTTATAAAATTACTTGTGGCTTGAAACCGAAAATACCTTAGACATCTAAGTTCGACCCCTCGAAATAAACGAAAACCCGAAGGGAGAAATTATAGGTGTTTATAAATAATTTGTCTGGTTTTACTAAAGTGAAACTTTCCACTACAGCCTTGTTCGTTCGTCCCAGTGTCTCCGTGAAAAGTTGTTACTTTTTTGTTTCATTACCCTGAATGTTTAATTGTATAGCCACAGTAGTATTTATAATTATAAACGTAAAAAAGGAACAAGTTTATTTCAGTATTTTACGTCGAACACAGTTTGGTCCTCTGTGTGAGGATATCTTGTGGGGCATTAGACTTACTAACGTCGTACGGAGATATATTTTTATTAACGAAACTCAAAAGTCTTAGACCAGAACGTCTTCTCCGAACAGTACAAGTTTGATGATTAAACGACAGCGGTGAAATAACTTTTATCGGACATTCAACAATAATTTACATAGCTGACTTGCTGTCCCTCTCATCATTTTGACGGGGAATTCTACCGAAAATTATCCTTCGGGCTCTTTGTTTAAAACGTCATCGTAGCTAAACTTCTCAAGTTAGTTTTGAGGTAAAGTTTTGATTAATCAGACTCTAGGTGCTGTGTAACTGTGCAAGAACGTCTTAGTCTTGTCAATTCTCTCTTTCGACTTTATTATGTGACAGTCCTGGAGATCGGTGTGTTGGTGTGGCACACCCTCGTTCCCCCGGCGACCGGACGGTAGAGGACTACGACCTGGTGAAGTCCTCGTGACTACTCCTGGAGGGTCTCAGGGTGAGTGTCGTAGAAAGTTCACATCCAACAGTGACGACGGCGTCCCCCCGAAGAGTCTTCCCATCCCAATCACACTGGTCTCTTAATCGTGACGGTGACCCCTTCCTTAAATACTAGGTGTCGTCCCGATAAAGTTTTGGGTTTTCCCCATGGTTAAGTCTGTGAAGCTCACTCTTATTTCAATTTTTGGACAGCTACATCGGTTTTTGTGCGACTCCTATTTTCCCCCCATCACATCTATTATCCCAATCCCCTGTCTAAAGATGACCTCGGTTCCTGGTTTATAAGAGAACCTCATTGGGTCTTCCTAAAATTACCTATTCTCAGATATTAATACCGACAGTTGATGGTTGTCCATGTGTTACTGTGAGGTAGAATTTTTGTGGGAAAGTGTCATGGCTAGACTAATGGGTTGGATTCACAAGTAAATAAAATGTTAAGTGGGATTCATTTCAGTCAACATACAGAAGTTGTAGATTGACACAAAATTATTAGTCCCGTCAACACACATTAGGTTTTCGAAAAGTATGTAGAATAAAAGAGGTGGTGGTGAAAAGATTGGAAGTCCCTTGTTAGTCGGTGTTTTTAGTGCCCTAAGGATTTCACAGTCTTTCATGTCAATGTTTCAAACTTTTACTGGTGCTAGATGAGTACTAACTACACGATAACTTGTTATAATGATTACCTCAAATTCTAGAAAGGTACGGATGTCGAAATTCCGACGGAGTCTCGTCTTGTGAATTTACAGATATGTGTAAAATTAGGGGAAAAAATGGTTTCTCCTTTCGATGGTAGTCTTAAGGTGGGAAAAAGACTTTTCAACACCCAAAAAAAAAAAAAAAAATTGTAAAGAAAAGAGACGTCTCAATTAATAGATTGGTCCCCCTGACAGGTCCTGTCACAAACTAAATTTTCCGAGCTTCGAAATCCACGAGTTAATTCATCGATAGCCAGAGTCTGACCTGATATTACCCGAGAAAAGAGAAATTGAGTTCGTTGTCCCTCTATATGGGGTCCAGTCCGATTAATTTCGGTCCCCTCAGAAATTAACACTACTGTCTTAGCCAAAGTCAAAGGAAAGAGACCCAGGAGTCAGGTTCTTCCAGCAATTATAAAGTCGTAAACCCGTTACGTTAGTTAGTGTTTGTAGTTCTCCAAGGAATATACCCCTTTTCCCTCTTTAGGGTGGTTTGGAGGTGTGAAATTTCCACGAAACGAGGATCCTTTTTGTGGAACTTCACGGTCATGACGAACGGTCGAGGTCGAGAGGAACGACTGTCTTTTCTCTACCTCTCGTTCAACATAAAAATCAAGTCATTATTATGAATCGTAGAAAGGGATTGAAGTCACTGGTTATCCACCCGGATAAAAGGTGACGTAATAATGAAGTTCGTTTTATGTACGTTATGATCGCAATGGACCGACAAAAGATTTGACGAAAGTCCGTTTCTCTCCACGCAAAGATTCTCACATCGACTTTCCATATGTAAACATGGACGTTCATTTATAGTCGTTGGATAGATCCTCTTTTTACGTGTAGGTGTCGATGACTAGGTCTACGTTAACCAAAAGGTCGTCCAAGGATATAAATTAGATTTAAGACGTGGTCGATATAATTTACATTGTTTCTTTACGTTGGGTCTTTAATACGGACCTCGGTTCAGGTAATTTCTATGAAGCCTTATTGATCTCTGGTTCGTGGAATTTTCGTGGTCTTCGATAACTATGAATTCTCCCCCCGACACTTATTAGCGTTGACGACGCAATCTCTCCCCTCCCTTCTTTTTTTTTTTTTAGTCGGTTTAATGCGAACCAATTAAGTCTCATTGTCTAGACGGGGGTTCACTTAACCTCCGGAACTTAATTAAGACAATACTGTTTAGTTCTATTTGCAAGGGGGATTTAACGTACGCTAAATTAATTAAAAACTCTAGGAGCCTAAAAAAAAAAGGATCGATTATCAAGTGTACGAGGACACGACAGTAACACGAACTCACCCGTCTGAAGTTTCACTATAATTTATTGGTTGATAATCTAAATGGATCGTGCAGGATAACCTTTTCACGGTAAATTAATGGATCGGACAAGTTAATTTCCCTGTCGTAAGAGACTTATATCGTCGAACGACAACTAATGGTCCCTTTACTTGAGCGACAGACCGCCGCGGAGGCAAGGATTGCGATGGGGGAGGGGTTTGTGTGGGGGTGGTGGGTGGTCGTGGTCAGGGGGGCGGGGCCCGGGGGTGGGGACCGGCGCGCCGCGAGTGACGCCGACGCCCGCGGTGCACTTGGAGGACTCGTCTCGGGTCCCTCTCTTTCGCGCTGGGTGAGCAGGTCGAGGGCGGGACGCGAGCGGGGGAGCGCCCGGGCTCCGTGGCCGGTTCGCCGGCTCGCGGAGGTGACGCCGGAACCCGCGGTGGCCGGGGATCGGACCGGGGGCGGGTCATCTCGCTCGCTCGCCTGCTCTGGGCCGTGCGGCTCTTGGCGGTTGGCCCGAAGGCCGCGCAAAGGAGCGGAGTGTCCTGGACTTCGGGGTGGGCAGGTAGAGGGGCTTGAAGGAGGAGAGCTACGTGAAAGGAGCGGTCAGAAGCCCGGCCTCCGCCCCCATCTCTTCCTCCTGAGCTTCTTTCTCTTAGTCTCAAAGACTTCGATGAACCACCGCGATCCTAACTCGACCCCCAAGCCCTTGACCCCCCATCATCCCCCTTCCCGCGACGATTCCGAGCGGATGAAAACATTAAAAGATTCCACCGGCCCGGACCGGCCGCAACCGGGGAAATTCTGGGTGGGAGGGGAAGGAAAGGGAAGTGGGGGAGGAGCAGAAAGGGAGAGAGAGAATCTCCGGTTAAAACAATTAATTTACAAAACAAACGCTGCGTCGAGAGTAAGTAACGCCTGTGCAGTAAGCCTCGTCTAGATTCGGTCTCTGGTCTAGAGTAATCTATTTCGGGTAGTCTTGATTCTTTTACCTCCTCGGTGATTAATTTCGAAAATTAACACGCCTAAGCGACGTCGTTCCGAAATAAACTTTAGAACCCTCCCTCTTCTCCGTCTTCAAGTCAAGACGGGTTAGCTGTGACCCAGCGCGTCCCCGTTCCCTGATCCCTTTTCGCCGTAGGAGGAGAGGGTTGGGGGAGGAGGGGCCCGGAGAGGGTCGAGAGGGATTCGAAAAATCGGTCTAGAACCAACAAATTTTTTTTTTTTTTGGGTGTTGGAGTTTCAGTCTGTCAAATTTTCGGGGAATTATTTAGCGAGACACCAGGGTCGACCCCGGTATCTCGGCTTCTCAGGGGAAGTGGACCATCGACGGCTCGCCTAATCAGGACGAGGAGTCGCCGGCAGTAACGTCTTAACTTTCGCGGAAGTTGTTCACCTGTCTCCCCTCCGACCCTTCCTCATCGACTATCCCTTTCCTTGTGCGCGGAGGGGTGGAAGGGTGGGAAAACCGTAGAACCACCCGTCTTCCTTCCTTGTGACTTCCTTCAGAATCCTCTACCTCTAGGGAATTTTTACCCCTCAACCCCCCGTCCCCCTTCTACGACGACGACTCGAGACTCGTCACACTCCTTTCCTAGTTAAACCATGACTCGATCTTGTGGAGAGGTCCTGTTTAGATTCCAAGAGTCCCATAGGAGACCAAGTGGTCGTTACCAAGGTCAAAAGTCATTCCTTTTTTCTTTCCTCTTATACCCGAGTTAATTAATTTCGAACCCCAACCCGTGTGTAGGAAGGAAAGAGGTAATTTTTGTGGTTTACCCGTAACTATAAACAAGGGTTCTTATTCCTTTCTTTACTTCACTAAGGGTCCTTCGGTGAACGGATGTGAACAGGGTTCCCTTACGTTCACCTGGGTAGAAGAAAAATTAATCACCAGTAGTCTTGCAAAAGACTTCCGTGTACCTCTTCTCTACTTAGACATCGTAAGTGACGAAGACTTGTCGTGACAGTTAAAAAGGGGAAAATTCAGTGGGAGGAATGGTGTCAAAACGAGAGATAAATTAATGTTATGACAGTTTCGAGTACCGTAAAACCTTCTTCCTATTCTTTCGTAATGTGGGTACGAGGACGACCAAAAGGTTGTAAAGATTTTCTTGTGAAATACTTTAATTACGACGGGAGAATTAAATTTTTATTTTCGGGAGGGGGAAGGACATAGATATATATATATAAAATTGAACCGACTAACTCCTCCGGTCATAATGTAATGACCTTTTGGTTTACAGTGGAATAAGGTAGTAAAATATGATTACTATAGGGACGCGATTTGTATCGGTATGATGAGTCGAGGCATAACGTGACCCCAGAAAACGTCAAAATCTGGGTCTCATTCCCTTAGTGTTATCTCGATGTGAAGTTTTTTTATGGAGTAGATAACTAATTGGGTGTAACTTCTTTCTCGTTTTTACAAGATTAGAGATATTTCTTTTGCCAAAACTCGTCTTTAAATTTATCTTGCGTCAAAAAATTTCACTCGCCATAAGATTATAGTTGGCACACCCGCACCCAAAAAAAAAAAAAATTAATGACCTACAACTTTGTCTTGTGGAGGATCTTCGTAAGTACACGTAGTCAGATAGTTTGGTAAATGAGTTTAATTTACACATTAGGAAGTTTACGGAGGAAAGTTTAATTACTCAAATTCATCGAACTCAAGTGGACTTTTCTAGGATATCCGTGGACTGGAGGACTTAAGAAAGGTAATTAACGTGACTTTGAACAACCTTTTCCGACGAATGTACCCGTATACTTACAAGCATATGTAACGAAATTTTACGTTCTAATCATATTAAGATATCGGAGAAAAGGAGTTAGAGAAAACCCCTAGTTCCCGTCACTATGTTTATTGTTGTTTTTTTGGGTTTTAGACTTGTAAGGAGTTAACTTTCGTGACGTTTAAAAATGTAGTGTTTGGTGTGTGATTGTGACCTCATAAAGCTCGGAGGGTCATTGTCATGTTTTTCTCTTTGTAATGGTAATTCGAAAAAAAAAAGAACAAACGCAAGGAAACGATGTTCTTTTTACTGTTCAGAAATTTGACTATCCATTGGTCGTCAAAAGTGTTCCCCGTGTTTCTTACTCAGGCAAAAGATGAATTCTTTCAAATTCTACGAATACATTTATATTATTAGTCGGTAGTGGTAGGCGTTTAGAAAAGAGTGATTGGTGTGTTTTAAAATTCAGTTAGAAAACAGAGGCTCAAGGACACACCCGGGGATGGAACGAAATTCTTTCGTCGAATTTAGGGTGATCTTTACAAATAAAAATCACCTCCCAGGTTGACCCCGACTGGTGAACCTTGGGACCAGGACCCTCACTCGTTGGAACCGTGTGGATCGCCGGGTCAGGGTGATCTACACGTCAAAAGTCAATCACACCGGAAGCGGTAATTAGACGGTAATTTTTAACCTTCTGATTGTGTACGAAGAAATTGGGGAATTTAAAGTCGGTCGGTCCAAAAACTCCACATAAGAGTTCTCCACGTGACAAGGAAAGGAATTTTAGGAACCATTGGAAACCGGAACGATGGCGAGACGGGCGGTCACAACCCCTTTTCCGTCGGTTCAGAATGGATTACATCAGTAAAGACGTTTCCTAGTACGGCGAGAACCACATTGTCCTGCACGGCTACAGCGGGTCGACGCGGACCGTCGTCCTCGTGAACTCCGTGGCCGATACGGTCATCGACAGGTACCGTATCTCGTCTTTCGCCAGGCGTTAGAACGGGGGTGTCGGACGCGTGGCGAAGGTCCTCTCCCTCGGCCGGCAGTGGCCCCCGCCGACCCTCGACGACGGGCCTAAGTGGTACCAGACGTCTCCCGCCCTTCGCCTGTCCCTCTTTCTCTGTTTTGTCCCCGCTACGTTTTCAATCATTAGAGGCGCGATCTCTCGCTTGGGCAAGGGGGGGTCTCGACGACCTTCCTTCGTCGTCTCGTTCCCGCCATTCCTCCTTCTGCCCCTCTCCCTTCCTCCCTCAGAACGGCCGTCGTCGGCGGACAAATGAAAAGAGTTCGAAACAAGACCCCGGTGCTCGAGGAGAGTTGAAAGGTCGCGAGCGGCGGCGACTGTTAAAGTCGAACCCATGACAGTTTTGAGGCTCTCGGTCCGAGGCGCCGCGCGAGGTGGGGAGCGCCGCGGAGGAGGGCCGGGGGCGGAGGCGGGGGAGGAGGGGAGGAGGCGTCGGGCGGAGGTCGTTTATTCCCAGTTTGGGTGGGTGGCGGCGCGGGCCGGGGAGGGGCCCGGGGCGGCTCGGATCTCGCGAGCGGCTCCCCTCACCCCTCCGCCGCCGGGGGCGGCCTCGGTGCAAGGGAGGGCTCGAGACGGGGCCCTTCACGTCGACGTCAAGTGTTCAACCTTTATCAAGCCGAAAGACTTTCCCTTCCTCCCTCCTTGGTCGTCTCTCCTCTACCTCTGACACTACCACCCTCCCTTCCGCTCCTCTGGCACACACACACACACCCCCCCCCCCCCCCCCCCCTCCCCCNCCCCCCCCCCCACATTTCAACGCTTTGACCAAAAAGCATAAAATTTGTCGTGGAAAGTGTACGGTAACACCACTGGCGGTAGAGGGTAATAACAAGGTTTAGAGTAAAGTAAAACTTCTAGTTAGTCACAAAAGAGACCCAAAAGTCCTGTGTCCGTTCTTATTATCTAGTAACTTGAAATCCTACGGACAATTGAAGGATATGTTTGTGAGAGGTGAAACCAGAGTGATTAGACGGGAACTAGTCGTTAAATTTACGATTTCGAAACAAGGAGGTTTCCCCACCCCCCTCGGTCCCCACGCAATGTCTATTATACGCTCTTCCTTGACAATTTCCTACGTGTTCAATAGAGGCTCGGTCAGGACGTCAGTGGTTTTTGACGAAAATTTTTAGGGGGTGAGAAAGATTACTTACAGTGCTCTCTTCGTTGACCCCATATTATATCCTTAGTTAAATATTTCGAATCGGATTTGGCTAATTAAACAACGGAGGTTAGGACTCAGGTTATTTCAGGAGCACAAGGAGGTCAGTGAATAAGATATTTTTCTAGTTCAATAAATGACGGTTAATTCGTCGGACAAAACAGAAACAGGAGACATTCGGCTCTCACACCCGAGGGGAGCTCCGAGGGTCGATAGACGAGTTCTGTAAGTCGACTATGGAGTCTTCCCTCTCCCGCTTGAAACGGACAGGGGTCGGGTTGAACCGATGACGTCCTCCTTTTTTTTTTTATATTCCCCTTCCCTTGCTTTGTTCCTGAGCCCAAGGAATTTATCCGGCTAAAATTTGTGTAAAGGAGGCTTTCTCAGGGCCTTGCACACAGGTCACTGGCGTGTTATTTGGTCTTATTCTTGACGTGGTTAATTCGACATTGTTTTGGGACTCTGAAACCTTTGTCCTGGTGAGATTTTGGGTAATCGTAACGTAAATAGGCTTACGTAGTATGGAAATACATTTAACTAAATAGACTACGTAAATGAGCTCCTTAACGAAAAACAATGTTAAACGGGATTGGGTTTACTTAGACGTAAAGGACGGGATCCAGAAATTTGTTGGGGGCGTCGGGGGGGGGGAAAAATTAGCGAGGTTTAAGGAAAAATTTTCTCCTCTCCCTCCCTCCTCTAAGGTTCGAGAAGGGGCGGGGGTAGAAACCACTCTCCATTTATATATACATAAAAAAAAAATTTCCTTTGTGATGTGACTCTTTTCGTAGGTCATTGGGGTAATCGATTTCGAGAATTCCTGTTCGTTATGGAATTACGACTAATTTAGATTTTCTCTACTTAGTTCTCCTGACTGGTCTTTGACTGAGGGGACTATTGATTCCTGCCCGGGAGTAGTTCAAAGTAAATCTCAACCCCCTTTTTTTTCTTTCTTTCGAAAATTCAATTTATCCGAATATGAGATCATTAATGTATCGGTTCGTTAAATCCAGGACCCTATCAGTCACTTTATCTTTCGTCTTGACCGTCGATCTCCGTTTTAGACGGGGGGAAATTGTTGCAGAGACCACAAAAAATTACCTCTGGTTCCCTCCCTGTTTGCATCGCGACCGTTAAACATCATGTTTTTACCTACGAATTAAGTACAGAACTAAAATTAATCCACTAAGTGGCCTAAAGAAGACCTAACCTTGTTTTCTGAATATTCGGTTCTCCTTAAAAAAATTTCTTGGTAGTTATGGATTAGAACGAGTGAATCTAGGAAAGACGGTGACAAAATTTTTATCACACACCCCCCGCCCCCCCACCTCACCTCCCAGCACTGATAAAGGGGGTGTGATGAAGAGTCTGAATTTTGGGAATATCGTGTAGGTCGGAAAGGGAAGCCTTGACTTTTATATGGGTGGGTGGGGGGAGGTTCCAGAGGTTGTCTGGGTAGAGGTTCTTCTTGGGAAAACATTCGTCCTTGGCGATGTTTCGACCGCCGGGCCCCGACAGGAGGCACGATCGAGCGTCCGGCCGGAGCCATCAAAGTCTGAGCGCGTAATAGATTCGGCTGCATAACAAATGAACGTTAAACCCTGCCAGTTCCCTTCCTTCGGTTTCTTTTGTCGGGGCCGGGTTTAGCCGGGAGAGGAGAAAGAGGGGCGAGGGACGGGCGCCGAGGGGTCGGCAGGGGAATGGACGAAAAGGGGATATAACGTTATAACGCTCTCCGCTGCCGCCGCTTTACGCTCGCTTCGGCGAGCCGAAGGTTCCTTCCCCGCGGAGCCGACCGCCTCGACCTCCCTCCCCCCTACAAGAGCGTCTTCGTCCTTTCCCCTCCTCCCCCGATTCCCGGCGAAAAAAAAAAATTGCGCGTCGAGACTCCGACCCAACCCCCGGGGCGCATTCACCGCCCGCCGCCCCTCGTCTTCACAGTCAGAGCCAGGAGCGGCAAGAGGAGGCGGAGGCCGAGGCGCGCTCGTCGACGTCCTCGGGAGCCGGGCGCGTCGCGCCGCGTCGCCGTCGTTGACGACGTTAGCGACGACGTTCAAACCGTTACACCGAAGTGAAACATATAAGGGGGCGGGCCGCCGGGGGCGGGGCGGGCGCGAGGAGGAGGAGGAGGAGGCGGACGGAGGGAGGGCGCGCGGGCGGGCGAGCGAGCCCCGACGACCGCCGCCGTCGCCGAGCCGGCTCGAAGGACGTGGAGGTCGGCCCCTCGCCGGCGTCTGTGTTGTCGGGGCCCTCGCCACCGCCGTCGCCGGCCCCCCGCTCACGAGGGCCCTCCGCCCCTCGACACCGGCCGCCCCGGGCCGCGCGGCCTCGGACGCGGCGACGGCCCCGACGACGACGGGCCGAGCCTCCGCCGCCGCCGCCGCCGCCGCGACCGGAGATCGGCCGAGCGAGCGAGGGAGGCGCCGAGAATGTGTACACAATGACTGTCTCGTTTTAGGGTTGATGAGGGGCCGAGACGGCGGCTGCAGTCGCTGGGAGTCGGTGACCCGCCGGCCTAACAAGTCCGCCTTATTATTTTGGACGGTTAGGCCCGTTCCTGTTTCCCTACTGACTTTGCTCTGAGGCCCCCGCCCCCTCTCTCGGTCCGCCTCCTCGCCCGGCTCTGACCTCGCCCCTTCCCGGCCTTAGTCCACCCCTCTTCAGTGGGTCCGCGGCGTTGGGGCGGCCTCGCCAGGGGGCGCCGGGTCCTCCCGCTCAGCTCCGTGGCCCCTGGGTGAACGGGAGGCACGCGCGCTCCATAGGGGCCCTGGGCGGGGTGATCAGGGAGCCCCTGTCGGGCGGGGAGCGCGGCTCTCCTCGGGAAATCCTTTTGAATGAAGTGTAGACGGAACCTTTACCCAGAGACAATCCCATCTTTCCGAAAGGACTCTAGAGGCTCGACACCTCTAGACACGACACAAAAAACTCCACAACAAAAACAAAAAATTTAAGTGGTACAATCTTTAAATACTTGGAATCACCTTCAAATTAAGTGTTCCATCTTTGTCCTTGAGCCATCAAGGCTTTGTGACGGACGAATGAAGGAGAAGAAGGGTAGTTAGGTACATATTAGATTCCTGGGTCATCCGTAAAGTATTCATAAATAGTTGCAACCATTTTTTCTAGTGTGTCAGATGAAAGTTTCAAGTCCTTTTGAAATCCCTTTTTTTGGGAACGGGGAACATAGGTGACATCTCCTACTCTTCGGTTTAAAGAGAATCGGGAGTCTCACTACCTTCAATAGCGTCATAATCTTTAGGGTGTCGGAGACCTCTCATTCTTTTCAATAAAGATCACATTTAGTTCAAAACTCCTTTCGAAACTCCCACCATCAGACTCACAGAGTAAGATCATGGCGTCAAGTCGGATCTACGAATTTATGGATCAGGAAGTTGAAAATAGACGAAACGGTTTATCCAAATTATTTAGAGGCTAGACTCCGATTATAATCCAGACTAATAATAATCATTCAAGGTCTCTCTAAAAAGACCACCTTTAATAGTACTTTCACGTTTCGGGAAGACGATTCATAGTAATTCATTTTGGTCAGAACACCCTGTTCAAAAGTATAACATAATGTGTGTCGTGACGTTCTAACTCTTTTCCCTGGACGTCTTCTTAGATCGATGTCTGTTACGTTTACAAGTTGTAGATACCAAAATCGCAGACAAACCCCCCTAAAGACAGAAAGTTTGGTAGTTTTGATTCAGACGTTTTCTTTGATATCAGCAACGGATGTTGTAGTTCGTCTCCTGTAAAAATTTATGGTCAGTCTTGCGCGGAGAGAAATATACAGATCGTGGAACTTTACTTTACCGAATGAAAATAACTAACCTTGAATTTTAAAGTAAAAATACTAGTTTAGTGAAACACGTACATACTTTTCATAAAAAAATTAGAAATTTTGATATTATTATTAATTTTACAAGACCTATCTTTTGTCGACGTCTACCCACACTAATTTCTTCCGGTTGAATTTTGCTACATTACAAGGAACTTCCAACCATTTCTTTTGAGTTTGGTTTGCCACTTTCCTTGGGTCATTTATTATGTGTGTAAAATTAAGGGATCAAGTCGAAGTTAAACAATTATTAAATATTGTTAGTTTTACTCTACTGTCCTCTAGAATCACCCGACGTTAATTCAAGACTAAACTGGACCCCTTCATTTCATTTAAAGGACGAGACCGGGAAGTAAAAGAGTAGGTGTCTACTTCCTTAGTTCGGTTTAGCAGAAATAGAAAGGAGAAGAAATTTTCTTGTAATAAAAAGATGTCTTGTAAATTATGTATCCAGACCTTCCTTAACACCACGAAATAAAGGGTTTCATACATGTGATTTTACTTTAGAAATAAAATTTTACTTTACAATCTTTTGATTAGTTTGTAATCTATAGTGCTTCATTAACAGGTTTCCTAGTATCAAAGATACCTTCCTTTCCTTCTCTCTTCCTACCTATTTTGAAACTTATGTCTAGGGATCCGAACCTCCCGGATCCTCTACCACAAAAGAGAGACTAACACTCACCTCACTTCTGAAATGTGTACAGGGACGTCTAACCTCAACCACTCTCCTACAATGGTCTCTGGAAATAAAGGACTATAAGACCAATATCTTTATGTTTTCGCTACTACCGATTGTCAGAGATAAATCTCCCCATCCTTCATTTATGTCAGGGACATTAGTTTTAGGTCCACACGAAATTGGTGTCGCGGTGGAGACCCATCAGAAATAAAGACGTAAGGAACGTAAATCGTCAGGAATAGGCTCATCATGGTCATCATGCTAAACACCGTTAAACACCAGACGTTCTCGGAAATTCTCGGGGTAATTATCTTACCCCATCGTTACACTTAGAAAATAAAAGTGACTACGACTTAAATGTTTTTGACACATTTACATTTAAGTAATGTCCATTCCGTCAAGACATAAGTTCACAAGAAGTTTGACTATATCTTGTCACGAGTGTTATTGGGATCATATATCATTTTAACGGACTTAAGTTTTATTATTACAATATTATATGGGTCGTCAAGTTCTTTGAAGAAAACTACAGTATCTGAGCAGTAAATCGGTGAGTGGAACTTACTGTTTATTCTTATGTGACGAAACCTTTTCTTTCTCTTTGAGTTTAATAAAGAAAAGAATGTAAGATTAATTTACATGACTAGAATCTAGTTCGGGTGTAAGAGGGTGAGTTGGGTTTTACGAAACAGGTATGGAAGAGAAGAACAGGAGACTCAGAAGGTTAGTATTAGTAAAAAGACAATCTGTCGGTCTCCAAGGTGTGTCTGGGTACAGTGGTAGACACGGGGATCTTTCCGGCCTAATAAACTACGACTATACCGTTGAAGGTGTAGTTTCACGGGGTCGAGAATGAGTCATTATTTGTTTATAAATTTGGAAAATTTCCCTTACATTTTAACAAAAACTTCCGACAGAAAAATCTTTCGGGGCGGAAAAAAAATTAGACGGATGGAAATAACGAAAGTACTATCTCTAGGGAACTTTAGTTTTCTAAGTCAGTTTCACTTAGACCTTTCGAACTCAGACCCTGTTAAAGTTTTATATTTTCCACACCTCTCTTCTTCTCCGTTACTATCAATGGCTGTCTACAGTACTCCTTCTTTCTCTTTACCGTACATCCACCGACGGTCAAAAGCACCACCACCACAACCGATCCCTCACCCTTCCATAACACGTCATCATCTCAGTCTCTCTGACGTCGTAAAGTCTTATCCCTAAGTAGATGTAACACCGTGTTTACTTAAATAGATACTTTGTCTTTGTCCGAGTGTCTGTATCTCTTGTCACGACACCAACGGTTCTGTCTCTCCTACCCCTCAAACTTTAATTGTCTACGTTTGATAAGGTCAACTCGATGAAGTTTAGGATTTTCTCCTACGACACTTTCACGACGTGAGATACGGTCGTTTAAACCTTTTGAGTTGTCACCGGTTCCTAACCTTTTCTAGTCAAAGTAAGGTTAGGGTTTCTTTCCGTCACGGTTTCTTACGAGTTTGATGGTGTGTTAACGTGAGTAGAGTGTACGATCGTTTCATTACGAGTTTTAAGAGGTCCGGTCCGGAGTTGTCATGTACTTGGCACTTGAAGGTCTACAAGTTCGACCTAAAATCCTTTCCGTCTTCTTGGTCTCTAGTTTAACGGTTGTTGACAACCTAGTAGTTTTTTCGTTCTCTCAAGGTCTTTTTGTAGATAAAGACGAAATAACTGATACGGTTTCGGAAACTGACACACCTAGTGTTGTTTGGAACCTTTTAAGAAGATCTCTACCCTTATGGTATGGTGGACTGGACGAAGTACTTTTTAGACATACGTCCAGTTCTTCGTTGTCAATCTTGACCTGTACCTTGGTGTCTGACCAAGGTTTAGTCCTTTCCTCATGTAGTTCCGACACATAACAGTGGGAAGAATAAATTGAATATACGTCTCATGTAGTACGTTTTACGGTTCGACCTACTTCGTGTTCGACCTTAGTTCTAACGACCCTCTTTATAGTTATTGGAGTCTATACGTCTACTGTGGTGGGAATACCGTCTTTCGTTTCTTGATTTCTCGGAGAATTACGTTCACTTTCTCCTCTAACTTTTTCAACCGAATTTTGAGTCGTAAGTCTTTTGATTCTAGTACCGAAGGCCAGGGTAGTGAAGTACCGTTTATCTACCTCTTTGTTACCTTTATCACTCTCTGAAATAAAACCCCCGCGGTTTTAGTGACCTCTACCACTAACGTCGGTACTTTAATTTTCTGTGAACGAGGAACCTTCTTTGTGATACTGGTTGGAGTCAAGTCAAGTCAACGAGTCAGGACAAGTTGAGAAACGATTGGGTACCTGACGTCCGAAGGGACAGGTAGTGACTGAGGGTCTCGAATGAGTTTGAGTACAGGTAGTTAAGTCACTACGGTAGGTTTGTAGAGTAGGAGACAACAGGGGAAGAGGAGGACGGAAGTTGGTTGGATCTACCGTATAATTTTTCGTCTCTGTAATGAAACGGTTGTTTCCAGGTGGATCAGTTTTGATACTAAAAAGGTCATCAGTACATACCTACACCCTAAACCTGATATTTCTTTAGACTCGTGGATTCTTAACTACGAAAACTTGACACTACAACCTCTTCTGAGAGCTCTCAAGGAACCTGACGTTCCTCTAGGTCGGACAATTAGGATTTTCCTTAGTCAGGACTCATAAGTAACCTTCCTGACTACGACTTCGACTTCGAGGTTATACATCCGGTGAACTACGTTTCTTGACTGAGTAACCTTTTTTGGGACTACGACCTCTTCTAACTTCCGTCCTCCTCTTCCCCTGCTGTCTCTTACTCTACGAACCTACCGGAGTGGCTGAGCTACCCGTACTCAAGTCGTTTAGAACTTCATATAAAGTATCACCACTATATGTTATTTCTAATAAACCGGATGAGGACGATCGAAAGTCCTGACTTAAGACAGTTATTGTAAGTTGATGGTCACTATAAGACGTATATAGTGACGTTTAATTAATAGTCTGACACATACACTCATACAATATACAAATAATCCCAGAAGTTTTATCAGATGACGTGGGTGTCCGTCACGAATAATTTCAACTCAATTTAGAATGACGCCTATTTAAATTAAAACAGTATCAATGTTTTCTCCTATACATCTACCGACCCGTTAAACATATATATACACTCCATTAATAATGATTGTTATATATAATTTTAATCTTTAGGGCATCTTTTATCGCTAAGATAAATTGTAATTAATGACAAGGAGAGGTTCTGCTACCTTTATTCGTAAATAACTATCTCTTTGATTTCGTAATTTTGTATTAAGTAAGGGGGATACAAGGGTAATTTACAAGAACCATGTTCTTTCCGATCATCAAGTCTTTAAAGTGTATGTGGTTAGGTGTTGAAGGAATCAATGACAGTGAAAATTAATATCATAACTTTATTAATTCGAAAGAGAGATACACCTAAACATTATTTTACATTATAAAATTTCACAATATGACCAGAGATAAACGAGTGATTTTTTTAACTACTTTTATCCTATAAAATAAGTAGATTAATATTACTTACTGGGACCACCTTAATCCCCTCAAGTTAGGTATGGACAGGCATCTGAACTTTTTGTGTATAAAGATGAGATATGTCACGGTATTTAAAAAATCTTATTTTTCTTGTTGGTCCATACCTAAAAAAAATTTATTATTTTAACCTATTGAGTTAACTGATTTTACACAAGGGAGGTGCGTCTCCATGTGTAATATTGCAGTAGTAAATATAAAGAGTTGTATTTAGTTTAAAGTATTATTTTAACAAAAACTACTTAGTGGTGAAGATCGAAGTTTTGTAAGACTGTCTCTTTCGTTTAAACAGCTAAAGAGACATACTATTCTTTAGTGACTTTTATATAAATTATGAAAATCAGATTCTACTAGAAAACACCCCCACCCCTCTCAAAGAAAATTTTCCTTTTATAAGTTCGGTAAAATTTTAAACCCTTTTGTTGAGTTCTTATTTTATCAGAAAGAAAGGTCGTAAAAAAGTCTCGGTAGACAACACGAGAGGTTGTCATTCCGGTCCCCTTCAGTAATGTCTTGTTATGAGACCTTTGTCAACCGAAGTTTCTGTCTTACTTTTGAATTTGTTGTGATGGAAACATGTACAAACAAGATTAATCTCCCAATTTTGTAGGTTCGTAACATGGGTCTACAGCAAGAGACAGGACAAAAATAGCGAAAAGAGGTGACTCTATTGTAAATCGTGACGTAACTTTAAAGATGAATGACAAACACAGGTCATCATTTAGGACCGTGTAATAATCTTATAGACGGACAATAGTCGAGTCAGTCCCTTACTTAATAACTGATATTGAGTAACGACCCTTCTGATGCATACTGTGAGGTCACTTCAAAACTATTAAAGATCTTCAGTACCATTAAATACCTTCCCCCAAAACTAACTAGAGGGTGATGGATAAAACGTGGATAGTCATTTATCCTGTATATAACTACCAGACGAACTTGATGTAATTGTTATACTCCTTAACTGTTGAATTCGTAAAAAAAAAATGATGTTAAAAATGATTTTGTCATTGAGTCAAAGATACTTAAAAGAAAACACACCAAATGGGTACCTACGTCCCTTCGTGTCTAGATCTGACAACTTATATGTTATAGTGATAACATTATTAATAAATCTTTATAGGGAGTAATCGTCAACATAGTCGGAGACGGAAAACCTTTCTTTTGGAACTCTGACAACCTTGTCTACTCTTACTTTGTCTTATATATGACTTTCTAAAATTTCTTATAAAAGTCCACAATATTATGTCGAGTATCTTATTTTCTATTAAAAATTAATTGTCATCCGTTGAATGATAAACTTTTTTAACATTATATAAAATATATTTTAATGTCCACGGTAAATTATACTATACTGACAGTGGTATCCGGATAAACAGTCTTGTGATTATTAGTGATTGTTAGTGTTGAAAGAAAAAAAAAAAATTATAGATAAATGAACCGACGTGACCCCGTACACCCTAGAATCAAGGTCTTGGTCTCTAGTTTGGACGTAGGGGACGTAACGTTCCACCTAAGAATTGGTGGCCTGGTACTCCCTTCAGGGTGTTGAAAGAAAATTAAATCCAAATAAAAGTAGGACAAAATAAAAACGATGTAAGAGGTCTAAGTCAATAAAGACTCAGAGTCTCATTTGAGATGATCTGTTTACAAAGGAAATAAAGAAAGGACTTAAAGGTAGTAACGCTAAAGTAATAACGAAATAAATGATGTTAACGAAGGATATTTTTACTAGTCATAAAAGTTGAAGATGTTATATGGTACATTATCTCGTTTGTTATATTTATTATTAATTACCAATAAAGGATCCACTGTAACTTTCGTACAGATCTAAAGATCTTTAAAGTTGAATATGGGTTTAACATAAATCATTAGACTTTGTTTTTATTACCATAGAGAAAACGGTCGTGTCTGTTATAACCCCCACCCATTGAACTGACTTATGAACCGAATTTCTTTTATTAAGAAAAAAGTAAAATAGAATTAAATCATCGAGGATCGTCAGTAGATTTGTTAGAATTTTAATTTTCTATTACAATTACCCTCTCTGACAACAGTATCCTATTACCAAAGGACGACGATCTAATTACGTCACCGTTATTATGATCTCGTAAATAACTTTTATTTCCCTTTCTGTTTCGGTCCTCTAAATAAAAATTTCGTCCACAGTACCTAGGATACTGTGACAACGTAATATTAATGAAACAAAGTAACAACGGTCTACCACCTCCCTCTTCCTAGGGAAAAGGACTTCCTATACCCCCACGGTCTTACTGTGACCGACCATGGGGGTACTGACCTCTCCCGTAAGAAAGATTGATCTCGTTGTCTAAACAACACCAAGAAGATTAGTCTACCAGGGAAGATTTCCGACACGGTAAATTTCTTTGTTTGTGGTTTTTACGTGTTTAATTCACAGTAATTGTTGTTGTTGTTGTTTTCATCCGTAGATGAATTGTGACAATAGTTAGTAAGACCTTCATAATGATCCGGAAGGGTGTAAACATGGGGTTTATGGAACGAAAGGGTATTCGGTATCCCTACCGGATGTGCTGTTTTTGAGAACAGGTACCTAAATAGAAGAAACTTATGTATACTATTGTAACCTGACTCATTGTCTGAAGAGGTCCACCGTAGGAGTGTTCATACGACACGATCAGTCTTAACTTTCTACCAGGGGTTCTAAGGGTCGGGGACCATATGTGTCGGACATATTAGGGTAGAGGAACGCACTGTCACCCGGACAGAATTATTCCACTCGGGAAAGTTTTCTTCCAGATTTCCAGTCTCTACCTTCTTCAGTTTTTCTAAGTTTCGACTTTTTCTACAAGAGGGTGATCAGACCTTCCTCGTTTAACGGTATACTCTCCGTACTATCTCCCCCGTGGACCATCCCTGGATTCCCAGCGGAGATCCTGGACTCTTCCCAGGGACCAGTTGATCGTCTCTGAGTCCCTGGAGTCAGGAACTCGACATTCGTGGACTTACGACGTTGTGGTCACTCGAACTTTCTCAAGGAACTCGGAGTCTCCTCTGTCGTTAGGACCGACTGTGGAACTAAAGACGGACCCTTCTGTCTCGTCTTTCGGATCTATACGGTACGGGTATGAAGTATGGATGTCTTTGAGGTTCTATTATTTACCCAAGACAAAATTTGTTAATCTAAATATCATTAAACGATACGTCGTTACCTTTTGTTCAAGTTTTCTACACAACTACAACAAGTCGGTGATTCAGTGAAGATTGAGAAATGTTAGGGCACCTGACGTCGTGTGGTCCGAAGAGACATAAGGTGATGGAGGACCTTAAACAAGTCTAAGTACAGGTTACTCAACCACTACGGTAGGTTGGTAGAGTAGGAGACAACAGGGGAAGAGGAGAACGGGAGGGTAGAAAGGGTCGTGGTCTCAGAAAAGGTCACTCAGTCGAGAAACGTAGTCCACCGGTTTGATAACCTCGAAGTCGAAGTCGTAGTCAGGAAGGTTACTTATCAGTCTCAACTAAAGGAAATCCTAACTGACCAAACTAGAAGAACGTCAGGTTTCCTGAGAGTTTTCAGAAGAGGTCGTGGTGTCAAGTTCTCGTAGTTAAGAACCCGTGAGACAGAAGAAATACCAGGTCGAGAGTGGAGGTATACACTGATGACCTTTTTTGGTATCGAAACTGACATGTTTGGAAACATCCGTTTCACTATAGAGACTAAAATTTAGGTAAAAATTTCACGAAAATTTGACGAAAATTTCACTACAGATCCAAACAGTATCGAAAAGAAGGTTCTTTGTTCTTAGGAAATTAAAGTACCGATGCCAATGGAAGACGTCACTAAAACTTCGGGTTCTTTTATTTTAGACAGTGACAAAGGTGAAAAAGGGGTAGCTAAACGGCACTTCACTACCCTGACCTGTGGTACTACAAGCAAAAAACTTACAACTCAAAATTCGGTCGAAAAAGTGAGAGGAGAAAATGGGAGTAGACGACGACGATTCAGCGAACAGCACAGGCTGAGACGCTGGGGCATCTGCCGTCGGGTAGTCCGAGGGGGCACGGACCCTAAGAGGTCCGTTCTTGTGACCTCACCCAACGGTAAAGGAAGAGGTTACGCATTTTCACTTTCACTTCAACGAGTCAGCACACGCTGAGAAGCGCTGGGGCACCTGACGTCGGATGGTCCGAGGAGACAGGTACCCTAAAAGGTCCGTTCTCATGACCTCACCCCACGGTAACGGAAGAGGCAAATGGGAGTAGTTCTCCGAGAAATCAAGGAGAAGAGAAAGACGGTAATCCCACCACAGTAGACGTATACACTCCAACAACTATAAAGAGGGACGTTAGAACTAAGGTCGAACACGAAGTAGGTCCGATCGTAAAGTGTACTACTTAAGACAAATCAGTTCCGATACAAGAAAGATTATCAGTACATACCACACACTCGACCTGGTATTTCTTCCGTCTCACGGGTTCTTAACTACGAAAAGTTGACACCACGACCTCTTCAGAGAACTCTCAGTGAACCTGTCGTTCTTCTAGTTTGGTCAGTTAGGATTTCCTTTAGTTGGGACTTATAAGTAACCTTCCTGACTACGACTTCGACTTCGAGGTTATCAAACCGGTGGACTACGTTTCTCGACTGAGTGACCTTTTTTGAAACCACGACCCTTTCTACCTCCCGTCCTCCTCTGCCCCTGTTGTCTCCTACTCTACCAATCTACCGTAGTGACTGTGCTACCTGTACTTGAACCCGTTTGAGACCCTCCACCACTCTCTGTCCCTTCGGACCGTACGACGTCAGGTACCCCAACGTTTCACGGTCTGTGTTGAACCACTGACCTGTTGTTGTTGTTGTTGAGACGTATCTTCAATTTATCGTCCTGTATTCTTTTCCATATTATTCCATAAAACAACGGGGGAGAAAGGGAGATGATTCTCAATGAGATAAACAAGAAAGACAGATTAGAGAGAGGGATAGTCTCGGACTCCGTTTTATGCGTATGAGAGTCCCACACATAGTCAATCCTATATCCGAATATTCGTTGTGTCGGTTATTGTGAGTACGTGTTCCCTCGTACATCTTTCTCTAGTACCACAGAATCGTAATTGTCTGGTCTCTCGGTCAGTCCCCTGTTTCGTTCTTGGTCTCCTCGAGGTTTCTCGACACTTTATCCTTAAAGTTGTCACTGTGGGATCGTCCTTGTCCCACCACTGATACCACAACGGACCTGTTTACTGGAGGTAGATATGGGCAAGACGGAACCCGGTGGGTGTATTCGAAGTCTTAGGGATTCCCTTCGAAGGATAAATGACTCGTAAGATTCTAGTAGACGGACGAAAGAACTCCTCTCCTTCCTTACCAGAGTTTGAAGGTATCACTCCCACTCGGGACCTCCAAGGAAGGGTGGTTCTTAGAAATCTCACCGTCTCTTCATTATGAGGTCCTCCTCTCTGTGATATGTCATTTTTTTTTTTTTTCATTGTTTACAGTCAGTTTTAAACCACTAGTATCCCACTTATGATCTTAGTACATGTTCCCTTTTCTCTCTTGGATAGTCTGTTCATGTAGGTTTGTACCGTAATTTCTCTTTCACACAGTCCGGTGGCCCATACAGTATGACTCGGACTCCTTCCCTTAAGTCGTCGTGCACCTTCCAGTAGACTCGTTTAAGATCTGTGTTATTAGGTTGACTGAAAGATGTACGGAGTGTGGACCCCTCAGTGAGATACATTTCGTTGGTCTTACTCTACCTATAAATGGAGAAACAGGGATTTGAAGTGTCGGAAGGGTCCACTGAGTCACCCTTTCTTAGATGCCTGGTTACGTCCTCTGCGTCAAAGTTGGGGACCCAGCCCTTCTAGAGGACCTCCTCTTTTACCGTTGGGTGAGGTCGTAAGAACGGCCCCTTTGGGGTGCCTGTCTCCTCGGACCACCCGATGTCAGGTACACCAGCGTTTGTGTGGGAGCATAGTTATAGAATGGACAGTAACATAGTCTTCGTGGTACGAAGAGTGGAGAATCCTTCTGTTCACAGGGACTGTCAAAACCTTCCTCCCTATCCCGCCATAATCGACGTTCACAGTGTCAGTACCACTTGTTTACAAGTCCTCCTGTGATCCTCTCAGTCGGACCTCTCTGTCCTGTGTCCTACTAGGTGTCGTCAACTGAATATGCTTGCGCGAGAACCCAAAGAAACAAAAATTAAAATAGACATACTTTTAACAAGACAGAAGATAAGTAAACAAGTAAGTTTTATATGACTGGTTCGTGGATGATACACGGTTCGTCGTAAGTCACAACATCTGTGTCTCTCGTAGTTTCTTTCGTTTCATTTACGGTAGCACCATAGATGTCTATTAACATACAATCTACCATCATAATTATGGACGAGACTCCTTCTCAGTGAGGTCTACCACTGACGTCGGTACTTTAATTTTCTACGAACGAGGAACCTTCTTTTCGATACTGGTTGGATCTGTCGTATAATTTTTCGTCTCTGTAATGAAACGGTCGTTTCCAGGCAGATCAGTTTCGATACCAAAAAGGTCATGAGTACATACCTACACTCTCAACCTGATATTTCTTTCGACTCGTAGCTTCTTAACTACGAAAACTTGACACCACAACCTCTTCTGAGAACTCTCAGGGGACCTGACGTCCCTCTAGGTTGGTCAAGTAGGATTTCCTCTAGTCAGGACTCACAAGTGACCTTGTTGACTACGACTTTGACTTCAAGGTTATGAAACCGGTGCACTACACTTCTTGACTGAGTAACCTTTTCTGGGACTTCGACCTTTTCTAACTTCCGCCCTTCTCTTCCCCTGTTGTCTCCTATTCTACTAACCTACCGTAGTGGTTGAGCTACGTGTACTGAAACTCATCCGAGACCCTAAACCACTACTTATCCCTTCGGACCGTACGACGTCAAGTACCCCAGCGTTTCTCAACCTGTGCTGACTCGCTGACTTGACTCGACTTCTTACTGTCCGTCGGCAGTCCGGGCCCACCTTACCCAGACCACTACTTAGTGTCAAAGTTCGTCCACTCAGTGTCCTCCAGAGTTACTATTATAAACGTGTCTCTGGATATCCTTCGTTTCCTCAGTCCTGGGACTCCCTTTCCCTCAGGGTCCCTCTTCGTTGACGTCACATTTACGGGACTCCTCTACACACGACCCAGACCAAGTCTTCTCCGTCCTACTCCGGTCCACCGGACCGACATCATCCTCTAATCTAGTCTCAAATCTAACCCCGTCTGACCTCGACTGACCCTGCCGAGAGTCTGAACCCGAGAATGGACCTGACCCTTCCCTACAATAATCTCCCAAAACTCGTCTTTTCTCTATACTCGACTAAATGTAAAGTCTTTCGTATTTGATGTTTCCAAAATCCATTTTTGTTTCTCCAGTGGGCTATTTTCCAAGAACGTCATTAGTGCGTTCCCGACTACCACCGAACTTGGTGTCTCTATCCTCTCCACTCGACTCTTCCTTGTCTAAATTCTATATAAAACTCATAGACTCCGTCTATTCTGGTGTCAAAGATAAAGTTTTAAATGTAGCTACTCAAGTACACGGAAACTGTCGAGAAAACACGAAAATACTAAGTACTGTCGATATTTAAGGAAAGACGAAGACTTTTCAACCCGTCCTGTTGGGAGGGGTGGTAGAGGGTGGGGTATACTAACGGGAAGGGAGGACGACGCAAATACAGTCTTTATCGGTGTTAGAACAAAAGTGAGTTTAAAGATAAAATTTAGTCTCCCTCTTTATTACTTGTGACTTGGATAGTTGGACACGGTCTGGGACCCGATCCAAGAAAGGTCCATTGTTTGGTAAATTAGGACAATTGTTGGCCTATGTTCCATAGTAACGGAGGTAAAATTTTTGACTTCTTTACGTTTAGTACTTTCAATTCGTTAACGAGTTCTAGTAACAGTTTCAACTCCAAGTTTTGGACCTTAAGGTGTCTCGAATTGTCCAACTTCCTTCAAAGGTGTCATGTGAACGTAGACGATTATTTAATTATAAATCAAAAATTTGACCACCAAGACAGTCTTTACTAAAAAGGGGGAACATCTGTAAACCGTTATAGACCTCTGTGAAACTCAACAGTGTTGACCCTTCACCCTAACGATAACCGTACTCAACCACCTTCGGTCTCTATGACGATTCGTAGGATGTTTGGTGTTCTTTTCTGGGGATATTGTTTCTGAGTAAGACGGATTTTACAGTCAACACGGTTGTTTCTTTGGGTCACGATTTGGTGACGATCTATTAATCTGACAGTCTCATGTTCATTGTAGTCAACATTTTGACAATAATTATTAAAAAAGTAATTCTGTGAATTTTTACTCCAAAGACATCAGTCTTGTTAAAGTCACAAGTAACCCCATTTGAAATGTCAATGGACCCGTTCAAAATCGGTCATACAAGATGACTGCGTTACAAGTCGTGTACATTCAAAAACGTGAATATTCTTTTTTTGTAATCTTTGGGCTTCATCTTTCAAATCCCCGAGGTTTCACGTTTTCGTTTGGACGTTTTTAATTTTAATTCTTTACAGGTTCATTTACAGATGTTTCCTTTGACTAATTGAACTGTGAACATTAAATTAAGTGAAGAATATACGACAAGTCAACGATTCAACACAGACTGAGAAACGTTCAGTCTGATGTCGTGTGGTCCGAAGGAACAGGAAGTGATCCGTGTTAGTTTGACATAAATAACACTCTACATAAAATGCAAAAAGTCCATCTATAAGATTTTCATTCCAAAACATCCGAGACGTCTTCATGTTATTATTGAGACTTCGGTGAGAAGATCCCTAATCATAGTCCTTCTCCGTTCTACCGTGGACTTACTTCATTTCACGACTCAGTACGGTTCTAAGTTTCTTTGTGTAAAGTCCGTCGTCTTTGTCGTTTACGTTTCCGGGACCTTACCCTTATTCGAAAGAACAACACGTCAACGAGTCAGTGTAGGTTGAGAAACACTGGGGTGCCTTACGTCGTGCGGTCCGAAGGGACAGGAAATGGTTGAGGGCCTCAGACGAGTTTGAGTACAGGAAACTCAACCACTACGGTAGGTTGGTAGAGTAGGAGACAACAGGGGAAGAGGAGGACGGGAGTTAGAAAGGGTCGTAGTCCCAGAAAAGGTTACTCAGTCGAGAAGTGTAGTCCATCGGTTTCATAACCTCGAAGTCGATGTCGTAGTCAGGAAGGTCACTTTTGAGTCCTAACTAAATGAAATCGTAACTGATCAAACTAGAGTAACGACAGGTCCCCTAAGAGTTTTCAGAAGAGATCGTGGTGTCAAATTTTCGTAGTAAAGGAGTCACGAGTCGGAAGAAATACCAGGTCGAGAGTGTAGGTATGTATTGATGATCTTTTTGGTATCGAAACTGATATGTCTGGAAACAACCGTTTCACTACAGAGACGAAAAATTATACGGTAGTTCCAAACAGTATCGACAAGAAGGTTCCTCGTTCGTAGAAGATTAAAGTACCGACTTACGAGTCACATTTGTCCACAACGATCTTACCTCATTATCTCACCCTATCTGACAAATTGTCAATTACAACCTCTCTTTCTCGGTAATTAAAAAAAAAGTGAAAAAATTTTGTCGAATGATAACAAAATTTGTCAAAACTTTTCAATGTAACGTATATGTCTGTAATGTTTTATCACGTCTCGGTAATTTAAAATTAGACTCGTGTTACCCGTCGGTAACCTCTCACAGTTCGTGCCATTACAGTATTAGTCTAAAAAAATGGAAATTAAAAATTTTAAAATAAATAAAATGAAAAACCGACGTGATTTTCCGTAGACCCTAGGAATAAGGGACTACTCCCTAGTTCGGTCAGACGGGGGACGTCACCTTTGTGTCTCAGAATTGGTGACTTGACGGTCTCTTCAGGGTCTAAAAAAAAAAAAAAAATTTGACCCCTTCTTAACTACTTTCTCTACACACCGTCTTGATCGAAGTTCGAATGAGGTCCTAAGTAAGAGAGGAAGGAGAATCTTTATCTTGGGGTTAAGTTCGACGGACGTAACAACGGACCTTATTTTCTGATAAAAGGTTTGAAGGGAACATCGAGGACACTGACTCAATATCGGTCATTTATTATGCATTCCCTTTCAATCCTTTACCATTGGGTGAGGTCGTAAGAATGGACTTATTGGGGTACCTGCCCCCTCGGACCTCCCGATGTTAAGTGCCCAGTGTCACTCAACCTGTGCTGATTCACAGACTCGTGTTTCCCTTTGTCTCTATCCTGAAGATCGTTTCACGAATTTCCCGACTAAGTAGACTCTTCCTGGGTCAAAAACGGGAGGTATAAAGAGGAAGGAATCTGGACTTCACACCCGGATTACCGAATTCGAAGTGGTACTCTACTGGAACTCCTACCTTTACCATATGGTCCTACTACAGAGTATGACTCTACTACCTCGTCTCTGTATTTTCGGGACCATTTTCTACCCAGAGCCCACTGTGACACTTCAACGGTTTTGTTGCAATCTTATCAATGAAGGTTTGAATGTAATTTCTCTTTATCTCAACCTTGGTTAAGATTGACTGTATCCTCCGTTTTCACCTTCAGTTTCTTATCATTTCTCTACTGACGTCTCTTTCTTCTTCAACTACACCACTTACCCTCCTCACTACTTTTTATATTCTAAGGTCTATATGAAACCTCCATCACAATTCTTGTATCTAGTATACGAGTCGGATCTGGTTAGTACTAATTTAGAGACTCGACCTTCTTTCTTTGTGAAAGGGACCTCAGTCGTCTAGAGTCAAGACTTTTTTTAGTCCTTAACTAATCGTCTCCTCACCCACTTCCCTTTATCGACAATCAACTCATTATTTGTCACGGACGGTATTATGAAAAATAAAAATGTATTTTTAAGGTTTCGACTAGTGTCAATGTCGACTATGGTGTAAACCGTGTACGTCATTGTGCTTGACCACGAGAAGAACGACGACGGTAACTAGACGTTCCTTGACTAACAATCCGTAAATACATGAAAATTAACGTTTTATTAGTGAGGGTAGAAGTTCTTCAAGTTGTGCTGTTTCTGAAGATTTTGATTTATTTCTCCGACGGTTCACTTTTTTGTTAGTTGACGTACCCCAAAAAAGGGAGATATTATGATTTCGGTGGACGAACAGTTGGAGTCTTTTCATTTGTGTCAAACTAGTGTACACATTTTCGATTTTTCAATAATGACTGGTTGAAAACTCCTTTACCCTACAATCCCTAAATTTTTGTATATGTTCCCTTAAGAGGTACACTTGGAATTTTAAGACCCTGGGAGTCGAAGACGAAGAGGTAGGAGTACAGATTCCAGAGAGTGAACGAAATATTTCAAGGAATTTGTAAGATAACAGGAAACCGAGGTTCTTCTTTTGCATCATCACAATCAGTGAGTCAGCACAGGCTGGGAAACGTTAGAGTACCTGATATCGGACGGTCCAAGGAGACAGGTACCCTAAAAGGTCCGTCCTTATGACCTCACCCAAAGGTAAAGGAAGAGGTTCTTCCTTCACTTAATATCTTTATTCGAAGAGAATGAAGAAGAATAAAACGACGGTATATACCGTTAGTCAAGTCAAGTCAAGTCAGCGAGTCAGCACAGGCTGAGAAACGCTGGGGTACTTAGCGTCGTGTGGTCCGGAGGGACAGGTAGTGGTTGAGGGCCTCAAATGGGTTCGAGTACACGTAGCTCAGCCACTACGGTAGGTCGGTAGAGTAGGAGACAGCAGGGGAAGAGGAGGATGGGAGTTAGGGAGGGTCGTAGTCCCAGAAAAGGTTACTCAGTTGAGAAGCGTACTCCACCGGTTTCATGATCTCAAAGTCGGAGTAGTAGTCAGGACGGTTACTTGTGGGTCCTGACTAGAGGAAATCCTACCTGACCAACCTAGAGGAACGTCAGGTTCCCTGAGAGTTCTCAGAAGAGGTTGTGGTGTCAAGTTTTCGTAGTTAAGAAGTCACGAGTCGAAAGAAGTGTCAGGTTGAGTGTGGGTATGTACTGATGACCTATTTGGTATCGGAACTGATCTGCCTGGAAACAACCGTTTCATTACAGAGACGAAAAATTATACGATAGATCTAACGAGTATTGAAAGGAAGGTTCCTCATTCGTAGAAAAATAAAGTACCGACGTTAGTGGTAGAGGTCACTAAAATCCCGGGGGGTTTTATTTCAGTCGGTGACAAAGGTGACAAAGGGGTAGATAGACGGTACTTCACTACCCTGGTCTACGGTACTAGAAGTAAAAGACTTACAACTCGAAATTCGGTTGAAAAAGTGAGAGGAGAAAGTGAAAGTAGTTCTCCGAAAAATCAAGGAGAAGTGAAAGACGGTATTCCCACCACAGTAGACGTATAGACTCCAATAACTATAAAGAGGACCGTTAGAACTAAAGTCGAACACGAAGAAGGTCGGTCACGAATAATTTACTCACCCACCAACAACCGTTCGTCCAACAACAACAAATAAACGATTTAACACAGGTTAAGAAACTCTAGGGTTCTTGACATCGGGAGGTCCGAGGAGACAGGTACCCTAAAGGGTACGTTCTTGTGACCTCACTCAACAATAAAGGAAGGGTCCCCTAGAAGGACTAGGTCCCTAGCTTGGACACAGAGGACACAACCGTCCGACTAAGAAACGGCGACTCGGTGGTCCCTGTTGGTAACCCTTCGTCCTCAAGACGGAATAAGTGTCTTTAACGCTGGAACATCCTCATCTGGCTCGGTATAGGAGTATTATTGTTTGATATGTGTATTATATAGATAGAATCTCTACGATGAATCGTAAAGAATTCTTCCAGACTTCTGTGATTTTCGACGACCTCGTTTTAGTTATTCCTTTATTACTGTCTCACGGGTGATACACTCTAGCTTCGTAGAGGATGACACGTGTCGTGACTTATCCAAGAGGTATTCGTTATTGAGTTACTTATATTTTCTGTTGTTTCGAATCTCCACAGAACGGGAACCCCAGAAATATTAGATGAGACTCCTCTTACTTAATTCCCTATTCTTTATAGATTTTCATCTCTTAAAGTCGTACGGTAAACATATTCGACTTCTTATTTCTTTGTTCCTCTGGGTGGTCTACCGTCACTTATTTCACTTTTAGGTAGTTTAAGGTTACACTCTTCTCTATAATCCCTTGACGACCATGGTAGGGGTGTAAAGTCTCACTTCAGTCACTCTACGTGTCTCTAGGTCCTACGTTATCTGGGGTTTAATCACCGTCTCTGATGAGCCCAGGGGTCCATGTACAGGGGCCAGGTAGATGTAGCGAAAGTCTCCGGTCTTGTACGACAAGAAATAACTGAGAACCTTTAGTGACTCTCACCACTGAACCTTATTATTAGAGAAAATTGACCCTCTATCTACGACGATAAATGAAATGGTTGTTTAGTAAGTGGTAGTAGGGGAAAGAGGAACAATCACTTTAAAAGTCAAAACAAGTTTGTCGGTTCTGGGTCCACGAAATGTCCACGGACCCTAGGAGGTGTTGGAACCTCTACTTAGTACCAACCAGATTCGGACTCCGTCAAGAATGATCACTAACCAATCCTCACCCGTACACAAGGACAAGACCGGTTAGTCTACACTCTCCTCCAATTGATACCCATAAAGATCCTTTTGAAAGGATCGAGAAATAAATTGTTCGCCACCTTCTTTATTTCCGGAAATCTGAATCCGGAATCCATTCTTATTCTAAGTACCTGGAAGACAGAAATTTAAAACAATGTATTCTTATTCTAAGTACCTGAAGTCAGTAGAACACCGGTACTTTCCTCTGTGGTTGTGTCACTCCGTCACTTACCTTTCTATCATTCTTGGACGTAACTTACTATCGCCACCAACGGACTCAATTTGGTCTTTGCAGACTAGAGTTAAAAAAACAACACACTCCTTTTTTCATGGGGACAACGAGATCGGTGAAACCAAAAGACTAGTGACGTCGGTTTTCGTGGGATTAATAATATTCTCACCCTTGGTTAGAAGTCTTAAAGGTAATTAGGACTTCTTCAATAAAACAAAAGGCTTTTGTTGTTGTTTCTCCCGTCAGAAATCCTACCACCAAGACGTTAATCCGAAAACGACAGTGTCTCGAAAAGACCGTAAGGTGGTGTATGATAGAGAATTGTGAGAACAAAGGTGTGATAATAAAAAGTGCACCCTAAAACCTGACTCGGTTTGGAACGAATATGGTAATCCTAAATTGTACGGAGTCCTGACAACCCAAAGAGGATAAAGAATGACGGACAAAGCTTTCCGACCCCTATGACACTTTTCTTAAATCTGTAACCTTCTCCTTTGTTTAAGAGTCATAGTCAGAATTCCCATGATTATAGATAAAGGGTGGTCTACCTACCTTAAAGTCCCAGACCATTGAAACACTACATATGTAAACTTTAAATATTTTACAAGGGAAACAAAGTAGACAAACTTACTCCCGTCATTACTATAAGGAAGTGACATATATCAATAATTCTCAGGAAACGAATACAATTCCCCCGAATACCTTCCAAAGTCGGTTTGTGTTTTGGTGAATAATCCTGTTTATCTCGAAAATTTTCTTATGATATGAGAGTACTTATTTGATCAAAGACTAACCGATCTCAACGTCAAATCGAAAATAGTCATTAATTGCCGTTCGGTACCTCGTTTGAGCAATCAACTGTGGTTAATGTTAACCATTACTCAGGTTCTTTTTTCAATAAATAAAGATTTGAAAACTTCGTATTAACAACACATTTAGTCTATCGCTCGTTTAGAAAAGGTATGCACATCCAACCATTAACTCTTTATTTTACCAATGGTTTACATGAGAAACAGGTCAAAACAAGACGTCAGCTAGAGAGAGCCCTGAGAAATTTCACATTCCTTTTCCACTACAGTTGTCGTTGCATGAGACCCGTTTGCCTCGGTCCTAATTAATTATCTCTACTTTCCCTTTGTGATCCGGAAAGAATTGGTAACGGAACGTCAGGGACGTCAATCTATGAACGACGAGATGTCTACTGGTTTGTGACGTGACTCCTACTCCTGTCCCCGACCTCTGACGGAGACAAAGTTTCGTTTTATTTTATCCTCTTACTCTAAACAGAGGTAGAGTAAAGGTCGTACATCAGAAATTTGACTCTTTGAGAGTTCTCGAAAAGGGAAACTTCAAATTGTACATCCCAAAATGTAGTTATATTGTAAAATTTACACAATTTGTTTAATCAGAGACCAATGTTTTCAAAACTCTGTAAACGTTCAACGACAAATTGATTTAAATTATACACGGCCGTTTCAACTACCACGTCAACAAGTGAATCTTCTTACGTGTAAACCTTACTAATTATTTATTTGGTCGGAGGGTAACGAAGTTGGAGACACAAATAAACTTTCGTTAGATGAAATTTTTCTGTAATTATAAGAAGTTTAATAATAATCTTATTAACGAAAATGAGGAGAGTCTTGTGTGTAAAAAAGAGTAAAGGGAAGTCGTATCTGTCGAAAAGTGAGTCTATATTTGAAGGGTAATAATAAGGGGTGGGGGGTTTTTACTTCTTATCCTTAATATGTGAAAAGTGATTCCTTATTAATTAAACAGAGTTCATAATCTTGTCTCTTAACATCTCACTGAAACTTACCATCAGAGACTCCTCATCGTAACAAACAAGAGAGGTCAGAAATTACTCGAAATCATTTACCGGTCCTTTTTAATGGAAGAAAGACATTATACTCTCTCCGCTTCTTACTTCCTTCGATATCTTAGGGATTCTCTTTTCCCTTGTGTGTGTGTGTGTGTGTGTGTGTGTGTGTGTGGAGGAAGTGTTATCATAAGTTCAACCACACCTCCTGTGTCAAGAGGAAATCTAAATAAACTCCTGCTCTCTAGACCAATGATTCACGTAATTTTGTCTTCGTACAGGGATTAAACATAACTAATAAAAATAGCGATGGTGACAACTTAGACGACTCCTTTGGTAGTAGGACATTAAGGTACCCCAACCTATAAACAATGTGGATGGTACAATTTAAAGAAAAGGGAAATTACTGACCTTCTCTTAATCTTGACCTCGGAATTGTCTTTAATCACCATTTCCTGGACGGGGAGGGCGTATCTAGCGAGTTGGGGAACTTTTCTGGGGAGTCTAACATTACAAGGATGGGACTTCCTCTGAGGGGGTCGGGTCACTGAAAATGTTTCTCGCCTTAGTAAAAGGGCACAACGGTCTCTCAGGACCCGAACCCGTACCCCGACGAAACGGAACAGAAACTCTTTACCTAGAAAAGTCAGGATTTCAAAGAGTGTAGTTGCCCTCTATAACGCGTAAATCTCCTCCGGATCTTTCACCTAATGGGTTTCGGTTTCTCTCAATTCAAGAAAGAAGGTAGGGGAGTCAGAACACGATCCCGAAGATCCCTGGTACTCCATCATGGGGTGGGGGTGGGGTAGGGGGGTGGGGATGGCCCACGGGAAAGAAACGGACTCAAGACTTGGTTGACTCTTTATTGTGTGTCCCTGTTCCGTCTTTTTCCAGGTT
This sequence comes from Capra ibex, assembly GCA_006410555.1. Lineage (NCBI taxonomy): Eukaryota > Metazoa > Chordata > Mammalia > Artiodactyla > Bovidae > Capra > Capra ibex. The sequence goes on along the minus strand of SJYO01007492.1, from coordinate 41,336,975 downwards.
TATAGTGAGAGACTAACTACTTCGGTCATACACGTTCATACCGAAAATAGACACCCGTTCATTCGACCATTTATCGTGCTGATTGGAGTGAAAGGTCACGCACAGGTCGTTACGGTCCGAGACGTTGGGGTGACTTTCGTCCCGTCCCTCGCCCTGTTTCTGACTGCACCCCCCGAACGAGGGTTCTCGTGCACCGTCCGTACAGTCTCGAGAGGAAGGAGAAAGAAGGAAAATTGTAGAGTGTAAGGGGAACAGGTCGTGACTTTCCATCTCCACCCCGAGGTAGGTCGGGACAGGAAGGGACTCGAGGGACCTAGTACAAACAAAAGGTAAGAAGTAGTCATCAAGGTCTCGAATTCGAAAAAGATCGTCCTGCGATTGAGAGCACAACTGTTCTACCAAGGGTGATTTCGACTTTACGGACTATCTTCGAATTATATAATATACGACAGTTGCTCCCTCTCTTTTTACTGGTGCCCAAAAGCTCGGCTTCTTTGGACACACTTAAAGTCAACGTGAAAAACGATTAAAACGTAGGAACTCGTTAAGGCAATTGGAGCACCGGGGAGTTCCAGGAGGAGACATTTTACCCCCGCGCGGTTTTCTGAAACGTCCAGTGTCGTACCTGTGTTAAACAGGTGAAACCATGACCGTGTAAGTTTCACAACATCATGAGGTCATGGTATGTAAAATCGTCACCACCCTTGTTTGTGACGAGGAGGAATCTCTGACGGTATGAATTGGAAGTCAGTTACACGGGTAGGAAGACGAATATAAGTCTACATTCCTCCATCATGGTATTATTGTTATCAAAGGCTAATATAGTACGAATCTCAAATGTTCACAAGACAATATTTATAACGTTCTCCGGATATTTCGAACGTATTAAGAGTATTTTGGAGAGGATTCTGTCGTTAATAGACTAAACGTCCACTCCTTTGACTTTGAGTCTCTTATCGTCACTGAACGAGTTCCAGTAAATCGACCCTTACCTATCTTAAGGTTCCATTACTTTCAAGAGAGAGGTTTAGGATGCAAGAGAGATAAATAGACGAATCAGTAATTCTCATCCAAAAGACTGACACTTTTGATCTCTGCCCTAGTGAATTTAGTCTCCTCCGTGTGACCGTCGGGCCCTCGACTTAGGGTGATGGTCTACAGAAAACAACTCGACTGTCAAAGAATTTTAAAACTTAAAAAACGATTGTAAATTTTTGGTTCAATAATGAACATTTATAGACCGAAATGTAAAAGAGAATGTTTGGTGCTCCTGACATTGGATGTATGGTCATTCCGAGGGGTGGATGACTAAGGTCCACTGGAACTCTTTCTCTGAAGAAACGGGTGGAAACACACATTTTACTCATATCACTGTTATGGATGGAGTATCCCACCATCTCTTAATTTATTTTATAAATTTTACAAATCTTGTCAGGGACCGTCCGTCCATCTAGGGTTAGTTGAAATCTCAACTAAAAAGAAGATAAAGGATGACAGGCAGTCGTTTTACCTCCGACCCCTAAAAGAACCTTTGGACGCCTGCCGAGAAGATAAACTTCTTCATGTTCTACCTTCACAACAAAATCAGACTGTATGTTTCGGTTTCAACCAAGAATACGTCTTTCCTGTCGAATTGGGCCGTAATTACCGACTCGGTAAGGTCGACTCCAAGACTTCTTTTCTAAGCAGTACAGAGTGTAAATACTATCAATTTCGTTTGTTCCCCTTTTCGATTGAGAGCTCGACCGTAAAATACACCGAAATGATCTTCGTTCCTTGTTTCTTTCTTTACTCCCCTTCCACCTTCTTGAAAGGTACTAAAACAAATTGGATTTCTTTTTTCTTTCCCTCCTTCCTTTCTTCTCTCTCCTCTCTTCCCCTCCCCTACCCCCTCCCCTCTTCCTCCTCTTCTCTTCTCTTTTCCGTTCCCTGTCCGTCTCTTCCAACAGGACTTATAGTCCCTTCCACTGAAGAGTACGACCGTCTTGTGAAATTTACACGGTCACAGGAGACCATCGTTGAACATAAAACGAAACAAAACAAAAGTCTTTGAAGTTTCAAAGAGGTCCGAAGTAGAAGTTAATTTTGTTTACAGTCATTGTACGAACTTCTTTTAAACAAATCTCTACACATATGCCAACTTTTAACGTGTAATGTGCACGGGGTACGTACTAAAAGGTGATTTAAAAATCGCTACTCGCCTCCATGTACCAAGGTCTATCTGCTCACTTAGACTTACATATATAGACCACGAAACGTGCGACTGTATTTGTGTCGACGAAAATATGTAAACTCTTGTAAACACAAATAAACTTACACACTACCCCTCCAGTAGTTTTACTTGCGTGAGTAACACAAATAAACTTAGAGTGTAGCGAGTATTCTTATGTACGACACAAACTTGTACGTCAGTTTGTGGTCGAAGAGATTTTCCGTTTAGTTTGGGGTTTTCCGTTAAGTCACGTTTTGGGGTAATTACGGCGTAATCTCAACTTTAAGGTAAGTGTACTTTCGTCCTCTTAAACTTCAATTTCCAAAAGTTGTCGTTTGACTCAAGATGAACGACCGCTCTTTCTATTTTACATAAAAGTAATGAAATAGTGTCATGTATATTAAACATAAATCATTATGGTTTTTTCCTTCATTCCTTCCCTTCTTCCCTCCTTCCCTCATTCTTCTTTTCTCTGGTTTAGGATCGTGACTTCTTAGTCTTTACAACGTCTAGTGATTCATGGTTATACGATAATATTGTAATAATGTATCTTGTGTCTTCGGAACAACGAAACACAAACCCCCGACCGACCCACTCACTTAAATCCCAGGAGAGAGTCGTCCTGAACTCAAACTCCTAAACCCACTACCACTATCACTACGAAACTTACGTGTGAAATCAGAGAGGAATATCTGTGTTCCTGCAAGATGACGGGAATTTTTTTTTTTTTTTTTTTTTCCGTCTATCGATGTCTACACCAGGTACTCGTCTCCGTGGGAACGAAGTCTGGAATCTCTCTCCTCTAACAGTTTATGGTGGTAAGTACTGTGTCACAAACCGTGTGCTTCTTGTCGTAATTTTAAGTCGGGACTATGAAACTTCGTTACGTCGGACATTGGACACGGGATGTGTGTTGACAATTGAGATCAATGTCCATTTCGGGTGAGACGGTACCGTCCGATCGAAAAATTTAGGAAGTAGGAGGTATACGGTGTTAAATCTCATAAGTCGAACAGTATTTGGCTCCGTAGACGGTAGTCTTAGAAGTCAAAATCGAAGTGTACCGAGCGATGGACACCAGAAGAAACCTTTTTTTTTTATACTTTTCGTTTATTTATTTGTCTTCCCTCCTTTCCTCGTGCGTTTCGTCGTTCTACTCCAAGGAAACCTTTAATTTATCGTCTACGTCCGCTAACTTGTTGTTGTTCTTTTTCACACACAAAGACAAACCGAATACTCTCGACTGTTCTAATGTCGGCTACCACCAAACCGACCCCTCATCCTTAAAATAACATGCCATAATTAATTTCGGCCTCTCTCTCCCCATGGGTCTCGTCCTCCACTCGAGCACAAAGGTGTCTCGGTGTCTTGTGATCCCAAACCGGTGGTCCGTTCTGAAGTTTATACCCTTTTTGAAAGTTTTATTTTCTGTAAAAATTTTTTAGGAATTTCCGGGTACGACAACAGTGTTGTCTTGTACGAACCTGATTGCATTACAGAGACGACTAAGAGGAATCTTGTTAATGTTTTAAGGTTTGTCGAATTGAAAAATTTAATCTATTCTAGTCTAACTAACTCTGGTCTTCGTTGTAGAGAAAGAGAAAAGGTACCAGTGACTGATATCGACACAGAAATAAAAAGATGGTCCTACGTAAAAACAGATGGATTTTATAATGATGATGGAGTGCCAAACAATGTGGTAATGAAAATTGTGAAAGACTCTTTACAAAGTCTTTACTGTATACCTTGTCTCCTCTCCTCAACAAAATTTAGTTCGTTAAAAGACTCAAAATACACCTTTTGTTCTTTCTGATAGAGTTTAGAGGGGAAACTACTCCGGGGTTTATACGTTTCCCGAGTTTGAGGTATATCTGTTTTCCTAAAAAAAGGACTGAAACCTTACTATAGAACAATGTGATTACCGAGAACTGTCGATAGTATTCTGGGAAGTAAATGTTAGAAGTCTTGATTTCTTGATCTGAGACGGTAAAATTTGGAGTCATAGAGGGGTAGTCTTTGTGGATGTTCAAACGGAGAGTCCTTCTCTGTACCTGGTCCTGTTCTCTTTTGTCTTGGGCGAATGCACTTTTCCCTTCAAATTTTTTCCATATAAACTATACTAGAGTAAAAGTAAAACTTTTTAAATCGTAGTCACACACACAAATAGTCTTTCCTGTATGTGGTTTCACAATTACCCCCTAAGAAGAAAAGTAATCGATATAAATCATGAAATATTGTACTTCTTATAAAAATTTTATGAAAATTTAACACCTCTAAAAGTTTCAGTCACTGTGCTATGATAAGTCAAGATGAAGACTTTTATTAAGTTGGTTCCTATGTCAAGTGACTAGGATTTCCAAGAAATTGTCGTATATCCTATTTAGAGAAACTCTAGGTATGGCAAAATTAAGGATAAAGTGTCTGTCCTGTTTACTCTGAGAGTCACCCCTGGGGGAGTCCCAGAGTACTGTCATTTACTTCCTCCAACATAAACTCGGTCAAGGAGACAGACGTCTGTAGTGCAGGAGAGGAGATGAATCTCGTCCTGTCTGGACTCTAGGACAGCAAACAAATTCGACGTAAGTAGAAGGGTTGTCGGGTCGTTCCTTCTACAACGATGATCGGAAGTACAATTTGTGTTCCTTTGTCTTCGAGTCTTTCACCCTGACTGGTTCCAGAACACCGACCTTAAACCGGTTGACCTGAACAGGTCTCGAGACTAAAACCCCTATCTCAAGTAGGAATACGGTTTTACTCCACTGATGTACGTTGTATGGGTCTTACAGAGGGTAAACCGGTGACTGACCTCCTAGTTCTGTTATGCCCTAATTGGAGACGGGGTGTGGATATGAGAACTTACCCCTACGGATCTACTCTTAAGACGAAAGTGGTGAATGATTGTCCCACTTGAACCCGTTCGTTAAATATGTAAGAGACGGAATCAAAGACGTAAACATTTTACCCTTATTATTATCCAGACACTAGGTCCCAGGAAAACTTCTAATTTACCCAATTATATGTAATTTGTGAACTTTGTCAAGGACTGGGGACCATTTATAACGTATTACACTGATAATATTCTTCTGTTGGACACAGTGAGTGGAATGTATTTTTCTCAAACAATTATTTATTTTTATGTTTGTAATAATTTAATAACGAGATTTGACACCAGTTAGTTTCCAAGACTTCAACTCCAAGTGGGAGAAGAGCTCTCTGATGCAATGATTTGTCCACAATTTTCTGTCTCAGTAATCTCTATCAGGCGACTCAATTAATCTTCCTAAGTTTCTCTTAAAATTTCCCTTATTAAAAGAGTGATTTACTTCGTGAGATGGAACTAAGGACATGGGTCCTTGACGGGATTTAGAGGGATTTATATGGGAGGGTTGGAATTCTGTGTGACTATTTGACAGGACCTATTATACTTTCGACCTAATTGTCCTGTTACACACCGAACAGGTTCTTACCTCTATGTTTCAGTCAATCGGTTTACGTCCTATGACCCAGAGTAGGAAGACCGAAGTTTTCCAATTTTTTAAGTCCGTAAACCGATTTTAGTACATGAGGGGTCGTCACACCGTTGGGAGAGACAGGAAGCGAAAGAGGGAGAGGAATTTACGAGAGAGACGAAGGGTGTCCCGAAGGTCCGGGTCCCGATTACGGGTTCTGTTCCACTCGACCGAGGGACGGGGTGTGACTCTTGTTCGAGTGAAACAGAAAGACCAGGGGGACAAAAACGGGGGACACGTTACCTAGCTGGACCATCGCAAGTTTATCATCAAAGGATTCGTCCTTGGGTCCACGACTCCCTCCTTCCTCTTCTGGGGATCGGGAGATATCAGACCGCCGTCTGGCGATCGGGTGATATCAGACTCCCGTCCATCCTCCCGGGTCAGAAGGCACACCAGGTCCGGTCGTAAGGTCTAAGGAGTCTGACGAAATCTCCGGTATTACGACCGAGGATTATTTCATATTCAAGGGTAAGGTAAACGAGGAAAGGGAGTCAGAGGGAGAGAGGAACCTCACTCTGACTTACCGGCTGGTCCTTCTTAAGAACCCAGGAACTTACATTGTAGCATAATATGGTAGGGTGAAAGTAGGGTTGAAATCTGATATTGGATGACCGTGAAAGACCTCCGGCACCGATCGGGTTTCTGAACACAGACTGGTACCCGTGTGGTCCGGTCGGTCACTCCACGACCTCCTCTAGGTCCACCGTCGGTACTGGACCCCCCACCGACACAATGTCTCTTACTCCAACCACCTTTCGAAGGACTCCTTCGTGAGGACCATCCAAAAGACACAGACAGTGGGTGGGACACTATGTTCACCCTCCAATTAATTACTTTCGACCCTATCCCGTGTCAGACCTTCTACTTGGGACCCTGGTCCGTACCCGGGGCAACCATGGACAGTCGTAATCTCAACGGAGACTTACAGACACAGTCGTTACCCTTTGGGTCAAGGAAAAAAAAAAAAATCAAATGTATTAAAAGAAAAGATAAGTTTTACTTGTATCGAAATAACTCAAGGTACCTTTGTTGTCGAAATGTTAGGTCTAATACACGATTCTTACAGTTATTTTCATAACCGTCACGCAAAACACGTGTGTAGACGCACACAAACTCTTGCTACACAGAGACAACTATATTTTGTACAAGTATGGAAGGGTGACAGGCACCCGACTCGGGACTCGGGCACAGGACAGAAGGAGAGGTCGGAGAAGAGGTGAGACGAGGAGAGGGGATCTAGTCGAGGTCCTGACTTCGACCCTAGTCAAGTAAGGGAAACCTCGTCGTTGGGGGAGAGGTAAAGGACCACACGTGTCCCGGTCCAAGAGGTTGAATCCGGAGGACGGGGTTCCCACTGTCAGGCGGAAACGAACTAACCCGTCCACTCCTTCAGGATGTCGGCCTTCTCCGGGTCGGTACCGACCAAAAGATCTTCTTAGACGTCGGTCCCTCTGTATGGAGGACTCCCGGAAAGATAGTCGGGACAGTCACCACTAAGTCCTTTCCCGGGGAGAGACACACAAGGGAAGTTCAGAGAAACTAGGGAGTCCCATCGTCACTCGGGGTCCGACCTTTCTGTCCTACCGACTCGACGAACTCTCTTCGGAAACGTGGGCCCTCTAGCCGACCGACGAGTGTGGATTACGAGACGGGACCCGACAGGAGAAAGTGAGGGTCCGGCCGTCCTTCCGTTCTCGACAGTGGACTGTCTAACGGACTCAAATGTTAGGGTCTTTGGAGAGAGGTTCTATTCTGTGGGGTTTGGGAGGGAGGGTCCTTCACGTTGGGTCAGTCGTTGGGGTCCAACGGTAGATCCAAGATAATTTTTTTTGTCCGTGCAGGACCGGGTTCCAGACAGGGGGTGGGAGTGGGAGTGTTGGAAAAGAAATAGGTTGGACCTGAACCCATGGTACTCTTTGAGTAGAGACTTTCAGACTTTTAGATTAAACACAAGGAGAACAATTTACTACCATTGAATCTTGGTGACTTAGCCTTGAGTAATTACCCTGTCGTAATTCCTCAGCGACGGCGTAAGTTTTGGGTAAAGATCTCCCTCAGATTCCTGAGAGAGTACCCTAGTAACTTCAGTGATGGAAATCTTTTGTTTCAGAAGATATGTTGTGGAGGTCCAAGGACGGACGAAAGAAAGTCCACAAATTGTCTCCTAATATATTCGAGGTTATTGAGTTAATTAATTCTCATTTTACTTCTACCATTAAGTATGAAGAAACCAGTCATTTTTAAAATTGTAAGAAGATTGGGAAAAGTTAGAGAAACACTTACGATTATCTTTTTAGGAAACTTTTACCATAAAACAATCGTCTCCTATACGACTGGTGAGATGTCACAGAAGGGTGTCTAGTGACGAGTGTAGTAAGTCTACAACTTTTAAAATTTACTTTAGTTATGGTCGGATAAGTGCAGTTGTCGTGATAGGGGGAGGTACATTTTGATATATCTCTTTAACGTTGGGTTGGCTGAATGGGTCGAGAGAAAAGTAATGTTCAGCAGTTAATTTAATAAAGATGTTATAATACAGACAGGTGTCTTACAATACGTTATAAGTCCGTGTAATGAAGTCATGCTTCTTAGGACCCTTTATTTACTCCCACCCGTCCTCTCGAGTTCTCTAGATCATTTAACCCTTCCGTAAATGTTATTCAGGTCAGTTTTAATGTGGGTTGCACTACGAAAGTAATAGAGAATTCTTTGTCGTTGTAGAAGTAGGAACACAAAGGCTTGATAAGGGATGAGATCCTCCCTTGTAAGGACCTCTCCAAGGAACGCTTTCATCTGTTACTTCTAAACCTCCTTGAAATCTCGACCTCGACCTCCTAGTTCTGACAGGGAAAATAAATAAATAAATAAAATGAATGAATGAAAATCAACGTGACCCAGAAGTAACGACGTGTGTCGGAAAGAGATCGACGTCGCTGGTCTCCACACCCGCAGAGTAACGTCACCGAAGAGAACAACACCTCGTACCGGAGATGTACGTGTCCGAAGTCATCAACATCGTACGCCCGAGTCATCAACGTTCAGTGTCCGAGATCTTGTGTTCGTTTAAACCTTTTGAGTCGTCACCGGTGTCCTGACCTTTTCCAGTCAAAAGTAAGGTTAGGGTTTCTTTCCTTTACGGTTTCTTACGGGTTTGATGACGTGTCATCGTGAGTAGAGTGTGCGATTATTTCATTACGAGTTTTAAGAGGTTCGGTCCGAAGTCGTTATGCACTCGATACTTGAATGGTCTACAAGTTCGACCAAAATATTTTCCGTCTCCTTGGTCTCTAGTTTAACGGTTGTAGGCGACCTAGTACCTTTTTCGTTCTCTTAAAGTCTTTTTTGTAGATAAAGACGAAATAACTGATACGGTTTCGGAAACTGACACACCTAGTGTTATTTGACACCTTTTAAGACTTTCTCTACCTTTATGGTCAGGTGGACTGGATGGAGAACTCTTTGGACATACGTCCAGTTCTTCGTTGTCAATCTTGACCTGTACCTTGTTGTCTGACGAAGGTTTATCCTTTTCCTCATACAGTTCCGACATATAACGGTGGGACGAATAAATTGAATATACGTCTCATGTAGTACTCTTGACGACCCGACCTACTTCGTGTTCGACCTTAGTTCTAACGACCCTCTTTATAGTTATTGGAGTCTATACGTCTACTGTGGTGGGAATACCGTCTTTCACTTCTCCTTGATTTTTCGGAGAACTACTTTCCCTTTCTCCTCTCACTCTTTCAACCGAATTTCGAGTTGTAAGTCTTTTGATTCTAGTACCGAAGGCCAGGGTAGTGAAGTACCGTTTATCTATCCCTTAGTCACCTTTGTCACCGACTGAAATAAAACCCCCCGAGGTTTTAGTTACCTTTACCACGAACGTCGGTACTTTAATTTTCTGCGAATGAGGAACCTTCCTTTCAATACTGGTTTGATCTGTCATATAATTTTTCGTCTCTGTAATGAAACGGTTGTTTTCAGGCAGAGCAGTTCCGATACCAAAAAGGTAACCAGCACATGCCTACACGTTCAACCTGATATTTCTTTCGACTCACGGTTTCTTAACTACGAAAACTTAACACCACAACCTCTTCTGAGAACTCTCAGAGAACCTGACGTTCCTCTAGGTACACCAGGTAGGATTTCCTCTAGTCAGGACCCACAAGTAACCTTCCTGCCTACAACTTCGACTTTGAGGTTATGAAACCGGTGGACTACACTTCTCGACTGAATAAACTCTTTTGGGACTACGACCCTTTCTAACTCCCGTCCTCCTCTTCCCCTACTGTCTCCTACTCTACCAACCTACCGTAGTGGCTGAGTTACCTGTATCCAAACCCACTTGAGGTCCTCAACCACTGTCTGTCCCTCCGGACTATACGACGTCAAGTACCCCATCGTTTCTCAACATGTGCTGAGTCGTTGACTTGACTTGACTCTCGTGTCCAAGTCATCGAGTCCGGATCGACGAGGTTCCATACACCTTAGGAGGGTCTGTTCCCTAGTTTGAGACGTAAACGTCCGTCTAAGAGAAGGTGACCCGGTGGTCCCTTCAGGGTTCCGATAGAGAAAATAACACCTGTTTCACCTACCCGGACGGAGATCTCTTTGACCGGTACAGTGACAAAGGGACCTAAGTCCTTGTCGTCGTCCTAACTCCTCGTCTCAAGTGAGGGTTGGTTCACGAGACTGAAGGGACTACTGTAAGGGTCCTCTGGGACACCAAGGATTCCTCTCTTTTGGTCGTGTGACACTACTTGGAGCCGGGACCCCCTACGTAGTGTCATCCTACTACTTGCTTACGTTAGCTATTAAAGTCAGTGACGAACTTGGACTGTCCTTGGTCCCTCCCGTCTCCTCGTCCCACCCGTCCTTTCAGACGTTCAGGTCGCGTCGTTCCGTCCTCGAGGTGGGTTGTACCCTTCTTTTGTTCCTTCTACGTGCAGTCTTTCTCTGTAGATTTATGGATCTCTGACAGGAGTGGACTCTCTCAGTTGACGTTTGTTAGATGGTAGGATCCTAGAAGAGGAAGACGTCTCACACCTTAACAGTCGGAAACCAGACTCCTACCACTACTCATACCCGACCTTCTACAGGGTGTGAAGGAGTGTCTCGGACACTGAGAGCTCTCGGACACGCGGGTTCGGAGACTGAAATTCCATGTTACGTGAACAACCTTCGAGTTAAGTCCATGTAGGAGAGGACACACCTGTGTCGATATACCCAATTCAGTATGCTAGAGAAATCCATGAAAAGAAGGGGAAAGTCTCCGTCCCGGCTTATTCTATTGGTGAAACCTACCCTAGAAGGGTCTTGACTGTAACCTCCCAAGAAGTCCGGTCTCAGTCTCGGACGGACGAGAACTGGAGACGGGAAGACTGACCAGACCGTGAAACTATCACTTTGAGTCCGTGTCTACAACTCTCATCGCTTCCGACGGAGGCAGGTATCCTGACCGACAGAAATGACTCACACATGGGACAACGGAGAGGAAATTAGGAAGACTCTTGGAGTTTCTCACAACGGCAAATACAGGGGTAACATATCTGTTCCTTCCCCGTCATGTCTCCTCAATTTCTGGACACGTCCAGTGGTTCGATCAGGGGTCGTTTCGGTCTAGCTTTAGACCCAGAGACACCGGGATCTCAGTCTCGAAAATCGTCGGTCTGATGTGACGGAGAGAGGGGGAGACAGGAAATTACCTTCAATGTGCTCCTAACTCAAAGAAGAAAACGTCCCATCGGTAGTTGTCGATCGACCTTTAGGTCGTCCCCGGAAGGCGTATAAAAGAGGTTCGAGTTAGTCCTTCGTCTCCCAAAGACCCCGGGAGGGGGAGTGATGGGTAGAAGAAGAATACGAAGTAGATCCTGAGAGTCAAAGTGGGTTCAGTAAGTGTAGGGTCGGAGGGACCGATTGTGTTAGGAGAGGGATGTGAGGTGAGTGTAGCTTTGGGGTCAGTTTCTACGAGGAAGGTCCAAGGTCAGGAAGAACCAGACAAGAGACGATAATTCGACGGTTTGTTCCGTACGGTTCCCCACGACCCTTATTGTATATCGTGGCACCTGCCACACAGAATGCGGTGATAGTCAAATCTTGTGAGACGTCCTGTTACCAAAATTAGATGTTAATGTCCAGTCTTAAAGGTCCGGACCCTTCCTGTACACTCCCTCTGAACCCTCTCTTCGTCCACACCGTGTGGACGGTGGTAAGGTCAGTTATTGCCTCCCGATTAGGTAGTGGGCACCCTGAGTGCCCCGGGTCGGACCTCTGCGGTCCCGGAGGACATCGTTACGTTCGTATACCTCCTTCCTCCCGAAGGAAGTCCTCTCGACGACCACCAAACTCTTCACCTCCCATCTCACATCCTTGTCTCCTTCGTCCTCCACCGGACTAAAGAAAGATCACCGGTACCACCCTCACTGGAGATCGGAAGGACTTTCTCTATGAACCGTGTACCTCGTACATCACTGACATCGGGTGTAAAGACGGTGTGACAAAAAGTTGACTTAAGTGGTTTTTAAAACTTTCATAAACATACGTGTTCCAGGGTCACAACGTAGACCTCTGTACCTCTACTTATTCTGTGTCAGAGACTGGGACTCTTGGAGCTTCAGATCACCCTTTCGGTCTGTGTGTGTCTTCAACGGTGTTATGATTCGTTCGTCACTAATGACGATTTATCTCTGTCTCCCGACATCCCAAGTCTCCGGTCGACTAATATGACGCGCGCGTCTCAAACGTCTCCTCTCCTGGACTCGACTCGAGTCCCTTATTCTTTACGTTTTCGGAACAGAGAGAAACTTGTGAATTACGTATAGTTAAAACTGTCGTAGTGGGTCTTTAAGTGGTGTGCCGACACTTCCCCCTGACTGGAGGTAGTGGGTCCTCCTTCGGTCCGGAGTGCCCTATACTCGTCGAGTCGACTCCTCGTCGTGTCCGTCCTCCGTTTGGGTTCGGACACTCAGGACTTCGTCTCTCTCGGAGTGTCCAGTTCTCCTTCCCCACCAGTTCCCGACCCCGACCTTTCGCACACCACCTAAACCTCTCCCCTTCCCCTCGTACAACCGATTCCAACTCCAGGGGACCCTCCCCGAACCCCACCCGAACCCTCCACCCTGTGCACCTCTCCCGTTCTGCCACAGTGGACCCCCGGTGTCATACAAGAGACGTCAGGGGACGAACCCGAATACGAGACAAAGACGGTGGATGTTCGATACCTTGACGTTCATTCAACGAATCAAAAAGACACGGAGTCAAAGTAGCAAATAATTTCCCCCTATTCCCGTGGGGGAGTATCTCAACGACACTCTTATTTATTCGATTGTGCACATAATAGTGTCTTGTCACGACCCCCGAATACTTACAAGATACGGAAAGAGGAGGAGAAGGGGTCGAGGAGGAAGAATAACTTTCTCCGTCACGGTATCTGGAATCAAATCCCATACGTAAAACCTTGGTCACCGGATCAAGTTCGGTACCGAGACGGTAGTCACCGACACACTGGAACCAGTTAAATGTAGTGTAAGGACACGGAGTCAAATGAGTAGATATTTTGTCCCGTTTGTCCCGGACAGAATGTCCCAACAGTGGTCACGAGTTCCTCTGACAAAGGGTTTTGTCCTTCAGACCGAGGTGTAATTTTTCGATAAAGGATTCAGTATAAGAGTGAGATGACAACGACCAATACCCGATTTTTCAAAGAAATGTTAGTCAACATGTTCGTAGGAGGACCCTTTAAGTTATTTTTTTTCAAGTCGTTTTCTTGACATTTAAGAATAAACATCCCCCAATTATCCCGAAATAATACCATTTAAATGGAGTGTGTACTAAATTATCCAGTTTTGATGTCAAACATTAATTTTTGGATTCTTTAGTACGTGCGACTCCGAATATTGTGTGTTTAAGATCGAACTCTGCTGACTGAGCCCTTTGGTATTTTCTCTTTCGTCACATATATTTAGTACCCTCCCCACTCCAAAGTCCTCCGTCCATCTAGATAAAGCCTTGAAAAAAGTCCGGGGAGTCATATCCAAGAGTTCAGGAACTGTGAACTTGACAATTGGTCGAGGTTTGTCTTTTATTCGTGTGTCTGGTCTCCGGAGCGACGACAACTGGGGGCCGGAGTCGAAAGCACAGGTCAGAGGGCGACAAAGCGACTCTCAGTGAGTCCGTTGCAAAAGTCTTGCCTTCGGTTAGGAGGTACGAAAGTAAACTTGGACGTCTAGACGGCACTCACACTACCTAGGAAAGACCAATTCACCCTTCCTTTTTGGTACCACTTCAAGACCTTCAAAGAGTTCCATTGTCGTATCAAGATAGTCTCTTGTCGTAACAAATCACCAATCCACCTGTCTGTCTGAGGTCACCTCCGACTGGGTGGTAAGGTATCCTGGACCTCATCTACGAGAGTCGATCGTACGTGTTCAAAGGAGAAAGTATTTTACTTTCGTTACTATCAGAGCTGAAGAATCCCAACAATACTCCTGATGTATTGTGACATTCCCCGAAAGGACCACCGAGTCTACCGCTTCTTAGACAGACGTTACGTCCTGGACCCAAGCTAGGGGTCCAACCCTTCTAGGGGACCTCTTTCCTTACCGATGGATGAGGTCATAAGAACGGACCTCTTAAGGTCCCTGTCTCCTCGGACCGTCCGTTACAGACGACGACGACGATTCAGTGAAGTCAGCACAGACTGAGACACGCTGGGGTATCTGCCGTCGGGTGGTCCGAGGGGGCAGGGACCCTAGAAGGTCCGTTCTCATGACCTCACCGAATGGTAACGGAAGAGGTTCCGTTACAGATAGCCCAGTGTTTCTCAGCCTATATTGTCTCACTGATTGTGAAAGGGAAAAATTGTGACATATCATGGCACGGACCGTGTATCATCCGTGAATCATAAATAATAATAATAGTGAAATGAATCCGGTTTCCCAACCCTTCTTCCTCCCTACCTCTTCCCTTTGTAATATTGGACATAGTAAAGCGGAATAGGACTTAGTTCTCCACAAATGAAAGACTTTTCTCTACGGAAGGACTCAATCTTTCGTTATTAATCTTTTAAGTTGTACAAAAGATTATCCAAAACGAGAAACCGTCCTTCCAAATTTAAAGTGAATTATAGTACGGACTGTAAAGGGAAGTTTCCCTTCCTTTTAACCTTTTTCAACCACGGTTTCAATAAAAACCTTTCTTTTTGGTTTGTTCCCCAATTAAATAAACTTTCGAAACCAACATTTTGTGGATTGTTCAACTTCAAGACAAACAAAATTAAAATTCAGTGTAAATCTTCGTCTATAAATATACGCATACACATAAATGTAAAATGTATACACATGTATAGAGCAAACTAACAGTATCTCAAATGTCAAGAAATAAGGATACACTTGTTCTCTTGTCCAGATCCTGTACTTTCCCGGGGGGTCCACCACGTTCACCATTTCTTGGTCGGGCGGTTACCTCTGTATTCTTTGTGCCCAAGCTAGGGACCCAACCCTTCTAGAGGACCTCCTCCCGTACCGTTGGGTGAGGTCATAAGGACGGACCTCTTCGGGAACCTGTCTGTCTCGGACCGTCCGATATCAGGTACCCCAGCACTTCTCAACCTGTGTTGACTTCGTTGAAACGTACGATCCTGTACTTCGGGGACACGTCGGGACCCTTTCGGAGATGACACCACCCCCCGCCCTACGACTCCCATTTATCCAGAGGTAAACAAACCGTTCCGAAGGTCGAACCCACAGCGAATGACCTCGTAACGATAGGGAGGAAGGGTTTGGGGTGGGGACGAGGGGTGAAGGAAGACCGGGGGTCTTCTTCTCCGACTTCGGTCCGGGGGAGTGTCCCTGGAAAGTAGGTGCCGAGAGTAGAGGCCTCGACCCGAGGACGGACGGGAGTCCTCGATCGACAAGACGACGGAGACAAAGGACACCCTTCCATAGATTCCCACAGGAGGTAAGAGAAGACGAAGGACCAACCATTCCTCGTCTTACAGGTCCAGAACCAACCCTTCTATCGAGAAGAGACACAACGGGCGTCGTGTACAACATTGTCAATCATAGAAGGTGAAGTTTAAGTTTGTCTACCAAAAAAAAAAAAAAAAAATTGGGAGGACCGGTTAGACGTTCATCAATACACTCTGACCGGTTTACCCGAGATTAGTACCGGGGCCAAAACCCCAGAGGGTGAGTCCTGAATTCTTTTAGTCTAAGTGAATATTCAGTCCTCTGAGTCTTCCGATTTTGAATCTTCTTTTTTTTTTCTTAAACTTCGACTTATCCGAAGGACGTCGTTCGTCATAGGAACGATTTATTTACACTCGTGAGGAAAAAGGAGTACTTCCCACCCTTTTGCAAATGTTCTTTTCTCACTCTCCTCTCAGTAACAGGAATTTAGGTAGGTACTCCTCAGACACGTGTCACTTTCGAAGATAAATTTTAAGTCCGGGCTCGGGGTATGTCCACAAAGAGAGTCTTGACTGTCAGCGACCACCGAGGTGAAGGGGGTGGGGGTGGGGGTGGGGACGGTCTTTGTACGAGGGGAGGACCGGAACTTGTAAGAGACCCCGAACCTAACCTTAGACCGATGAGAAACCGTAACGGCATTAATGTAACCAGTTCCGGACACAAGAACTGTTTCTTTTGTAAGGAGATTGAGTTGGACTCATTAGGAATTACTCAGGAACATAGAACACTATTTAAAGTATTAATAAGTCGGGGATGGTGATTGTGGCTTTAAGTAGTCAGTTTCGTTTAATCGGCTCTAAGTAATCTTATTCTGTAGATCATCCGTGTACATGAAATAATCGGAGAATGTGGTTATCAAAATTAATCCATGTATAAAGTGTCGAGAGCTCGATGAGGTCACTTCCCGACGGAAATAGAGAAAATAAATGTCATTGTTCGATAGTTTGTTTGTGGTGGTATTAATTTGAACCTATATTTTTTTGAACCAAATAATTACCGTCGGATAAGCTCGGAACCTAAAGACTTTAGACATGTTTTGTCTATAAAAATAATTAATTTATTTATGATAAGTTAATTTGACTTTTCTACTTCGCCACGTCCTCCCCGGAACTCGAGCTCAGTTCTCACTCTAAGAGAAGAGGGAAGGGTCGACTACCAAAGGAGATCGAGTGGAAGTCGTCCCCCTTTTTTTAGAGAAGTAGTCTATAAAATCACTACTCTTTTCACTAATTTTAGGTCTTGTAAAAATTTAATAATTATTCCTTAAATTTACTACAATATTTTTTCCCTTTATGTCCTCTTTTACAATGTGTAAGTATCTTAAAACCGAGTACGTATTATTTGTCAACTTTTGTAAAATGAATATTATGGTGAGTTTAATTTCTCCGTTCTTCGGTACGGTGTGCGAAAATATGCGCCCACAGTTATTTACTGTTTACCGCGGTAGACGACCAGAAGGCCAATTTGTGAAAGATAAGTCTCGGGTCGACAGTCTCGGTAGTCAAGACTTTCACTTTCAGCGATTTAGGACGGGCTGAGAAACGCTGAGGTACCTGATATATCGGGTACATTAAGAGGTCCGGTCTTATGACCTCACCCATCGGCAAGAGAAGAGGTTCCCTAGAAGGGTTGGGTCCCTAGCTTGGGTCCAGAGGGAGTAGTCAAGACTCCAATAGTTTTATTTCCTTCCTATTTTGAGGGACAGATGTTTATGAAGGGTATACCCATCTGTCGCATATTGGGATACTCTCTCCGTTTCAAACTCGAATTAAGACTTTCAAAGTAGGTCTCCGATGTCCGTTCTGTTGTCCTCTGTGACGAGTGGAAAGACCAGAGAATTCTCAGTTGCGCTCAACTCGAGATTGACTCCACTTGTGATTTCTTAGTGTCAGTCTAGGAGTTTTTCGTGCCTCGCGTTTCTTTTTACCGGTTCACGTGAGAGTCAACGCCCCGATTAATGCAGATGACGGACCCTTGGGACGCAAGGACCTAGTGAGACGCCCCTCTTCGTGCCTTGAGACCTTTCCCTGTCGACTCGAGAGACCGACTGAGACTGAGGTAGAGGTAGGTAGTTCAGGACGAGACCTTATAACAAAGAAACAAAGGCAAAGATGGACCGAGAATGAACAAAGACCGAGACACGTATTTATACTTTAAGGAGTGAGAAGTCTGGAGGGTCCCCGACCACACTTTGGTTATTTTATTGTAGTAAAATTATATTTACTCGACCTAGCTAATTGATTTGATCAAATATGTTTGGTAACTTGTTTTTATATACACCCTGTTGGATACTTATTGAAGAAAATTTTAAGTTTGAGAGTTTTTCTCTTCTGGATAGGTATTAGGGTTAAAGACGTTGTTCAGAAGGGAGAGAAATTCGAACTGGTTGATTTAGTCAGGAAGCCTCCGGTAGTCATAAACGGTTAACTTTTAGATGTAAAGGTCTGTGGTGTCAGTGCTCCTGGAAAGAGGGCCCGGTGTAAAACCTCATTTTACACTTTAGGTTATTAAAAATTCCGAGGAAATAACAACAATATTATAACGAGTGTTCTTTGTCGTCTCTTTTATTAAATGTAAAAATATCCTTTAGCAAATTTTCCAATAACACTTATTTTCACAATAATTGTTTTAAACTCATTGAAACATAACGAAGACGGGAAAGACACTCCATCTTGAGTCTTTCAAAGAAGGTTACCCTGACGACATTCTTCTCTAATGGGGACCAAGTCCGACGGTCAAATATTCCGTCCAATGAGTGTTACATCCCAACTAACACACCTACATCCACACTTACTTAAAGAAGTTCAGGTAGAAGAAACCCCGAATTTGCGGACCCTTTTAGCCTTCGTCGTACCTTTTTGAAGGACGAACCCTCTTAGTCGATGGAACCTTTATAAGGGATGACACTCACTTGTCAAGTAAAATTAAGACACTCAAGGAAAGGTCCCGAGACAGAAGGAATCACCGGGATATGGATGCTATCCTCAGGCATAGTTATCGGAGACAAAACACCGGAACCGGGAGAGAAGAAAAGAGTCGAGTGAGACCTCAGTGTTTAGAAAGTGTCGGGACCCCTGAGGTTTCTTGATCACAGAAAAGACAAGTTATTTGTTCTAGGGACGTAGGGAACGACCATGTCTTAAAATCGAACTCCAGTACTTTTTCAAGACTTCTATCGATCACCACTACCAACATGTTGTTACACGATAGGAATTACGGTGACTTAACGTACGAATATTTCCTAATTTTACCACTTAAAATATATATAAAATAGAGTCAATTCTTTGTTTATGAGAAAGTCATCGACGGGTAACGAAAGACCTAGTTCAGACTCGAAAATTCACACGATATTTTCTAAGAAACCTGGAAAGTTGGGGTTGGATAAAGAAGTTAAACACGACGGGAGAGACACAGTGGGACCTTCCTGCGACAGGGTGTCTTTAAGGATATCATTTCCTTTACAAGATATGGACACGACAGGTATACCATCGGTAGTCGATGATAGACACCGATGATCCGTGAACTTTACGCCAATCGTATAGATTACCTGACATAAAATGTAAATTAAATCAAAATTTATCGGTACATAATCGCCGATGAGATAACCTACCGTGTCAAGTTCTTGTGTCTCAAGGTAGTCCAATAAAGTATCGAGACACGGAAACGAGTAAGAGAAGGAAGTAGAGTTACCGGAAAGAAGGGAAAGTAAGAGTTTGGGACTCGATTTGTATTTACGGAGGTCCTTCCACCCCAACCTTCTTGAGGGTCCGTGAACCATAATACTATGGCGAAGAGTGAGTTCATAAGAAAATACGTAAGTAGGTCAGAAAAAGTGTTGAGGAACAAACCGTTATCTCTACGTTTCTTTTTAGGTCAAGAACTATATTTCGAGTGTTAGTCATAGAGAAGGTTGTTGGGAAGGATGGGATAAGACGGGTAATTGGTCCAGTAAACTAGTGGGGGTGACTAGAGTCGGAACGTTAGCGAGTCACGGACTAAAGTGAGAAGAAGGGTGGTCGAGAAGAAAGAAGCTAAGAACTAGATGTCCTTTTTTTTTTAGTTGAAACAGAGGATGTGGACCGTGTACCTGTTTAGATTCTCCGACATTTTCAGTCAGTGATGTGTCTTCCCCTCACGTATATCTCCTCTCCGGGAACTTGGTCCCTAGAAGGGAGTTGTGGAAATCCGATGGAGATAATTTTTAACCAGTATGTGTAGGGGATTTTCTCCCCAACGTCAGAGGAACTCTTATTTCTCGTCTCCTTGTAACCGGTAGGTATAGTTCCGTGTCGGTCAGTCCGGAAACTCTTATCTTCTACTCTCGTGACCGAGAGTTAAGACCCCCGGAGTCTTAGTGGGCCCTGTTAAAAGATTTTTATTCCTAACAACCCGGGCTGACTCGCTGAAGTGAAAGTGAAAAGTGAAAGTACGTAACCTCTTCCTTTACCGTTGGGTGAGGTCACAAGAACGGACCTCTTAGGGTCCCTGCCCCCTCGGACCACCCGACGGCAGATACCCCAGTGTGTATTAGCCTGTGCTGACTTCACTGAATCGTCGTCGTCGACTCTGGATGATTTGTCGGTAGAAACCCTCACTCTAGATCCATAAACATAAACTCCTGAGAGGTATCTACTAACCCAGTACCGTTTTCGGACTCTTTGGAGTCCGATCTCACATTCCTTTATGTTTGGACCCGGTCCCTTGTTTCTTTCGGACTTCCACGACTCTTCTATAGTGGTACTCACGGACCGTTGTCGTAGGGCACATCTTTTGAGACTTTGGGCGTCAATAGTCGCCCAATTCAGACCTATTGGTGGACATAATCAGACGATCCCGATGGGATTGTTCTATGGTGTCCGACCCATTGAATTTGTAGTTTTTAGGTGAAACGACCGTTAAGACCTTCGAACTACAGTCTCTAGTTCAACAGTCGTTCCAACCAAAGAAGATTCCATAAAGAAGAACCGAACATTTACCGGTAGAAGAGGACACAGAAGTGTACCAGAAGAGAGACGTGTATAGACACTGGATTAAAGGAGAAGTATATTCGTATGGTCTGTATAACTTAATCCCGGATGGGACTACTAGAGTAAAATTAAATTGATGGAGAAAAATAAATTAATTTCATATCAAGTAAATGTTATAATATAATCAAAGTCCACATGTTGTATCACTAAGTTATAAAAATATCTAATATCAGTTAATTTCAATAATATTTTATTACCGAGATAAAGAGACACGATACGTTATATAGGAAAGACGAATAAATAAAATATGAATCATCAAACATAGAGAATTAGGGTATGGGGATAGAACGGGGAGAGGTGAAAGGAGAGGGGTAACCATTGGTGATTAAATTGATGGAGAAATTTCTAGGTTAGACGTTTTTGTGTAAGAAGTATAACCCCCAATCCTGAAGTTGATCTTAAAACCTTTCCTGTGTCAAGTCGAGTATCGTTAGGATCTTTAAGTTAGGTATCTTTAGGATGTACATTTTGAAAAGGACTCAACCTTTTGAGACTGAGAAATAGAACAGTTGTAAACAACACTCACAGGGTGCAATCCGTCTTCTTTTTACTGGGTATTATCGTATACACACACACAATTCAACGAAGACCGAAGAGACTATCGACTCGACCATTTCTTAGACGGACGTCACGTCCTCTAGGACCAAGTTAAGAACCCGACCCTTCTAGGTGACCTCTTCCTATCCGATGGGCGAGGTATAAGATCTCGAAGGGAGCACCGGGTCGACTATTTCTCAGGCGGACGTTGTACCCTCTGGATCCAAGATAGGGACCTAACCCTTCTAGGGGACCTCTTCTCTTTCCGATGGTTGGGGTCATAAGACCGGACCTCTTAAGGTACCTGATATATAAGTACCCCAGTGTTTCTCGGCTTGTGTTGACTCACTATAGTAAAGTCAACACAGACTGAGAAACGATGGGATACCTGGCATCGGGCGGTCCGGGGCGACAGGTACCCTAAGAGGTCCGTTCTTATGACCTCATCCAACGGCACGGGAGGAGGTCCCCTAGAAAGACTGGGTCCCTAGCTTGGGTACAGAGAGTACAGAGGACGTAATCGTTCACCCAAGAAATGGCGATCGTAGTGGTGGGCCTTTCGGGTATTATCGGATATATACTAAACTTTACCTTTAACAGTAATACTCTTATAAATATCAAAAAGACGAAGAAGAGAATCAATACTAGTTCAACCTGACGTTCAATGTCTTTTGGACTGATTGTCATCGAAGTTAAAAATTTTTCCGAATAAAAGAGTACATTGTTCTCCAGATCTCTATCCGACGAAGACCACAACCGAGACATTAAACATCTATAATTGTAGTTACCGAAACACGAAGATTACCTAAAAGAGAGTACGGACACTAAAGGACCAGTGTCCACCGACGACATCTAGGTTTGTAGTGTGAGAGTAAGTTCTGTCTTTCTTTTTACTTCCTCGGTACGGTCGATATAATCTTCTAATTGGTCCCTTTATTTTTATAGGAATCGTCGAGTATCGTCTGCAAGAGAATACAGTAACCGGTCTTGACCGCGTACCCGTGAGGACGACGACGACGACGACGATTCAGTGAAGTCAGCACAGGCTGAGACACACTGAGGTATCTGCCGTCGGATGGTCCGAGGGGACAGGGACCCTAAGAGGTCCGTTCTCATGACCTCACCCAACGGTAAAGAAAGAGGTTACGTACCTTCACTTTTCACTTTCATTTCAGCGAATCAGTACAGGCTGAGAATCGCCGGGGTACCTGACACCGGGTGGTCCGAGGAGGTAGGTACCCTAAAAGGTCCGTTCTCATGACCTCACCGGTGAGGATCGATGTTCCTTTAGACCTTTTCGTATCAGACCCATGTAAATAAGTTTTGTATAACTGACACACGGAACAAATACAGTCTATAATAAGATCCGTGAACCCTATCTTGTCACTTATCTTCTGTTTTTAGGAACGGGAGTACCTTGAAAATTAAACTTTTCTCAAATGTGGGATCACAAGTGTAACAGAGGAGGGGATTATTTTGACCCACCTATCTGTCGTTAGATGGTGTAGTATGTTGAAGTTATTGTCTCGGGACACTGAAGGTGGGATTAAAAAGTGGACGTAGTGGAAGAACTTTTGTCAGAGCGAGATGTATCCAATCCAGTTGAATTGTCTACTGGATCTACTCCCCTCCCTCTTTCCTTCCCTTTTAACTTACGCCCAGACTCTGCATCTCTCGAAGGGTCTTGGATACCTCTTCCCGAAGACCTTGTCGGTACCCGATATTAGCTTTATTTGTTCTCTCCTTCCCTACAATGTAAGAAGAAACTCAGAATAAGTACCAAGAACAACAACGACAACAACAAGTCAACGAGTCAGTACAGGTCGAGAAACCCTGGGGTACCTGACCGAAGGGACAGGAAGAGATAGAGGGCCTCAAACGAGTTTGAGTACAGACAACTCAGCCACTACGGTAGGTTGGTAGAGTAGGAAGAGAGAACGGGAGTTAGAAAGGGTCATAGTCTCAGAAAAGTTTACTCGGTCGACAAGGGTAGTCCGTCGGTTTCCTAACCTCGAAGTCAAGGTCGTGGTCAGGAAAGTTACTTATAAGTCTCAACTAAAGGAAATCCTAACTGACCAAACTAGAGGAACGACAGGTTCCCTGAGAGTTCTCAGAAGAGGTCGTGGTGTGAAGTTTGCGTAGTTAAGAACCGTGAGTCGGAAAAAATACTAGGTGGAGATTGTAGGCATGTTCTGATGATCTTTTTGGTATCGAAACTGATATTCCTGGAAACAGCCGTTTCACTGCAGAGACGAAAAATTATACGACAGATCCAAACAGTACCGAAAAGAAGTTCCTCGTTCGCAGAAAATTAAGGTCACCGACGTCAGTGACAGGAGTCACTAAAACATCGGGTACTTTCATTTCTAAACTGTAAATTTTAGTTTGGAAAACTAAAAACTCGAAGTTCATTTCTTCAACCCGATTAGTCTATTAGGAGGAAAAGAACTACCCAACTTAAAGAAACACTGTGACGAGATTGACTTGGGGCACCTGGGTTCACGTATTCCCCTTGTAAAATAACCGTCGACTACAAACAGTAGTAGTAAAGAACTGAAACACAACGTGCTGGTGTATTCGTAAAAGATTTGACCTACAGTTCGATACCGTCGGAGTGAGAGGGACGGGATTTTGGTCACCGGGAGTCAGAGTCCAGTGAGAGTGTGCTGAAGGAGGGGTCGAAGGTTTGATACATGAGGTGTATCGGAGGACGTACCGGGTAAGTTGGAGGAGGTCGTCACGGTGGGTTCGTCCCCGTGACAGACAGGGGAGTTGGGCGGTTGTGTGTCGTTCCTCTTTTGAGTGCCGGTCTGTCCTGTTTTCCTTTTTAGGTGTCACTTAAAGAGTCGCAGAATTGAGAAGTTAGAATTGGGGTACAGTCCTTTGTGGTCGTGTAAAGAGATGTATTTAGAAAAGACCTTTTAGAAAGGAAAAAAATTTTTTTTCGATCGTTTTCTGAGTAGGTTAAATTTAATGATTTATCTTGGGAGACGTAGGAGACGTCTGTAAGGTGTGTAGGAGTATCAAATGAGGTTTTTCTTACCCACCTTGAACGGAAATAAACACTGAGTTCTCAGTTAGAATCACTTAAAGGATTTTGTTTCTTTCAGTCTCTTAGTTTGTCGATCGTCATGGTACCATCATCCATGAATAGGAATGATTTTAATTATTATTATTATATTATTTTAGGGAGAAATCATTTGATCTCCTAAGACCGTAAAAATTTAAGTTAAAATATAGGAACTCGGTGGGGAATGTATATATATATACGTATACATATATATGTGTGTGTGTAAATATTTCATATGTACGAGTACATAACACACATTCAGTCCTATTACAAGAAGACCCTCTTTGTCTTTTGGATTTTGATACTCCGAATTTCTTCTATCTTTACGAAAAGATAGGGTCCATTGTAAATTCGTCAGTGTAGTCTGACACTCTTTAAGTGACACCTAAAAAGAAACCTCGAGGTGTCACAGTCCCTGGTTCCGGGGATAGAATGACGTGGTGGTACATACCAGAGGTAACGGTTCCAGTGGAAGAACCGGTCTTACCGATGAGGTCGAGATCGGAATTACAGTGTAAAGTCGTTTGTGTCTTTTTTTTTCTTTTTCAACATGAATAGTGAGGACGAATGTAGAGTAATCAATTTTAAATTAACCAAACCAAAATCAGTGAATTCAGTACATACTAAGAACACTGGGGTTACCGGATATCAAGTGGTTCAAGGAGACAGGAACCCTAAAGAGTTTGTTCGTATGATCATACCCAACGGTAAAGGAAGAAGATCTTAAATTAATACACTAGTGTTGATCGACGTTCCCTGAAACCCTTTATATCAGAATAAATAAATAAATAAATGTCATCGAGGAACAACCAATAGATAAAATTTCTATCTATGTACACAGATAGATCGTCGCACATGGACAGTTAGGGATTGAGGGTTAGATAGGGAGGGTACTTATTCTTTACATCAGAATAAGTCCTACCGGTAAATGGTCGTTTTTTGACCGCCACCCCATCCCCAATAATGTTATTTTGTTTCTTCTTTTTTATATTACTTCATCACAATCTACCATTGTGTTTTATATTTTGTTTATAGGTACTTATGGATTACTATATTCATTTATCAACTTATTTATTTATCCCCTCTCATCTGTTTTGTATCTTTATAAAGGTTTATTAAGTGAATCTATGAGACAACAACTCTACATCTTATAGTAAGAGATGAGGACTT
This sequence comes from Capra ibex, assembly GCA_006410555.1. NCBI lineage: Eukaryota > Metazoa > Chordata > Mammalia > Artiodactyla > Bovidae > Capra > Capra ibex. The sequence continues at coordinate 41,311,476 of SJYO01007492.1, read as the reverse complement.
CACACCCAATGAGAACGTGTCATGTGATTTTTTCCTCTTTTCTTTCTCATTGAGACATCACTTCTTTGGACTGTTTAGGATGGAATCCGGTCCATTAGTTCCAATTGTGGTTGTCACTACTTAGTACAACTATCATACATGGGAACTACACTACACTATTCTTGTCGTGAAATGGAGACGCCAGAAGGGGTTTTGTATAATGAAGTTAGATTAGTACTCTTTTGTAGTCCGTTTAGGGTTAACTCTCTGTAAGATGTTTTATGGACTGGTGATGCGGATTTTTGACAGTTCCAGTAGTTTTATTCCCTTCAGACTTTTGGTAATGTCTGTTCTTCTCAAATTCCTCTGCACTACTGATTTACATTACACCATAGGACCTACCCTGAGATACCTTGTCTTAGTTTTCCTTTCCCGCCCCCCCCCAACCCTAAACCCCTTTTGCCTCTTCTAGACTTACTTAATACCTGAAATCAATTATTATTATATAGTCATAACCAAATAATTGACGTTGTTTACGTGATATGATTTTATCTCACAATTATTATCTTCTTTGACCCGCACCCTGTATACCCTTGATAGACATGATAGAACCGTTTTAAGACATTTTGATGACGTTTTAATTTTCAAGTAAATTTTTTTTTATTTTCTTCCTCTCGTTCTGTAACCTCTTATGGTCTCCAGAAGGGAAGTTGGGGCGCGTCCCCGACCGAGAAGAGAAACGTGGGGTTTAGGTTCTCTACCAGTGTGATCTTCCCGGGAACTCCGTTGACGGAATAGGAGGGTTTACTCCCCTCTTTTCGGGTCTCTTTGGGAATTCCTCCAAACGGGTCGACATGGGTCGAGGGACCACCTCCTCGACCTTGGACTTCGGTCCAGAGAACTGTTCCTGGTCGAGACCGAGGTGAGGAGATGGATGTGCACCACTTCCTCTTCGGAGTCTCCTCTCACTTCTTGCGTCGGTTCTTGACAGGAAAATTGTTGTCACTCAGTGAGGTAGAGAGACTCGTCATCAAAGGAGTAGAAATATCGTCTCTATCACGAGTGTCAGGACGAGTAGGAGTATCCTGACAGTCCTCCTCATTTTGAGTGTATTTGTAGACGGAAAACAACATTATTGGGTCGCCCCTGGAAGACTGTGTAACTTTAAAACATTATGTCGGGTTCTCTGAACTGGGTTTGTAGTGTACACAGACGGAAAGTTTTGACCCTGTATTATAGACCACTCCCGGGACAATACAAAAGACTAATTAACAACCTCCAAGAGTCAATCGACCGGAAAGGTCTAAAAGAGAGAGGTGGGGCGAGGGACTGTGCGAGAGGTCGTTAGGACCTAAAGGTACATCGGATTGGACTTCCTATGTCTTCGGACGAGTCCGGTGGTGAGGAGCCGAAGAGGGTCGTTATGTCTCAGTCAGGACAAATCAGACCGTCTACCAAGACCAGGGGACCCTTGTGACGGAACGTCTAGGTCTAGAGACCGTCCGAAGAGACTCCCTCCTATCACGTAAGGAGTCGCGACTGGTGTCGTAGAGGGTGCAGGTACGTGGGTGACACGTCCTTGGGGGTGGGTCGGGAAGGGTGTACAGGGAATCGTGAGTAATCGGATTCTCCGGGCCTCGACCAGAACAAAGGTCACTGATATTGGAGTCTCCGGTTCAGTGGAAGGAGGAAGGGACGATCCCGAGATGCAAACCTCAAGTCAACGAAACAGAAAAGAGAATTTGGGAGTTGTGGGTTTTAAAAGATGGGGAAGTGGATCTACAACCTCGATAAGTGAGAAGGAATATTAGACTCAACCCATGGAAGGCGAATGGGAAACCTCTCTTTGCTGGAAGAGTTTCTATAAAGTTTCTGAAAAGTCCCCAGATTCCCTCTGAAGGGTTTCCTAAGGGGAGTGGGGAACCCTTTCCGTTAAAAAGAGAGTCGCTGACATTTCTCTATAAGATCGAAGTCATTAACTTTCATGTTTGGGGAGTTTCTTCTTTTCGCTCTCCTTTTTCATTTTAGACTGATATGATAACTGTTCCGTATATATAACGACATTTGTTTACTTTTCACTTTAACTCACGGGAGTCCACAAACAAACCGTAACCCTTACCTCTTTTACTAACCTGGAACACGGACGGGAGTTCCTCCAATCTAGGATTCTCTTACTGTCTACCACTGGTTGGTATGTCAAAGTATTCTTGGTGATCGTCGATGATCTCGTGTCGTACGACTGTGTTTCCTTTCCGGAGTTGGTCAGGACGTCCTTTGTCGGTGGGTATTGGTCGGATCAGGTGTTCCTGGAGGAAATCTCTACCGTCGGACCCGTACCTCTTACTAGTCCGACTCGAGATCCAAAGTTCGTCTCCGTGTCTCCCTCTCCCACACCCTAGAGGAATTGTATATTGTAGTACTTTTTATTTGAATCATACTTTCCTTTCCACGACCTTAATCCTAAGAGAACCAACTTTCATTGTCTCAACTTGTTTCTATAACCTGGTATTAGTTTATGTTCCCGTCTCTATGTCTTTGTTGAACTTTAACCCCAACTTACGGTGCACTGAAACACTAAGGAACTGTTCCCTCCGAGTAAGAGAAAGTGTCTGACTGGTGGAAGTGCGTCACATATCGTGTCGAGTCTTTCGAGGACTCAGGTCGTGTGTTCCCAACGGAGGTAGTCTGGCTTCATGTGATAGAAGGGAACTTATGTTGAATCTTTTGGGGTCTACTTCTAAAACTAACCGGACCCAACCAAGTCACAGGTGGGGGTCCGGTTATTTGGTATCACTCTCGACCCCTTCCTCTATTCTAGTATGACGGGTTCTTTTGTCTCTTCCGTTACCGTGAGGTGAGGTCATGAGAACGGACCTTTTAGGGTACCTACCTCCTCGGACCACCCGAAGTCAGGTACCCCAGCGATTCTCAGCCTGTGCTGACTCGTTACAGTAAAAGTGAGAAGTGAAAGTACGTGACCTCTTCCTTTACCGTTGGGTGAGGTCACAAGAACGGACCTCTTAGGGTCCCTGCCCCCTCGGACCACCTGACGGCAGATACCCCAGTGTGTCTCAGTCTGTGTTGACTTCGCTGAATCGTCGTCGTCGTCGTCGTCGGGTTCTTTTCGGTGTCCTTGGGAACAAACACGTTCAGGACCTCTTTTCTTTCGATCCTCGGTTCTCGGTAAGGTTGTCTGCAGAGACTGGGTAAATTTACGAGGTTTATGGGTCCTAACCTTCCACCTCAAACTAATTCTTTAACGCGGTGACAAAATATAGCAAAGGATCAATCCTGGGATCTGGTCGAGACTCTATGATACTCGTGTGTCGTTATGGAAAAATTGATACAAGATCATACCTCACTTATTTGTGTTTGACGAATGTATATAGATCGTAGAATGACTCTTAATTCCCCTTCTGTACTCTCATCTTTAAACTTCTTTACTGAGTGACGGACGGGAACCCTCGAATGATGATAACCTCACTGAACCCCAACCTCCACCTAGACCCTCTGGTAGATGGGTGTCTGAAAGATCATTCAAGGATCCTCTGGTGTTCGTCCGACCCCCTCCCTCGACCTCTTACCCCGTCCTCCTCAGTACTCTCTGACTCGTCCGTCCGTACCTGGAGGACCAGAGGTGTTTCGAAGATATCGTAGAGGACGGATTAGACAAGACGATGGCCGTAAGGTGTATTTTCGTATAAACATTTTTAAAGAATGAGGAAATCCTCACAAACTTATGAGGTCCATATCAGGTCGAGGGAACTCGTCGGGGACCTCCAAGGTTACGGGTCTTTTAGACGAATAATATGCACAAATTAGGAGTGTTGGTACGACTCTACGTCGACCACTTCCGTTTGTACCTAGACCTTGGAGGGGGGAGGACGCGGGGTCCAACGGGGGTCGGGAGTAAAGGGAACATACTTTATCGGTTTGTTTTGGTATCAGTTCTCCGGAGGACACCTTTGCGTCTCTCACGTCGAGTAGGAGGCCTTACAGGTCATTACGCTGCCTCATCGTGGGGAACGCCTGCCTCCTTCCATCTTTTCCTCCCCCGCCTCTAGATCGAGCCCCTCCTGGTGTGTGGTTTTTGCCGCGACCTACAGACTGCACACGTCTACCCGTGTTCGTACTCGACACTTTCCTCTTCGTTTTCTTTCTCCGCTTCTCCTTACCTCCTTTCTTCTCTCCCCTCTGCGACTCCGGTCTGGTCGGTGCCCCAGGGTTCTCAGTGAAGGTTGTCGAGTTGGAGAAGGGAACAGAACGTAGTGTCAAATTTCAGGACTTCCGTGACTGAGTTGTAAAAGAGTCCTTAAGTATTAGTCTATGAAAATTTTTCGGTATCGTTTACAATACACTCTCAAAGATACAAGACCCGTGACACGAGTCCCGTCTGCCTTGTACCCTTCGGACGTCTCCGAGTCAAACCACCGGGATGTTCGGTCACAGGATAACTGGTCCTCAGTAAACGACTCCTACTCTTTTTGACTAAAAGGTGATTGTATTAAGTATGTGCAGAGAGAACGACAATTTTTGTTCTCTTAATAGAGTACGTCACTTTGTAAAATTGAATTAATCTTAACGGAAGGTAAAGTCAATAAAATGAAAGTTTTGACTTATCACAAGGAAAGTTTCGTGTCTCTATTGAATATAACTATCTCAACATTTTAGAATAAGTTTAAAACGAAATTTTAGATTAAAGAGACTGAACACACAACTATCTTGCACAGGGTATAAAAACAAGAACAAAAGAGAATGTTAAGAGGTTTAGTTTGTTGACGAACTCTTTGGACCATAGTCCTAAGATTAAATCTATTATCGGATCAAAAGGTCATATGTTGGTGTCCGGACGTTATAAACTAAAGTCTAAAAGTCCACCGATGGTGACGACCAGGGTCCCACTAACCACCGTCGTACTTTCGGTGTAGGTCGGTTTCCTTTGACCGGTTTTCCTTATAAAAAAAAGGGAAACTTCCCCTGACAGATAAGACCATCCTGTCCTGGCTAAGGTAGAACACCCATACAGTCCTTGTACCCATCTTTCGTCTCAAGGACCGTAGTGCCAGTAGTAAATAAGACGTCCACAAACCGTAAGGGAATTTGTGACTAAGGAGTGGGTGGGATCCTTCGACGGAAGTTCGGGGTCGAGAATTAGACCGAAACAGACACGGTTGACAAGCACACGTAAATTAGGAGTGTTGTTACGATTCTTTATAATAGTGAGGGTAAAATGTCTACTTCTTTAACTCTAGATCTCCGAAGATACCATCAAGTCACCAGTTCTGAAGTGGAAGATTACGTCCTCCACACCCAAACTAACGACCAGTCCTTCGATTCTAAAGGTGTACGGAACTCCAGTTTTCTGGTTTGTTTGCTTTTTTTCTTCGATAATATCGTTTAATATATGTTTAATAATATTGTTTAAGTTATTTCTGAAGTTTTTACTAAAAAATTTTTTCTGTCTTTCTTTTGAATTTTCTTTTACTCTAAAACTCTTTAATTCATCGAACGGAAACCCGTTTGATTGACCTTCCCTTACCTTACCTCGGTACCAATACGGTCTTGAGGTTTCGGGGACAAGGATGTCATCTGTGCTGAGGTATCGTTACGGAGATCTTTTTTCATTCGTGTAAAAAGTAAATATAAGTATAGAATCTCAAAGACGATTTTACTGATAAAAACTAAACTTTGGACGTTTTAGTCCTCAAGGACTGAAGTCCAGTGGTTGAGAAAGTCAGTGTGGTTCCTTCGTCGTACACGACCTCATTCTTCTTGTAACTAGGGCCTCTGGACCAGATACTCAGTGGTGTGAACTGTGTGTCATCCACGAGTCATTTGTGTACACCTCGACTCTTGGCATCCAGAACATACATGCAAACCAATACGGAAAGACAGACCCACAAGTTCTCCCATGAAATTTATTTCTAGGATGTTAAGTACGGTCGTAGTGTCCTTGGCATCACACCGTAGTTTTTGATCGTAAATGACTTATAGACAATTTGAAAGAAACACCATATTTTAAACCCCCAATTCCTTTTACATCCTCTGAAAACGAGTTTCATTAGAGACGGAGATTGACAATAAAACAAGTCGAAGAGAAGGAAAGATTGAAACAGGGTCTTTTTAGAGTTCCCTTAACTTTAATTCGACAAAGGGTCTAAACGAAAAGTTTTAATCAGGACCCGACCGGAAGTCGTGGCGTTTGTGTAAGACGCACCAGTGTTCCCTCCTGACGGGACTTAAGAACCTCGTTGATGCTTCAAAGTCCCCGGTCTGTTCGATTTGTTCGTGGTCTTTTTTTCTGTGTCCACCCACAAAATATGATTAATGACGGACGGTACGACTAGACAGGTCCCCGTATCTTGAGAAACCGAATGGGAAACTAGGAGTAGGAAAGGAGAATGACCTTTATTGTAGATGAACGACCTGGTCCCTGACCCCTTTCAATAGGTGTTCTCACTTTAGTCCAGTTTCAAAACGTGTTACGGGCCCCTGGTAGTCGTCTCAGTATCGTCAGGGGTCAGGTTTACCAGGAGGAGGCGCCACACCCTCCACTACTCCAGCGTGAACTGTGCGACCGGTAATTGACACGTCACTGAGTAGGGTAGTCTCCCGGGTAGACATTTACGATCTGCAGCAGTTCTTGAACCGAGGTAGCAAGAGAACCCTTGTTTCTTTAAGTTAAAATTTAGACGTATAAGTAGTAAGACCTATTTATTTATGTCATACTTTACTTTTATAAATTGTCAGTTGTAAACTATTAAGGGGTCAGAGCAAGTCCTGTTCTAAAACAGGGTTCCTTGACATTGTGGGAATCTATACCCTAAAATATCCGTTGTAAGTTCTTTCGATTGAAAGAAAGGGTATTATCTAAAAGAAAGTAAGATACACCCAAAAGTTGTCTAACGAGGGTTCCCCTTTTAGGACGGGGTGAGACAGAAGGAATGTCACGACACCAACACCACAAAATTCGTAAAGACCCTTAAAGGAAACATAGACTCAGCAAACATAGAAAAGTAGGAATTTCAGTAGAAAAGTGACTGTAAGGGAGAAATTTCTTTTTTTTTTTTCACAAAAAAAAAAAAAAATTTGACATTTTATATTCTCGGTGTGGTCTACATTTCGTAGTGGAGTTCGGTCAGGATAAAACGACAAAACAAAAAAAAAAGGAACCGGTGTATGTCCAACAAACACGGGACCTTTTTTTTTACATTAGATGTCCAAGATTATCCCTTTGGCTCCTACCTTAAAGTTCCCACTTTATAGCTACTTTGAAAAACGGTTATTTTTACACCTAAAGTCGTTCGGAAGAAAATTTTTTACAATTTTTAATCCCCTCCCTGACAAACACCAGTTGAATACATCTAAGATAAGTGTTTACGGGAAATAAAAGATAGTGTGTTCTTTAATTGTCTTAGATTTGATTAAAGAGAACGTATCTGTAATAAGTCACCATTGTTGAGGGTCATACTTCTTAGGTCCAAAGGAAGACAGATTAGTATACCGGTAAAAGGGTTGACAAAGTGTGTACGATTACCTCACACTGTTCATTTTGTGTAAACCGAGTCACATACCAGGTTGTACTTTACCTAAGTGCTGGTGCTTCGAAGATTAGTAAAAAGAGGATTAGATGGTGACGAAACCCCCAAACCACAGAAGGGACAGTACTCGCTAAAGTCACGTGACTAGTCCCATCTGAACTGTCTAAGAAATAGTTACAGTTCGCAGAAAACACCAATTCAGGTCATTGCGATTTTGTTTTGCGAAGTATCTATGTAGTCTATATACCACCGTAATGTCTTAGAGAACGTCCGTTATAAAAAACCAGTTGGATGCTTTTCTTTTTTCTTCACTCCCACTTTTGGTTTCCTTCTACGTCGTCTTCAGAACCGTCAATAAAGACACCTTCAGTCTGTTACACTGACTGTACCCCGGATACTGAGAGGGGAGGAGGTAAGTCCATTCTAATCTCGTCTCTCTTTAACGGTTGTTTCTTTCAGTACTAGATCCCCCTCCCCTGTCTTAGAGTTATCCAAAAATTAAAGTCCTTTGTCTCGTCATAAAGTCCTTTTGTGCCCTGGGGACGGATCCGTGTGTAAATGTAGGTGTTCATACACGGGTGGACATGGTCAATTTTAGGACGTAGAAAGGGACACTCAAAAAGAGTCCGGAACCCTTTAATTAGAGAATCTGCAGCAACTGTAATAGCTGAGAGTGTTATAGATTGTAATCACACTTGACCGAATCTTTTTTATGTTAGGTTCGTAGAGACTTATTTTATCTCTGAGACAATTCAAACGAAAATCATTTTTCTCAGACGTCACGGTAGGTATAATCCGGAAAAGGTCGTCAAGATCGGCACTGTCGAAGTAATACCTCCTACAAGCGAAAGCACCAAGTATTGTTACCGATAAAATTTTCTGAGTGGTTACACATGTTGTACTCCGGACGGTTAGGGGAGATGAGTGTTTATTTCTCCTACAGGGTTGGTGAACTATTTAGGTACCACGAATCGACCGAGTAGTCTCCAAAGTCTTATAGTGAAAAGTCTCATTGTCACCTACATTCTTCGGAGTAACAGAAAAATAATTGGGTTTTCGATTCCTATTTTTTTAAGAGTAGTTTCGACATTTGTCTGTTACCTTTCTTCACGAGATTCACGACCCTCGATTGGACCTTAACAATAAACAATATGATGGTTTGGTCATTTAATCATCCTTGTTTAGTCAGGAGTCGATAGTCTATGAAAAGACATAATGTGTCAATTACTGACTTAGATAAAGTTATAAAATAAACTAAAAAAAGAAAAAACATAATTAAATCTTTCAACCATGAAGTCACATTAACTTGAGTGACTTCGATTTTTACAGGTCTGGAAAAATTATTCTATGAAAAGTTATAATTTGAAACCCAAGACAAAAGGAGGGTTCATCCGTGAATTGAGGGTAATCGTGATTACCGTTAACACAGGTTTGTAACCCATCCTTTATATACAGAGACATAACTCGAGGTACCTCCCCTTTTTTTTCTTTCTTTCCCTTTTTGTTGTAACTCTAACTTATTTTCTCCATCTCAACTAAGTAAATGTTCTACTTTAATTATAGACCGTGGGGGTTTAAAGTCTCGTGTGTGTTGAAATTATTCACTCTACTCCTCTTTTAAAGATTTAGTAAAACTTATTATGGGTTTGGTACGAAAAGGACTCGTTAGACAAAAGGGAGGTAGGGGTCGTATATGTAATCTGAGTAAAACGTGAACAATACATGTATTACTAAGATCTGTTGTATTCTACTAAAGTACTAAAAAAAGGAATAATAAAAATGAATAGATGGTCACTCGGTTAAATACGTCGAATTTGGTAACGATTTGTACGTAGTTTTTAACAGACATTAGTAATGTTTATTCTCGTGACTTACAAGTGTTCTTCGACAAAAGAATAGTATAAAAGTAATTTTGTAGAAAAGTTGGACGAAACGAAAAGGGTGCAGACTTTGGACGCAACATTAGTCAGAATAATTGACTCTTGTATTTATACTAAATAATACCAGACTATTACCTTCGATGTACCTGGGTCTCTTCCCGATATAACAGGAAACTATTTTACCGAGAAAAGAGAGTTTACCTCTCGAGATAGTACTCTTGTACGTCTTACATCACTCACTAATAAAGGAGTCCCACTCACTACCGTTTCGGGCTGTCTTTTAGAAGAACAACTGGTACTGTCGGAGTCTCCCAGGGGTTTGGAGGGACTCAAACTGTTGGACGTCTGTGCAAACTACTTCACATAAGAAGACGGTCTCTGTCGGACAGACCCTCCTCTTTTCTCTGGAAATAGCAGACTAGCCGATAATAACAGAACTAGAAAATATTCGTTAGAGATTACGTGTACTTATATTATAGGAAAGTATGTTCACGGTTCGTATTATCTTTACACCAATATCCTGGGAGGGGGACCAATACATTTACAGGAATGTGATATTAATTCTCTCTACTAAACACTGACTATCCCATTCCTTTCTCATTAGTTTGACAAAATCCTAATAGAGGGATCAAATCTCTGAAGTTTGAGTTCCATTTGTCGTAAATACCATCTATATCCCTTGATCCAATAGAACTTCAGAATCCGATTTTCCTTTTTATCAGAACTTATACCATAACCACAATACAAAAATAATTTGTACGTTTACCTTCGACCAAAAGTCGGTTCACTAATGATACGACTATACTGAATCTTCTTTTACTCTTACGGAGAGTTTTATGGACCGACTCCCAATGTCGTTCTCGTTTCTGGATAATTATTCCTTACGTGAATGTGTTTACCCAGGAGGTCAGGTTTATTTCAAGAGGTTATTTAAAGGGAGAATAAGTAAAGACCCTAGAATTTATACCTTTTTTTTAAATTAATTGTTTATATAAACGTCTGTTTTGAGAACGTTAATAATCCGTTAATTTAAATGAAAAATACACTGGGTACCCTCGGTAGAGGTAAAGATTTGTCACTTCCTATCAAGATCTACCACACACAAACATAAACCACTGTTTTTAAAAGACTAGAAGGTCTATTTTGGGTTGGTCTGAATGTCGGTCGAGGATCTCCGGTTATCGAACTACAAGTTAGAGTCAACGACCGTTTTTCCTCTTTTTCTATAGTGGATGGACTTTTTGTAATTAGGGGGATCGTTTTATGTCACGTCAGTAAGGAAATATAGATGTGTAAAGCATAGTCGTTTGAGTTGGTTGGAGTCCAGTTTTTTTAAGACTTTTTTCTTAAAGTCTTTCAAGACTTTTCGTTTTGAACTTAAACGGAGGACGTCCGTTGTTAAGTGTATCGTAATCTACAATGTTTATTAGATCTCTACTAAATTACATATAAGCTCATACATGTATCCAATATTTGTTTATAATATTGTAAAATATATTCCTTGAACTCGTAGTACCCAAAAGTATAGAAGACTCCAGGACCTAGTTAGGGGCCTCCCATGATCCGGTAATAACATGAGTTAAAAAGTAATCGGAAGACTGTAGACCTGAGGCTCCACAGGGATGTGATTAGTGATTACCCAAAACGTAATGGTTAATCACCTCTTTTGAGAGGTCGCGACTACGCCTTCTCAATTATAGCAATCAAAGTGTGGTGACCCACCAGTCAACCTTCTCGTCGGGGACTTGAGTTCTCCCCTCTCAGTCCCTGGGACTGAACCTTTGTCGAGAGCGAGACTTCCTCTTTCGACGTCGAGTGTCTGTAACTGGAGGTACAGAGACAGGACCGTAGAACGGAGTTCCATCTAATCTTATAATGTGTTCTCACGTGCGTATACGCGTGTGAAATCCGTGTCCAAATCCGGTTTTGGTTAGTGGTCATCAGTCCGAAATGACGTACACAGAGTAATCTCCCATCTACTCTGGTCTCCTTAAGAGAGAGAGAGTCGTGGAGACAGGTAAACGAAGAGATCCGTTACCGAAAGGGTACTCTTACTTTTTTAAACGGTAAAGTCTCCCTCAACTCAAAACTCTTCACAAACTAGAGGGAGTTCTCTATGAAGAGACTTCAAGACGGTTGGGAGCTAATAGACATGTTTACTCCGGATTTCTTTCTTGCCTTTCTAAGCTACGTGTCTATTAGAAGTTTGAGGTCAAACCAGACATAAAATCAAAGAAAGGTTTGTTTAACATGGTCTCGTTAATTGTTTGTTTTGACTGACCTACAAAGGGAAGAGGAAAATACCAGTTAAAACACCTACAGTCGTCTCACTCCTTTAACAGTTTTGTCTCCGTTATCCTCTCTCTTTTCCCTTCTTTGTTTTGAGGGTCTATTCAGACGTTTACCCTATTACATCAGAACTTATTGATTCTTCTTAGATTAAAATTTCTCAAATTTTCTTCCGGGTCTTTCGTTTAGGTACATGTTTTACGTGTTGGAGAAGGGGGTTGGGATTTTGTCGAGCATCCTTTTGGTTATGCATTTGTTTTTTGGTGTTCTTTTTGAGGTTAGATGACAGGGGTAAGTGTAAAAGGGACTAGATTAGATATGTACAAGACTCAATTTAATATAAGATTTCTCCTAGACCCGTCTCTCCTCCTCTTCTTTCGTGGCTTCTGTAAAGATTAAATACAAGGTAGACCGAAACGACAGTCCATAACTATTTTTGTCGGAACGAAAGTTTTGACATGACCGGATTTTGAAGTCTTTAACTAGTCGAAATTAAACAAAAAGAATCTTTTTGGTTGTAGGTTCCTTTCCTGTTACAGAGTCGTGAAGTAAAAAAAAAAGGGGGTCAAAGTCTGAAAAGTCTAGTAATATGGTTTTTACAAACTTATGAAAGCTATGACTTTGATCTTGAAAGTAAGTTCCGGTCACAAACCTTGAGGAGTCAATTCCCTTCGCTGTGAGAAATTACTGGTTTAGTAAGTACAAAAAAACCGGTCTCAGTAACTGACTGACGTGTATGAATCAAGACGAAAAAGTAAACTTTTAGATTATTTCATTAACCGTCAAAGTAACAGAGTCTTTAAAAGAGGTTATAGGGTTGACCTTAACACTTTTGTCCGAGTTTAAGGATATTCGAGAGAGGGGAAAGTGGGAGTTTACGGTGTGAAGTTTTGGTTTGCTAAAGGATTCTGTAACGTCCTGAACCAACCCAAGTCTCCAGCTCCGTATCCCATCCCTCCTCCTTCTGAGAAAGAAGTTCAACCTCCCCTAAACGAAAAAAGGCCTTAGAACTCCGACCCTTACAAGACGGAGAACGTTTCTTAAGTTTCCTCGGTAACACAAACTTTGAAGTGAAGGGTTAACCGGATTCTGTCGTTGTAGTCTTCGTTGTCTATTGAAGTCGGGACGGAGACCTTTCCCTGTAAAAAATTTTCTTTTTTTTTTTTTTTTGTGAGGACTTCTGTGACTTCGGATTAATGAGATCGGGTATCAGAATTTCTAACTCTAGAGACTATGATACACTATTGGGGAACTCCTTCCCCTCGTCGAGGTAGTCCTGAACTTGTCTATCGTAAAGATACAAAATGGGAGTTATTTTGACTGTAAGTTTTGTTCATCTGACTGTTAACGAAAGTAAGAGGGTCGAAAACTTAACACCACTAGTAATACGTCCTATGTTGTTATGGTAAATAATTCGATGGTTTACCTTTTATTTGAAAAGCGATTTTATATTTTCCCTAAATCCTACAGATTCTCATTTACTAATTCCTTAGTCAAATATAAATAGTAACGGGGGGAGCGAAAAGATTTTCTACACACATAGTTTAGGAGTATAAATACTACCATAGAAATTGCAAGACTTACCAAATCTAGAATCGGAATATTTAGGTACGATTCTTTTGTCTTTGAAAAAATTCGTCGTACCGGTATGTGAATGTCTCCGACTTTGACCATGTGTTATGGGAGTCCTCTTTAAGGGGGTCAAAGATCACGATGATACTGGGTTTGTCTCTACTTGATTCCCGTCCTTTCTTTTTTACTTCCTTCATCAGTAGACCCTTTGTGACCTCCACCTCCTACTCCTCTCTTCCGTGACCAACTATTTCCCCCGACTACTTTGTTAATAGTTCGTCCGATTCCCCCACCTTTCAGTACCTCTGTCGTGGTAAAGGGTTTGAAATCTGTGTTTACTTCTCAGGATTCATTAAACTTAACAAGACGGTCGGTTCAGTTTAGGACCCGGAGAGTCTTTGGTGACCTTTACAGAGTCCAAAAGAGTAAGACGATAAAACTACCTTTAATTTGAACATTTAGCTATTCTTGTCTTAGTTGAGACAACTTGTCGAGACAAGGAAAAAGAAGATAAGAGGTTGTATGATACATAGACTAAAGGACGGGTTTACTAAATTCTAAGGGTTTACGTTCACTTTTTTTTTTTAACAAACTCTAAACGAACATTTTAGTGGATTTAGAGTCGAGTTCAGGGGATCAGTCTTTTGTAAAATTTCATCTGCACCTTAACATGTCAGGAGAAAACTTCTTTTCTTTATACCTACGTATGGGTACTTTCCTAATACCTTATCAGGAGTTTTTACGAACTTCACTAACTGTACACGTATGGTCCCCTTGGTCTACTCGGTATACCTGTACTCGTTACAGAAGTTTGAAGAAGTTGAACGGGCACACAGGGGAAACGACCAGGGGAGGGAGAGACGGGAAGGAGACTCGTAGAAAAGAAAAAGAAGAAAATTGGACATAGTGGATAAGAAAGGAGATCTGAATAGTAGGTAATAAGCTGAATTAAAAAAGATAACATATAAAGATAGTGTTGAGGAAATAATAGGATACTATTGATAGAGTAAGGAAATCTGGTGTCTGTGTGAGTTCTTCAGGATGTTGATTTCTATAGCTAAGAGTAATATCTTTGTTCCGTGAGAGGGGATGAAAGTCGACGGAAAGAGTGAGGTGGTTAATTCCAAAAGGTTTAGACCTCGTTCTAATTCTCTACACACGGGTAACGATCGGCAACGACCACCAACGACTCTTTGAGACTTTGTCTCTAGTGCGTTTTACTTTCGTACTGTTAGGTTCTCTTCGGACCTTGGTTATGAACCCTGTTCCCAGTAAGTCAGGGAAGTCAAGGAGGTCGTTGGGGTTCCAAGGGGACCCGTGGGTCACGTCGGTGTAAAGGTTTTTCGGAGTGGGACCAAGAACTTAAGAATTGAGAGACGTAGACCGATGACTTAGTAGTCGAACGCCGGAGTGACCCGTGAAAGTTGAGGATCACGGAAACACTAGGGATTGAATGGGACGACTTGTGGAAAGCCCCCGAAACGGTTTTAGAGCGTAAAAGTAAGTGAGAGTAATATTTCGGAGGAAAAGTCGATATTTATAAATTTGTTAATTCTAATGTAAAACAGTAGGAGAAGTGCCTCGGAAGTGCCTCTCCTGTCTGATACGCCGCTCACCAGAGTCGGTATTGGTACCGGCACCTCATACCGAGGGGTCTTGACGGGATTAAAAGAATGTTCACACTTTTACAATTTATAAATTCGTTTTGCAAAACATTATCTCGTAGAGGAACACGATTAGTAGACTAAATTTCAATTTTTCCCTCTTTGAAGTTGGTAAACTGTTTCTAACTGTCTTTCTTACTTTCCTTTTTATACCCTTCCCCATAGTACAGGACCCTAACAGTTGGTCTCCGTCTGAGCGTTGAGAACGAGTAAAGACGATTACCTCCTCAGTGACGGGTTTATTTCAGTTTAGAAGTGAAAGTCGAAGAAGGTATTAACCAGGACCCTGACAACTATCGTCTTCAGATGGTCAATCCCAGTACACAGGGTCATACGTTCGTATGTAGAAGACTATGTGTGTGTTCTTTAAAAGTGTGTGTACCCATTTGTCATCTTTTGTTTTCTTTTAGTGTTTACCCCATGAAGTATGGTCCATCGGGTTGTCACTACCGTTATACTTTGGGTTGAGTTTGGTGTATTCGTATTTCGTTCTTTAGGTGGGGAGTACATTGACCCTTCAAGTTCCATACCAGATCGAAGTCTGGGCCGAGTGGACTCTTGTCCACAAGTTTGTTCTACCAGTCTTTAGATTCAGAAAAAGTGGTAGAGAATAGAGTTGGAATAAGACACAACCGAAATGAAAGGAAAGCTGGTCTAAAAAGATGGACATTCTTTCTGTGGTCGTCGAGATTCAAATATGACTCGAAAAAATGGTTCTGTAGAAGTTTTTTGTACAGATAAAGAGTCTTTAGTACAGTTTAGGGGTTTCCTGAGAAATCTCAAGAAGTTAGTGAACCACTACCCCTTTAGGACCGGTGAACTAACTGTCGGGATGGTCTCAGTGTTCTTTACACCCTCCCCTTCTAAGGCTCCCCTACTCGGAAAATAGTCTTCTTTCCTCCTACCTCTGATCCATCACCTTCCGTCTATAGGAGGTCCGTCACGGTCAGGTTCGTGAAACTTGGATTTAGTGAACGTCCCCGGAAACCTTGAGTAAGCACAGGGGACCGAACTATCGTTCTATAGTGGAAGGGAAGGGAGGTTCAACGACACTACGAAAAGCACAGACTCACCTTTTGTCTGGAGTCGTGGAATACTCAAGGTTGATGTACCTACTTATGCAAGACGAGTCGTCGAACACTACCAAGAAAATAACGGAAGTGGCTAGTAGTACATTTATTCATCAATGACTGAATTGAGTGATAAATGTGTTATTGGGAACTACCCTTGGTGCTAGGGAAATGTGTGATAATGTCTTCAGGTATTAATATCTGAAAGGTGGACCCATAAAGAAAATCTGTAAGCGAACATTATCGAGGAAGTTTCAACAATTCGAAAATAGTACACTTCTGGGTTCATCTTATTTTGTGAATCAAGTGAGGAGTAACTGGATTATCTCTCGTTTGAATAGAAATTCTACCGTCCTCGAAGGACGGTTCTTGAGTACCTGTCGAAGTAATTTTTTTTTTTTTTCTAGACCGACTCCGATAAACCCGTCCTATAGTTCAACATAATCTAGTACAAGTGGAGTAAATCCTTAATTTATAACTGTGATTGACTAGTAGCCAATAACAAAGAAATCAGGGAGGACTTCCTTTAGAACAGCGTGGGTGAACGGGACAGAAATAATGAGAGGTCGTTCTCAAGATATTTTCATTTTACAACCCACCCAGGTGACCGAAATTGTAAAGAGTAATGAGTTCGTGCCTTGTATTGAAATTGTCTCTTATTCAAAAACAACACATAACTTATGTAACCAGGGTAACTCCTTCGGTGTCGGTCCTAGTTCTCCAACTGGCTATGGACGACTCCAGTATTCGAATTCTTTTACCCCCCTACACCGACTAAGTACAGTTACATACCGTTTTTGGTGGTGTTATAACATTTCGTTAATATGAGGTTAATTTTATTTAATGAATTAAATTTGTTTTTTCTTTTACCCCACTACATACTACGTCACATTACATATAAACGGTGTTAGTCCTGTACACTATACATAACGTGATGTTTTTAATACCCGTATGGTACAAGTTTACTCAGAGTCCTATATATCACTTTAAATTGAACGAATCAAGTTTAATTCCTTTGATGGTTCACAAGTGTCGAGATAGTTTCCATGGTCTGAATCACTCCCTCTATGTTTCTATTTTTATTACAAATAAAAGTACGAACGGGTGGAGGTAGTCCTGAAATAGAGATACTCGAGATGTAGGAAGGATGGTGAGGGTAACTGAGAGTGAGAGAGAACCGAAGTGGTGAAACTTGAAGAGGAGGTCGGAAGTTATTCGTGTCGAGGAAAAGTCAAAGACGGAAACATGTTCAACAAGGAGGACTTGTCGTAAGGGGAAGGAAAGAAGACGAACGACGACGACGACGACTCAGCGAAGTCAGTACAGGTTGAGAAACGTTAGTATACCTAGTATCGGGGGGTCGAACGAGACAGGTACCCTAAGAGGTCCGTTCTTATGACCTCACCCAACGGTACGAGAGGAGGTCCCATAGAAGGGTTGGGTCCCTGACTTGGTTACAAAAAATGTAGAGAAGGTAACCGTCCGTCAAAGAAATGGTGATCATGGTGGACCCTTCGGGGAAGAAGAGGGATCTGGAAGGATTTTACAGTGGAGGAGTTCCTTCGAAGGGACTAAGGAGGTCCGTCTCGGTCAGTGTAAGAGAGACGAAGACCTCGTGAAAGAAGTTTGTAGATAGAACATGATATGTGTAAACAGAGACACAAAAAGAGGGGGTAATGGGATACTCGGTTCAAATGTAGACTAAGTGTTGGTATAATGTCCACGAACGTCTGATGGTTCATGTTTGTTCAGTGACCATTCAGTGAATACGTTTCTTTTTGATACGATAAGGGTGGCGTGAAGACGAAAGACCCGGAGGTTCCGACAACCTTATCTCTGTCTACGTATTTGGTTCTACTCTGCTCGTGGGAGTCGAGCCAGTGTTCTAAGTTTGTCGTTCGTCACTCACCCTCCCTCTATGAATCTACGTACCCCTTTCTTCCTCCTTCTCCCCCTCTCTTCACCTCTCTCTCTCGTTATTTTCACCTCCACTCCGTAACGGTCTCCTGTCGCACTCGGTCTCCTACCACTCACTCCACTCCCTGCCCCGTTACATCCTGGGACCACACCGTCGGTGCACTCCTATCACACTCTCCCCTGGACGTCACCCCTCTGTGATACTTTTGTACAGTCTTTCCATCTGACCTCATTCCTGACTGGAGACTGCCAAACCTAACGGACCGACTCCGTAAACGTACACGTGAGACGTTACCATCTTTAAGTTCCTTTTCTCTCATTGTACCTTCGTAGACTAGGGTAGACCGAAGCCCTCTGATTATTCCTTCGATACTACTGAACCTCAGGTCACAAAGTCTTGGTATTGGAGTTTGGTACGAAAAGTTCTTCGATTAGAGAATTGGTCAAAGTCACTCTGTGTTTGGTAGGACCTACACGGTCCCGTCTCTTTTTAAACGTCCACTAGTCGGGACCAGAAGGAGTCAGAGATCTAGGAGTTCTTACGGTCCGTGAGCGACACGGAAGACGGACCCTGTGAGAAGGGGTCTCATAGGGGAACCGACAGGGAAGGAAGGAATTCTAGGGACGAGTCTACAGTGGGGATGTCTCTCTGGAAAGGAGTAGTAGTCCAGCTTTTATTGTGTATGTAGTGAGATGGGGAAACAGGACGAACTAAGGTGAAGTTTAGTAAGTAACTGATGGACTGTAGTGTAAACTACAGATAAAGGAACATTAGATATGGGATGTTATGTCCCTAACAGGTTGAAAGATATCTTTCGACTCGTCATTTATAAAATCTTGGACATCGGGTATACCACAGACAGAATTGACAGAATTGATGAATTGAGACGGTGACATCGTATTACATCGGTATTTGTTCGTATTTATTCACTTGTACCAACACAAGGTTATTTGGAAGTGAATGTTTGTCCGACACCCGGTCTAAACCGGAACCCAGTATTAAACGATTAGGGACGAAGTGATTTTTAGAGGTACTCCAGTAATTAACCAGATAGAACGAGTGCAACCCTAAAGGTCCCGGACCGTATATCACTCGTGAGTCATTAAAAGTTTCTTACGTATCTCGAAGAGACCACCGAGTCTACCATTTCTCAGACGGACTTTCCTTCCTCTGGACTCAAACTAGGGACCCAATCCTTCTAGGGGACCTCTTCCTTTACCGTTGGGTGAGGTCATAAGAACGGACCCTTTAGAGTGTCTGTCTTCTCAGACAACCCGATGTCAGGTACCCTAACGTTTCTCAGCCCGTGTTGACTCACTGATTCGTGTGTGTCTCTTAAGTAAAAAGAGGGGGTAATGGGATACTCGGTTCAAATATAGACTAAGTGTTGGTATAATGTCCACGAATGTCTGATGGTTCATGTTTGTTCAGTGACCATTCAGTGAATACGTTTCTTTTGGATACGATAAGGGTGGCGAAAGACGAAAGACCCGGAGGTTCCGGCAACCTTATCTCTGTCTTCGTATTTGGTTCTACTCTTGTCGTTCTACTCTACGTACCTCAAGACACTTTTTATCTATCCCCATATCTTTATAATGTGGGTACACTTATATGTGTGAGGGAAACACTACACACAGTTTAACCAACTAGGTACCACCAGTCTTTATACCAGTTTGTAATAAAACGTACAAAAGTATTCTAACAAAACCTTACTGTAATTACAATTTTAGTCACCTGAAACTCGTTTCATCTAACGGGAGATATTACACACGTCCGGAATAGGTTAATCGACTTCCGGACTTCTTTTGTTTTCTGACTGAAGAGGACTGGTTCTCCCTTAAGATACTTGTCTACCGGAAATTCAACGACTCAACTGAGAAGGGACCAGAGGTCGGATGACCGACTGGGACGTCTAAAACTTGAAAGATCGAAGGTATTATTGTTTAGTACATTCGGTCAAGGAATTTTATGTGTGTGTGTGTGTGTGTGTGTGTGTGTGTGGGGTGTGTGTGGTGTGTGTGTGTGATGTGTGTGTGTGTGTGTGTGATAACCAAGATAAGAAGACTGGGTATTTGTGTCTTTATATGTGTCTAAATGAAGTAGTCATTTCATCGTTTGGTTAACCAAGATAGTTTGACCTTCTGAATATGTACCAGTACGAGTTAAGTGACAGTATATCTCGAAAGTCATTACGGGATACTAGAGTTGTCTTTACAAGGAACCGTATTTCGTCGAAAGACTCAGACCGAAGGTGGGAAGAGGTGGACGGATCGGTCATCTGTTGAACCCACTCCCATGCGTCGGATATACTCTCGGTGCGAGCGACGTGTGGCACGGGACCTCCGGTTCGAGAGAGTTAGGGGTGTGGAAACGTGTGGGATCGACATGAAAGACACACTTTATTGCAGAGTGACGGAAAAGAGGACAGATTAAATATAGGTAAGAAGTTTTGAGGAGGATTCTAGGGGGTGTCCTGTAGACAGTACCGGAGTACTGTCATGTGGGGGGCACACTGCCTACAACCAAGCGTAGACAGATGGGTAGGGAGTGGGTAGTACTCGCGGGCAGAAGGACTCCCCTCTCAGGAGGTCGGAAGAGAGGTGAGTGGGAAACAGTGGAGGAGACAGACGTGGACTGTCCGTTGCTTCCGTAATTACCCGTTAATCTAATTATTTGTTTTATAAAATTCTTTGATTTGGTTTACCTTCTTTACAGTGAATAAATGTCAGACACTCTTATGTCGAACCACAGTAGGGTCCCTCTACGTTTCGGTCTAAGGTTCCCATAATTCTTAGGTGTGACCCGTCTCGAGGGTCACTGAACTTCTTTCTAACGAGTCTTACTCGTGGTCTCCACCCTTCCTGATGTTTGCAGGAGAGTCGAGACATGATAAAAAGAAGAGTTGAAGAGTTTTGTGATTATTCTACCCTTGTCCCACCTTCAACATTACTAATTTTGGGCGGTCTCGGACCCGTTGGTGGAAGTCGAGAGATTACAGTTTTTACAAGTCGAGATGAATTCCCTCGTTAAACCCCCGGGTAACCAGGTTGAAAAGTTGTTTGTAACTATCTTCGAATGAAATATCGGTATTTGTCGAATCGACTTTGTGTAGGTTCGGTAGTTCCATCCGAGTGGACCAACTGTTCTCGAGAGTAATTGTAGACACAGGAGTCATACACACACGTACTATTCAACTGAGAAACGTTGGGGTACCTGACTCAGGTGATCCGAGGAGATAGGTACCCTAAGAGGTCCGTTCTTATGACCTCACCCACCGGCACGGGAGTAGGTCCCCTAGAACGACTGGGTCCCTAACTTGGGTACAGAGAACTCAGAAAACATAACGTCCGTCTAAGAAATGGTGACTCAGTAGTCCCTTCGCCTACCGAGGATTGAGTTAACCTAAGTCAGGTCAATCTAAGATTCTGACATCCGAGGGGCCAAGATGGTCACTGAACGAGATCTTATAAGTACGAGGACGAAAATACAGAGTCACGGAGTCAAAGTCGTAGACATTTTATCCCTCTCAGTAAGGATGGTGGGTGTTGTCTCCTTCCAGTACCTTTATGTGTTCGACCGTAACGGTTTCGTGAAAGGAAGGGTAATGAAGGAGAGATCCCTGGACTCCATCCTAATAATAATGA
The DNA here is from genome assembly GCA_006410555.1 of Capra ibex. Taxonomy (NCBI): domain Eukaryota; kingdom Metazoa; phylum Chordata; class Mammalia; order Artiodactyla; family Bovidae; genus Capra; species Capra ibex. The sequence continues at coordinate 41,289,919 of SJYO01007492.1, read as the reverse complement.
CTTTTACAGTCGATAGGAGACTTTCCCAATAAAGGTAGTTTTTCGAAACAAGTCCTTGTAAAGTATTTCCTTTTCACTTTCGCACGTGTTAGAGAAACCTTGATTAGTATTAATCAGGGTCATTGTCAACCCGGTAAAAAAAAAAAAAAAATCAAGTAAATATCAGTCTAAGATGTTTTAACTTTTGTAGGTTGTAGACCCGACTTTTGGAACATGTTTCGGTCTTTCGGGGGGTTTACCCGTACACACCCGAAACCACTGTCTTCTCGGTCTACATGAAAAACGGAGTTGATGAGAAAAGTTGGAAATCTTTTTTTTTAATATTAACTTAAAAGTACTAATGTTTTGGGGAACTAAAAAAAGAGATTAAAAAATTTTGGTAGAAAAGACTAATCAACATTTAAAGTCTGAGAGGGTTTTGTTAGTCTTTAAAGATCTTTTCCTTAGAGAAATGTTTACATATTTTCGTAAACCCCTAGGTCAACATTGGTACATTTATGAAAATGTCCCTGTTTATTATCAATTGTAAATAACAGGGATGTAATACCTGTCCGGGACAAAATTCGTGAATTCCCCGTAATAGAGTAAATTAGAAACGTACGTGAGACACTTCATCCATGATAATACAAGAGGTAAAATGTCGATTCCTTAGGTTCCTTGTCTATCTAATTCATTAAACGGGTTTCGTGGTAATCATGTCTTTCTTTCGTTTCACAAAACCAACGTAGAAATACGAACTTCCTTTAAAAGTGAATTAAGTTGGAATAATGTCGTTCTGAGATTCTGATAGAAACTATAGCATTTGAATAAGGTTGGTCTAATTTACGAGAGACAAGACCCTTCTCAACGTGTCTCGGAAATTATGTCGAGGGTCTCTATTCAAACCCGGGCTCCTTTGTTAGGACTGAAATCTTAAACGGGGTCAAAGATGGTAGAAAAAACCATAAGACTCCCTTCTTTTGTGTGTGTGTGTGTGTGTGTGTGTGTGTGTGTAGGTATCCTTAAATAAAGTCGATTTCTTTTCGACAGAAGTCAACGACAACAAAAGTCGTAAGGTGGACTGTCGTAGATCTTCGAAGGAACCCCTTCGTCCCCTTAAACGACCTAACGATTTGTCGGAATCTTTTAGACGACCCCTGAGGTACCTTCCCGAAATACTTGTTCCTATTTCTCTCGTGTAATCGCAACGGAACAAAGTACTTTTTCCCTTGTGTGTGTTGTTTTGAACTAATGTTTTAAAGTAAAATGTTGAGTTCCACTCTACATGGTGGGACCCCGTTACTGGGTGGTTCCCCTGGAGGTGGTCCAAGATCTCGGAAGACGAAGGACTCACTTTTGGACTAAGTTGAGGTTCCCGGTCCAATCTATTTTGGTCTTCCCAAATATACGTGTCGTAAATTGAAATTTGTAAAGAAATACCTTTAAATGTTACGTGTAGTAAATGTATAAGTTATGGTCACTGTTAAATGAAGAGGGTAGACTTGTCCCGAAAGTTGATACGGTGAACTTGATTTAATTATTTGTCATTAATGTCTTACAACACACTCGATCGACAACTACAACTCGTCTAAGATTAGTTGTGGAAGAAAATTCCCGGTTAATTTCGACTTACATACGTTATATTTGTAGAAGCTCATAAATCTGTACTTGGCGTCTTGTTCCATTTTTTTTTTTTTTTCTTTTTAATTTTAGACTTGTTAATCTGACCCCTACTCGGTCAGTTTGGACCTCTCTACCTGGGAAAAGTCGACCAGAGATTCCAGTACAATTAAAGAACTTTACTACTCTAAAAACACTTTTCTCCTCCCCGAGGTTCCTGATCAATCCGGTTTGGGGTAGGCAAAACTCTAAAGAGGCTGTAGAACATAATATAAGGTATACGAAATTCAAAACACCGTAAAGAAAAAGTTAACGGAGTTTGTGAAAAGAGGAATTAAGTACACGTAGAGTCGCTTTTAAATTAGAGGTATAAAGACTGAGTAAACACATATTTAGGAGGTTCGCAACGAACCATAAATTCTTCGGAAAGGGAGTCGGGGTAGAAACCGATAGGTCCTCGATGTGTTACGTGTCTCATCCGGGGTCCGGGGAGATGCCCTGAAATATAGGGGTCAGTTTCGTGATCACTCTCCTTAGTCTTCGACACCCCTCTTTTTTAGTCGGAGAGTTGTAGTTAACAGGAGTCTTGGTGAACGGAGACGAAGGATTGTACCGTCGTGGGACTCGTCCGAAGTACGGAAATCCTTTGCCTCACTTTCCCTCTGTAAGGTTATTACCATGTTTCATGTAAAGACTTATTACATGTTTTGACATTTCTGGGTACATACACCGTCACTTACCCAAAGTAGTTATCAACCCTCTTTGACCATTGGTACAAAGAAGGTTTTGTCCGTAGAGTTTTCCAACCTTACTCTTGTTCCACGGTCTTTATTACGAAAGATGTCTCCTCTACTACCGTGGGCACATTTTCCTACTTGGATCCGGTTCACCCGTCGACTCCTGTGTAAACGGGGGTTCCGACGTGGAGACGTCACGGGACGAGGGGAGCCCGATGGAGTAAGAACGAAAGTATCCGTGTGTGAAGTCGACAGAAAGGAAGGAGAAAAGATGACTCTAGAGGGAAAAGAGGGAGGACCTGCACGGAGCTGAGACTGATCGGTTTAGTATCGGTTAGAGTTCCGATCGAAGTACGAACAAAGACGTCACAGACAGATAGACGGAGAGACAGAGACAGAGAGAAAGAGAGAGATAGAAAGGGGAGGGAGGAAGACATTAAACATAACAGATGTTAAATTGGTATTTAACGAAACGACCGAAACCAATCAATGGGTGAGGTAAACGTCCATACAAGTAGGAAGGGGAATAGGTCTGATGTTTGACGGGCTCCTGTCTCTGAAACATAAATGTCCCGAAATGGTATCGTGAATAGTATCCTGACAAATATGCTCGTTCACGATTTGCTTATAAACAACCCACTTATACTTACTTCGAAAGAAATTTCAGTTGTTTTACTTTCAGAGACAAACCTAAGTTTATAAAGGAGTTATTTTAAACCTTCATATTACTATCGAAGACACGGTCCGTAGTTTAAAGTTCTATAAAGAATAAGTGATCAGTTATCATCTCTCTTAATACCTCGAGACCTGAGTCCTCCCTGTCCTTTAATAAAATAGGGTATCAGGACGGAGACTTCTCCTGACACACTTTATATGAGAACTTTTTATCAACGACTCAAAACGAGACACGTATTAGTATTGGTTTCATTATTGTTGTTGTTGTTGTTATTACGAGTAAATAACTCACGAGTAACGTCCTTTCTTTCCCGGGGAGTGACGACAGAAAGTTCGGAGAGCTTCCGGACCTTTGGTGTAAAGACACCCATGTTCGGTGGTTCCTTCTACGGGTCCGAGACAGTAGAGAGCAGAAACTATGTGATCTGGTAAAGGAGGGGACAGAAAGAAGAGAAGTGTGAGGATGACCAAGGAACCTGTTAGAGTCGACGAAGGGTATCATAGTGGGTTTTAAAGTCTTCATCCTTCACTCAGGATCCTATCCCAAAATTCGGGACACGGAGAGGACTCGAAACCAAAGTATACAGATTAGTGTGCATCCAGTAGAAGCGGACACGGTGGGACCACAGTATGTCGCTGGAGTTTGTAGTACGTAGGGGTTTTCTTAGAGACGAGAGAACGATAATTTCAGTAAAGAAAAGAGAGAAAAAGAAATGTCTACCAGAGTCATGAGTAGGAGGGTGGAGATGGTTTTTAGACTTGAAAATAGGAACTGTTACACCACTCCTCCTTTCTGCCCTAAGCCCTCAGTTTCTCCTGACTTAAACTTTGGGCAGAGTCGGTGACTGGTCGTCTAGACCCTGGCTTGTTATAAAATTCAAAGACTTATATAAAAGAGTAGACTTTTTCCTTTATCTAATTGTTCCGAATCTGGAAGTTTTTACAAACGAAGAAAAGAAAGAAAAAGAGAAGAGAAGGGAGAGGAGAGTAAAGATAGAGAAGAAAAGGAGAGGGAAGAAGGGAGCGAGGAGAGGAGGTGAGGTTTAGTTAGTGATCAGGACAGTTAGTCCGTAGGATCTATTGAAGGGAGAAGAGAGGTAGGGACGAGAATATTAGTAGAGTGAGTCTTCTTGAGATATAGACCAAAAAGACGGAGATAAAGGAGGATGAGATTAGGTAGGACGAGACTCGACGGTCAATGTACTTATGGATTGAGGGAACATATTTTGGATGGTAATAAAGGGTCAACGAAGGTTCTTTTTTGGGTTTGAGGAACCGTTACGTCGGTTCTGGGAAGTACTAGATGGGAGTTGAATGAAAAGGTCAGATAAAACAGCACCAATAAATCAAAGATTCAGCACCGGTTGAGAAAACACTGGGGTACACGATATCGGATAGGAAAAAGGTTCCCTAGAAGAGTCTGTCATTTCTTAGACGGACGTTACGTCCTCTGTACCCAAGCTAGGGATCCAACCCTTCTAGATGACCTCCTCCCGTGTCGTTTGGTGAGGTCATAAGAACTGACCTCTTAGGGTACCTGTCTCCTCGGACCGTCCTACGTCAGGTGTCCCAACGCTTCTCAGTCTGTGTTGACTCGTTGATCATACGTGCGTGCATGATATCGGACGATAAGAAGAGACAGGTGCCCTCAAGGGTCCGTTCTTATAAGAACACCCAACGGTAAAGGAGGAGGTCCCCTAGAAGGGTTGGGTCCCTAGCTTGGGACGTAACCGTCCATCTAAGAAATGGTGACTCGGTGGTCCCTTTCGGTCAGAAACTAAACGACGTATAATTAATGTTCTATAACTTCTTTCATTTCGCGAGTCTCAGACTCGGAAATCATCACGGAAGGAGTATATCGACAATATTTCTAATTTACTGACTGTATTCTGTATATCCAGTTACCTTAACTTAACTCTCAGGTCTTTATTTAGGCATGTAAAAAATACCAGTTAACTAAAAGATGTTCCTACGGTTCTGATAAGTTGTCGTTTTTTATCAGAAAGTTGTTTACCAGGACTTTGTTGACTTATAGGTGTACGTTTTTTGACTTCAACTTGGGAATGGAGTGTAGTATATATTTTTAATTGAGTTTTACCTTGAATCTGGAGTTATATTCTCCATTTGATATTTTGAGAATCTTCTCTTGTATCCTACTTTAGAAGTACCTGAACGTAATCCTTTACTAAAGAGCTACTGTAGTTTTCGTACTCTATTTTCTTCTTTATCTATTTAACCTACTGTAGTTTCAATTTCTTAAAAGTGGATCGAAGTTTCCTGTGACAGTTTCCTTCTTGTGTTGGTGTCTTATCCTCTTTTATAAACGTCTAGTGTATGGAGTATTCCTTAAACATCTCTTATATATTTCTTGAGTATTTTGACTTGTCTTTTCCTATTATTTTTTATTGGGTTAAAATTTTATCTCCTAAATTTATACAAAGAAATAGGTTTCTTTGTGTGTCTACCAGTAATTCGTATTCTCCGAATTGTAGTAATTAATAATTCCTTTATGTTCATTTTTGGTGTTACTCTACGTGGAAGTGTAGGTGGCGACGACGACGATTCAGTGAAGTCAGCACAGGCTGAGACACACTAGGGTATCTGCCGTCGGGTGGTCCGAGGGGACAGGGACCCTAAGAGGTCCGTTCTTGTGACCTCACCCAACGGTAAAGGAAGAGGTTACGTACTTTCACTTTTCACTTTCCCTTCAGCGAGTCAGCACAGACTGGGAAGGACTGGGGTACCTAGCGTCGGATGGTCCGAGGAGACAGGTACCCTAAAAGGTCCGTTCTCATGACCTCACCCCACGGTAGCGGAAGAGGTAGTGTAGGTGATCCTACCGATTTCATTTTCTGTCCGTCAATATCAACCCGTCAAGAAATTTTTTAATTCGTATCAATGGTGTACTGAGTTGTTAAATTGAAAATATATTTATAGGTAATCTTATTTTTTATATAAAGGTATGTTATTGGACACGGTCACAAGTATCGTCGTAATAAGTATTATCAGTTGTTCGCTCTCGTTGTATGTACGGGTAGTCGACTACTTCTTCGGTTTATACCGTATAGGTATGTTACCTTATAGTAACGTTGTCTTTCTTTCACGGCTATCTACGATGTTGTACCTACTTAGAACTTTTCTACAATTCACTTTATTATGTCTGTGTTTTCCAGTGTATGACTTAATAAACAAACTTTACAAGTGGTCTACCCGTTTAGGTGTTTCATGTCATTTCATCACCAACGGTCCCACTCTCCCCACTCTCCTTATCCCTCAGTAACGACTATCCATCCACAAAGATAAACCCCACTAGTTTTACAAGACCTTAAACTATCACTACTACTAATGTATTAAGATATTCATATAATTTTCGTGACTCAATACGTGAAATTTCCTTAACTATATACTACACACTTAGAATTATTTCGACAATATTTTTAATTTTAATTAAATTTTAAAAATATTCTAATGTACTCTATGTCACCATGTGTCACGAATGAGAAGATTGTTCTCGGAGATAACACCGATATAATAAGAATAAGACGACATTACAGGTCTAACGAAATTGTACTCGAGGAACTTCTATCCCTGGTGCTGAATTTTGCATATAGAATAAATGAAGAAACGTCAGGGACGTTTTTATAAACCGTATCTCTTTTTCTATGTATGGTATTTTGACATCTGTTTAATTTTACTTAATCACTCACTCGTTCACTCCAAACATGTTTGTAAAAGTCGTGGAGATATAATGTGACCTGAAACCGGTCATGTTAGACGTTCTTACGATTGGTAAGGTTCCTGGGAGGTACGATAAATGTAGGGACTGGAATCTCCCTCTCTATTACCCATCGTTTGTCTCTTCTCACTTAGGACCACTATTAGGAAGTCCGGAATGATCCGTACTGGGAAAGTGACTCAAAGACAGACAACAGGACGAATTTTCAAGAAGTCTTTAATTGTCTCGGTTTAAATTCTTGTGTCTTTTAGAGTCTCGATTACTTTTCGGTTCAAAAATAAATAAAAATAAGATTCAGTGTTGAAAGAGTGTTTTTCAACGGTTCACAAGGAAGACTCGAGATGACTCTATTATATTCAACATTAAAATATTAAGGTCAGAGAAAAAAATGTGTCCTAAGGTGAGAAAGAAGGACGGCGTTACTCTTTAACCGTTTGTCAGTACCTTATAAAGGGTGGTTCAGACCTATACTGGATTTTTAGGTAGAATTGTGTCATAAGACTCTTATCGTTGGACAAACTGAATGGAATCGACATATTACGTACACGCACACACGATTCAGTGAGGTCAACACAGGTCGAGAAACACTGGGTACTTGACATCGGGTGGTCCGAGGAGACAGGTACCCTAAGAGGTCCGTTCTTATGTCCTCACCAAACGGTACGGGAGAAGGTTCTCTAGAAGGGTTGGGTCCCTAGCTTAGGCGTAAAGAATGTAGAGGACGTAACCGTCCGTCGGTGGACCCTTCGGGTCGACTTATTGCTTAGTGGAGTTTCACTTCACTGAATTTTATTGTTGATAAAGAAAACAAGGAGTGACAAGACCCCCGACTGATCCGGGTCGATCTACAAAGAAGATGGGATACAGGACTACGAACCCAACGCAATAGACTTTCGAATTGATCGATCTTACAAATACTACTGAGCACGACTGTCGACGACGACCGAGAGACCCCCGTCAAGTCGACCCGGTAGTCGACCCTTTGGAGTCAGGAAGAGAAGGACCAAGGAGACATAGACCAGTTTCGTATAGTCTCCTCGTCGGAGCTAAGTTCCCTTCTAAAGTGTTGACACACTGATGATCCTCCTCACTAAGTGACTCCCTGAGGTACATTGGTCGATTGTGTGTCAGATATCCTTGACCTTTCCTTCTACTTAAGACAAACCGTGAGGACTCGGAAACGGTATGAATGGACAAGATCAGACTTCGTGCAGTGTCGAGCTTTTGTCTGCACACTGTCCTGTGTCATCGTCGTGAGACACGTACAGGAGGAAGGGGAGGGAAGCGGTGATTAGAGGTGTATAGGGAACTGTCTGAGGACTTTGGGTCACCACACACCTCACGAGGAAGGTGAGCAGTGGGTATCTCGAAACTCTCTTTTGGGAAAGTCTAACGGAGTCGGTTTTGAAACAATAGTTATCTTCAAGGATAAAGACCTTCCGGTCCACAAAACGTGGTTTTTATGTCTCGGCTCTGTGGTCTACTGGGGGATGGGTCTGTGTCCCTGGTGAACCCAGAGTAAACGACACCCCATTTACCGTTGACTTTCGACCTTGGAACCTATTCTACATTTCCTACGACTCTGATATGACCGGTCTTCCCTGGAACGGTGTCTCAATGACTTACCTGACGTCCTCAGACACTTGGAGGTTTTAACGTCCATTTTAACATCTACAGATACAAAAAAGACCTTTTTTCTAGATATAAAGTAGTCTACAAAAAATTAACTCGATATTACCTGTATCGTAATATAATAAAGGTTCACATATTGTATTACTAAACTATAAACATATATAACTTTTACCAGTGGTGTTATTCAGGACAATTGTAGAGAGCGGTATGTGTCAACGTTGAAAAAAAGAAAATTACTCTTGAAAGTTCTAGGTCTAATAATTTCCCCTGAGGTATAAAACCTTTTCCGATTCTTGAACTAGAGCGTATCTTAATACACTAATGTGAAAGGGGTAGTGAGTTTTCCGGTTGAACGTTGAATGGACTTTGGTGTAGAAGGGTGGAGTCTACGTCTTCCCATCCAAACTAGACAGTATGTGTAGTGTCAATTCTCGTTACGTCGAGATAATAAGAGATGACGGACCAGAAAAAGTACGGAGACAAAGACAGGAGAACGGGACCAAAAGAAAGGGAGAGGTATAGGAGGGTGAGTAGAGGATCACTAAGACAAAAATTTTATAAAATTGGTATAGGGGCCCGTACTGTAATTGGACAAAGATTGTAATTTACCCGATATTATCTATCCTGAAATGTTGACTTTCTGTAACCTAATGGGAGATGGGTATCCCATTGAGTCAGACTCTACTCTTGATCATCTAATACCTCTTTTCGATCACGTGTGAGGACTCACGGGAAACAGAGTGAGTCTCCATACAAAAGGGAGATTGTTGGCATTCTCTTCTCCACTGTACAATATCATAGAACGAAACTAATTTAATGAGACCACCAAAGAAAGTAGTGACCCCTTCACGTTTTTAAGGGGGGAAATCAAATGTCAAAAGGAAAGAAATAACACATATAGGGTTTACGTTGGTCCCCTCCCCTTTCCCAACTGACAAGGTAATATAACTTATTACCTCAAAGGAATATACTTACGTGGGTGAGTGTCTGTGGTAGTTGATAAGAACGGTTGAGTTAAGTAGTTCGTTGTTTACTCGGTCCGTGAGGGGTCCACTCATGTTTCTCCTTCTTTTTTTAAAAGACGGGAGTTCAACGAACATCAGATCACTCTCTATGTTTCCACTTGTATCTATTGATCCTTCTCCTCCTCCGTCACCTCTTGATCTGAGTTCACAATTATAGTAGCCTCACTTTCATCTTGTTCCTTAAATAAGAATAGAGGGTGAAGGCGGAAGTTGAGGAAGATCCTAGAAGACGAGAACTATCAAGAGGGAACAACGAAAAGAATTTATTTCTTTGGTTTTCTCATTCTTCATTTTCCTCTTCTCGGAGAGTGAGGTTGCAGAACAGAAAAAAGGAAGGTTCGTAGACAGGAGGAGGAAGACAAGGAACCGGGTCCGTCATCTGTGACCGGGTAACACCAGAGAGGACGAGATCGACATTCAGCGTAGGAGGCAGTGAAGTGGGGAGTCTGGGGGAAACCGAGTTCTTAACACGACTAGTCGAGTGTGCAGATGAGAGACACGACCCGGAATCACTATGTTTCTACTTAGGTTAGTGGTAAGTCTCTCTCGAACAAATGTTTTGAGAGGAAGAGGACCCCTAGATAGAGCGGAGGTAGAATACAAGGAAAAAATAAAGAGGGTGAGAGAGAGGAGCCTGATAAAAATAAAGATAGAGTTCACGACAATCTCCGGAGGATACTCTTCCTTTAATAGATATTACCTTGTCCTTGTAATTTTCGGAGTCAAAGGAACCTTTAATAACTTGAGTACTCCCCAAGTGTAATCCAAAACTTAAAACTCTTGATTCAATATCCTTTAAAACAAAAAGATTGTTTTAATAAAATTGTAAACCAGAAAGATCGAGGAGAAGTCTATAACAAGAATTTGGAGTTCGACAATATTAAAAGACATTCGAGGTCCGTTGTGGTCTAAGACTTCCTTTCCGAGAAGTCTAAGGACTTACACTTGTTTTAGACAGGGTCCATCCTTCGGACCTTCATCGACCACGGGTGTAGATACACACACATACCCTGTGTCACACCGACTCTCCTGAGTCGACCGGATACACCAGACGACCCCACACCATGTTCGAGTTCTCTGGTGATTGTTCTCAATAGTCAAAGTCAGTAAGTAAATAAGTCCATTTATGTAAGACTCATGGATGATACATGATTCGTGATTCTACCTACAACCCTGATATTACTACTTGTTCTGTCTGTGTCAAGGAAGAAACTACCTGAGAAATCAGGTCGACCCTTGTACTTGTTAGGTTATACGTGACCTTAAGATTATTTCCCAGGACGTGGAATGCTGTCACGACTGACACACGGTCCGGGACACAATCCATACGACACAAAGAATAGAAGTGAATTACAAGGATTGTAAAATAAGACGATATCGAGTCACCATTTCTTTTCACTTTCACAATCAGTGGGTCAGCATCGTAGACTGAGAAACTCTGGGGTACCTTACATCGCGCGGTCCGAGGAGACAGGTACCTTAAGAGGTCCGTTCTTATGACTTAGACGGACGTTACGTCCTCTGTGTCCTCTGAGCCCAAGGTAGGGACCCAGTCCTTCTAGGGGACCTCCTCTTTTACCGCTGGGTGAGGTCATAAGAACGCACCTTTTAGGGTACCCGTTCCCTCGGACCACCCAATGTCAGGTACGACTCGTGTGTGTGTACTCGGTTCGTGATAATAAGGAGGAAGTGAAATGTGACCTCCTTTGATTCTGTTTCATCGTTTTATTCAGTGGAGTCAAGTGTCTCGAGACTTGGGACCAGACAGACTGAGGTGTTGGTCTCCAGAATGCGGGTGTGGTGTGGTAGAGTGTATTTTGGTCTTTCACCGTGGTGCGACTACAGTATTTGGGTGACAACAATCCTGGGCCTTTCCTATTTTGTTTCGTCGGAAACGTTACAGAGTTCGATGAGCAAACGTCCCACCAGAGAATCCTCTTAATTCTTATTTTATTGTTGTACGAAAGTTTTCCAATAAGAGATACTGGGTTTGACAAACGATCAAGATACTCACTTTTCTTGGAGACGTTTTGCTTATTTTTACTATTTTCTTAACAAAATTTTCTTCTAAGAGTGAGTAAAAGTGTTTCCGACATAAGTATAAAGGTCCCGAAACAGTCTTTGAGTTCCGATTTTTCTTTTTTATTTCAGATCGAGGGGAAGAATTCTCCTTTTTTCTCTCTCTTCTCTGATATGTATTTTCGTGACAAATTTTTAAGATAGAGGCCGGTTCCAATCGTCTGACGGGTCCAGATCTGTTGGGGTGACCTTGGGTTTTAGACATTTACGGGGTACCGAGTGAGGGACCTCACACTCCCCTGCTTAAGGATGTCGACAATAGTGGTAAATCGTCGAGTCTCCTTTCGTCGATAAGAAACTGAAAAGGACCCTTCTAAAGAAAATTATTGTCTTTTCCTATTTTTGAATTAAGAACGTTTCTCTTCTCCAGAACTCTTTCACCTGGATTTTTTTATTAGGTGAGACTGTTTTCAACGAAGTATTTCTTAAAAGGTGACGTGTGCATAAACATCAACATGTACTATAGAATTGACCACGTATCTGACGCATATCCTTACGAGTATAAGACCAAGGTCGAAACCTTATTGGTTGTACTACCCCAAACGTTCAGTAAAGTGAAGGGACCCGGAGTTAAAGGAAAAAGATATTTTACTCTTACAAACCTGAAATATGAAGAAGTCGAGATTATGGGGTTCTGACACCGGGTACTTGGGTTTGATCTATCAACGAATAGGACTACTAGAAAGGTTGTCTACGTGAGGGTACCCTTTGGTCTGAGAGACTCGTAAATATCGTTCGGTATAAATATAGTCACCCACCAGTGGGTCGAAACTGTCGGAGGAAGTACGGTTCTCTTCAAACTCTATCCCTTTTTGAGTTCTCTTTCAATCCCATTTTCTACCAAACTCATTGAAAGACTGGACCTTTTGTTACTCCAAGCATAGTTGACTCAGATTTCCACTCCTTTGATATATATTACTAGATACAGTCTCCTATTATAAAAATTCTATAGTTAGGAGACATATGGCAAATGGAGAAGAAGATTTGATACAAAGTATCGTCGGTGAGACATAGAACTCGTGTTTCATACATCTCTTTTTACTTACAGTGAATTCCGTCATCCTTCATTACGACACACAACGCCTCTCCCCCTCTTCCTTCCCAGGAGGGTGGTCTCACTTTTCCTTTTAATTTTAGACAGGAAGATAGGGGGACACCCAACACCCTTCGTATTCCCCTGTTTCTCTCTCCTATATACTACTCAGTGTGTACGGCACTTGTCAAAGAGACTCGGTTTCAAGAAGTGTCAATCAGTGACGACGTGTTTAATGATGTTTGAATCGTCGAATTTAGTGCACGTAAATAATAGGGTGTCCCAGAAAGGAATTCCGGTGTTCCGACATTAGTTCTACAGTGTTTCGACACAAGAGTAGACTTCTGAAAGACTCCTCCTTAAGTGAATCCTAAGAACGAATAACTGGAAATATCTGGGAGGTCGGGTAGTCTAAGATCTTAAGTGGGTGTTAAGGATCTCAAGTAGATATTAAGGGACGGTAATAGTTGTACCGGTACCGGTAAAGTAGTCCAGTCGTTCTTTTCGGACATCTTACTAGACGGTCGTTCTACTTCAAAATATATACTTTGTGTTAGTGTCCCGACGGGTGGGTGTACGTTCTTCTCCTCCAATATGTTCCCGTACTTTGAGTATCCTCCAGTGGGATCTCAGACAGTCGGTGTTTATGGTTTTCGTTTCTCCGGAAACAGACTTAGAGGGTCCTCCCTAATAGAACGTCTCATACCGGGGGTGGGGTACGGTCGTATACTACTGGTATCGTCTCGTTTTAGTACCAATTCGAAACTCTCCCTGTCTCAACCTTCCTTACTACGACTTCGACTTTGAGGTCATGGAACCGGTGGAGTACGTTTCTCAACTGAGTAACCTTTTCTGAGACTACGACCCTCCTTAACCCCCGTCCTCCTCTTCCCCTGTTGTCTCCTACTCTACCGACCTACCGTAGTGGCTGAACTACCTACACTCAGACTCACTTGAGACCCTCAACCACTACTTGTCCCCCCGGACCGCACGACGCTAAGTACCCTAGCGTTTCTCAGCCTGTGCTGACTCACTGACTTGACTTGATTGACTTGACTTGATACAACGGACCTCAAAGGGAGGAACATATCTTTCACAAGTTTTCAAGGACCTACGAGATGTCTTCCTTGACTTTCACTGACTGAATACTCCGTCAATCAAGTGGTCTCCTCAGGGAGTCCCATCTCTTTTTACCGGGACACCTGTTCCCATCGGTCCGGTCATTCGTTCCCCCCTTAGTGTCGGTTTGGAACCTCCCGATGTGTCGTGGTCGACCCAGTTTTCTCTCCGGGAGTCCGGTTATGGTTCGATTCTCTCTTCTCAGAGTCCAAAGGTTCTCGTCTACGGTCGACTCGTTCGTGATTGTTATGTCCGGTTTCTGTCTCGACTGCTCCGGCCACTTCTAAGTCTCTCGTCGGTTCCCGGACGCACTTCTGGCGACCCTGGTGCGGGGTAACGATACCGTTGTCTCCTTTGAAGGGGTAGAGGGTCGAACTCCTTCTTCTAAAACTTTTGGACTCGTAAATGGACTTTCTCTAGTAAAATTTGGTTTCCTCTAACTGTATAACAATTAATCGAGTAAATCTCAAGTGCAAACAAAGGGACGAATGGGGTCCCGACTTCCAAGAACTTTTTTTAAGTCAGTCAATATCTCTTTATTTCTTTAATGTGAAAGAAACATGTTAACCTAGCACACTCATTTAAACATTAGAACGTTGTGGACGATACATTGTCTGTGATATGTGTATACAAAAGTATCGTAAGAGGGTGTTAGGATACTCCATTCACAATAATATAAGGGTAAAATGTTTACTTCAACTTTGAGACTCTCCAATTCATTAAATGCGTTCCAGTGTGTCGACCATTCACCTTTTCAAACACATCTTGGGTCTTAACAGACTGAGATTAAGAATACGAGAAAAGTGATATGGAGACACAATCGACCTCATTTGATTCAGGACATTGTCCGTAAGGGGTTTAGAGTCTCCGAAACGTGTTATTTTAAAACAAAGAGTGAGTAAAGTCAGGTCACGTCCAACCACTCCCTCCCAAACGAGACATATCAGAAACCCTCTGAGTCTGAAAAAGGTAGGAGACCAAGGTGGGAGAAGATTTGAGAGTCGTAGGAAAGGGGAATCGGTCTTGTATATTCTCCTCTTTGGTGACTCCCACACATCCCACTAAAATACCCAGTCGGATCTTTACCGTGTGTAGTGAAGACAGTTATAGATATCCCGGTCTTGAGTCACTATACTACGGTGGATTGACGTGTCGTCCGAAGGGTCCACTGAGACATCTCATGTGGACGGTTACGTCCTCTGAGCCCAAACTAAGGACCCAGTCCTTCTAGGGGACCTCGTCCTTTACCGTTGGGTGAGGTCATAAGAACCGACCCTTTAGGGTACCTGTCTCCTCGGACTACTCGACGTTAAGTACCCGAACGTTTCTTGACCTGTACTGACTCACTGACTCTTCCGTGTGTGTGGGTGATGACGTGTCGTCCGAACCTTTACGTATCCACACACCGATTTTCTGCCTCTACACCCTAAACACTTGTGTATCCCATGAAACGGTGTTAGGGTATCTGAGTATTGGATTTTCTACATATCCTTTAGAAAGGGTGGAGGAAGTGAAGTCTTCCCGGTCTAAAAGGGTAGTAATAGAGACCTCCAGTTTAAGTCTTTTAATTAAACTATTATTTTACAATTTCTATCATCTACGTCGATCTTTTGAAGTGTACACAGAAGTACTATGAGATTTAAAACGTACTCTTAAAACGTCACTCAATAGATACTAGAGAAAACCAAAACATGTTTCCTTAGGTCTTTGACTCCAAGTACTCACTGGACAGGAGACTCAACAGACATCCTTCTTTCACTCGTCACCAAATAAGGTCAACGAATCATTTGGGATCTCATTGGATACAAATACTATACAGATACCGAACCCACGAACTCAAGGACTCCCTCCAACAAAATGATATCAGAACCTCACCGGGATTAACTGACCTAAATTCAGTGAGTCTTTTGCCTCTTTTTATATAAATTTAGTATTGACTTCAATAGAACAGTATAACTTAAAACCTAAGACCCCTGACTATCCGTGTTCTACTCACGAATAATTAAACTAGAACGGTTCTTTAAAGAAAATTACTATAGATATCTTTCTACTCGTATCTTTTACCCAGAAACCGACCCTATTGTTGTTATGAAAAGTTTTAGTAACTACAAGACCTTATTACATTACGGATTATTTACTTCTCTATCCTGTTTATTGATGGGTGAACCCCTGCCAACGGTACACAAGGACTGAATCCTACTCTAGTCACTGTAACGTCGACACGAAAGGTCACAGGAAGTTTAAAACTGCTTCCTCGACTTCTTTGGTCCCGAGTACCTCCGTCTCGTCACCCATGTCCTTCCCGTGGCCAAGTGGTAGGAATCAAGTCTGTGTTATCAAGACAGACCCTGAGAACATGTTTGACTCAATGGTATATTTTAGACTTCTTTTTTATGATTCCAATTTCTTTAACCATTTGGTTACATGATTTGGTACCCTGAACGAACCCGTAATGTACACCGTACTCATTAAGACGGACAGAGAGACAAGGACTCTTCCTTCGTTTACTCATCCACTACCACCCAATAAGTCTCAGATAGAAAGAGTTTCCGTAAACCTCTCACCTTTCTCACATCTGAAATCTTCGTTTGTCTGGACTCTAGTGTTATACCTGGAATAATCTATGTATGTCATTATATGACTGGACTTCCCTACTAATACTCCTTACACCTGCTAGTGTCTAAATTCCCCTTCGATGTATTAACGTCACCAATTCTCATATCACATGTCGTAACCTGATGGACTAAGATCCACGACGGACATTGATAGACCCATTAAAACGACGACGACGACGACGATTCAGCGAAGTCGGCACAGGTATCTGCCGTCGGGTAGTCCGAGAGGGCAGGGACCCTAAGAGGTCCGTTCTTGTGACCTCACCCAACGGTGTAGGAAGAGGTTACGTACTGTTACTTTTCACTTTCACTTAAGTGAGTCAGTACAGACTGAGAAGTACTGGGGTACCTGACGTCGGATGGTCCGAGGAGGTAGGTACCCTAAAAGGTCCGTTCTCATGACCTCACCCAACAGTAACGGAAGACACCTATTGAAACTCGTTCAATCAATTGAAGTGACTAGGAGGTAGAAGAGTAAATATTTTATCTAAATTATTATGATGAGTATTCGAACAATGTTTCTAATTTACTTCAGACATTTCGTGAATCGTGTCCTGGAAAGTATATTATTCAAGTCACTACTGTTAAGAATGTTTATTAAAAAGTAAATTTCAGGGTTCGTATCTAGGTCTATGTGTCTTCTGTTATTTAGTATCGATACTGTTAAAATTGTGTTATGAAGGGGAATCTTTTACATTTTTGTTTCACTTCTTCTTCCTTCCCCTGTATCCAACGATTATTTCTCACTTCCTCACTAAAAAAAATATTTCAACTCCTATCCATCTTTTTAACTTACTCATTTATTTTCTTACCCCAATAAGTACCCGAATCTCTGGTACCTATCTGTGTGGACCCTGGTTAAAGTACGAGTCTATATCCATAATGGTGTATTCTTCTTTTCGACTCTCGAGACCATACTGAGTCACCCGGAGTAAGGTCTTCGTCCCGTGACGGAAGTCTATCCTCGTTATTTTACGTGTGCTGTGAGTCTTCGGTCTTTTACGTAGTAGTGCAATGGCCGAATCATTGGGTCAGGTGGGTATAGGTGCAGGAAACCCCTACTGGTAGGTCGGGTCCTGGTCTACATCCGTCTGTCGGTTGTTTTCCGGGTCCTCCTCCCGTTACGAGATCGACCCCGAAAACGAAGAGTTTGGTTGAGGATGTATAGTGAATTGTCCTTTCACACATCACAGGTCAACACGTTCCAAGACGTAATTTGTCTTTTTCTCTTCTCGTATATACAATCGTATATCGAGGACGGGAGTTCGTAGAACCCTAGATTCTGAATAGTCTGTTGGGAAAAAGATTGTCGGGAAAGTAACCCACCATTTTAGTCTACTGTTAAAACAGTTGAGTACAAAATAGAAGAATTATGTTTTCGGTTAAGGAATTTTAATAGGTAATCTCCGTTTTCTCTTTCTTTTTTTTTTTGGATGCCATTGAAGACGTTAGATGCGACCAATTAAAGAGTTTACTTTTAAATCCAGAATCTGTACTTTAGTAAACCTTTTCTTGAAGATAAAATTCATTAAAGTAAGATATGTAAACTTAGGGTTACCTACGGTGATAAAGTGTTTTTAAGTGTGTACAGGGTAGACGTTCTACAGAAGATTATGTTGGTAAGTTTGACTCCTCTTCAGACCTTGATTATCCTCCTGTCCTAAAGGAAGGTCAAAACTTTTCTTTCCCCGTCCTGTTCCCACTTGACATCGACCAGTTAGGGAAGTTGGATTCGTTTATCTAGGAACACCCACTTACGAGTCCTAAAATCTATAATTATGTCTTTACAATAGACCTCCGATCTACTTGGTGGGTAGAGGTTTTGTGAACTCATGTTTCTGACGTAAAGGGTTGTTTCTACACTAATGCAAAATTAGACAGAAATTACTAGTTCCAGTAGTATTATTTGTATTTAACGGTACAATACCATAAAAACACCTTCGTTTATAGTTATCGTCTGTACAGTCTGTATACGACCTCTTCCGTGGCCGTTGGGTGCGGTCATGAGAACGGACCTTTTAGGGTCCCTGACCCTTCGGACCACCCGACGGCAGATAACCCAGCGTGTCTCAGCCTGTGCTGACTGCACTGAATCGTCGTCGTCGTCGTCTGTATACGTGAGTGTTTCCAATCCTGACACGAAGTTTAAGACTGAGATAGTAAATGATGGAGACACTGGAACTGAGTTGAGACGTGGAGTCTAATGATTAGGTGTTTTATCGTTATTATTGTAGTGGACAGAGTCTCCCCACTCTAAGTCACTAACCATATTAAGGCCATTTGTTGAATTATATCGTAGATTGTGTATCAGTCGTGAAATGGGGTCAATAGGAATAACAGTCTGTTTCGTCGTATTCAACAAATTTTTCGGTGGTAAGAGAGAGAATGTAGAGTGGAAAGACTGGGAGAGGGCTGAGAACTCTATACTTTTTCTTTGTAAAAGATGTATTCGTCGATACTTGATGAAGAGACTCTAGAACCTTAGATCTTAGGTGATCTGAACTAGAATTCGGGTGACGATCGGTATACTGGGACTGTTCTACGAGTTGGAGACATTCAGAGTTAAATCCCTAAGGGACTACCGAGTCTCCCATTTCGTAGACGGGCTTAACGTCCTCTGGACCCAAGCTGGGGACCCAACCCTCCTAGGGGACCTCTTCCTTTACCGTTGGGTGAGGTCATGAGAACGGATCTTTACCTACTTCCTCGGACCACCCGATGTCAGGCACCCCATCGTTTTTCAGAGTCAAATGAAGAGACATTACATCCCCATCATGGTTATTGAAAAGTCCTTCGTAAACATAACTATTACTTAAAGGTGTGATCCGTAAGTCGTGTCAGTATGATAATTATAATAATTATAATTACAATAATGTCATTATTCGAAGTGGAGAGACCGAAGTCCTAGGAAAAGCGATTTTATTTCCTAAATCTCGTCTAATTGGGATTCTAGGGGTAGTCGTAATTACAAAAAAATTTAAAGATTTAGATAACGGTGAACTGTCCACGTTTGTGACTCAGTGTTAAGTACCTACTGTTTACGATTCCAAAGGGTCTGGTAATGGGAGTATTGATCTGAGATTTATGAAATAGGATAAAATTAAATATCCGGATGGTCTCCGGACCCGGAAAACTTACAAGTCGACCTTACAATTAATACCCTTTAAGGTCTTAAGCACCGGATCTCTGTTCAAGAGTAAATGAGACAAGGGACCGTGACCCATGGAAGAACGGAACGGAAGTCTTGTGGTCGAATGAAAGGTTTCGTGTACTTTGGGGTCGGTCTACCGTTACGGCGGGCCAGGAGCGACGGGGCCCGGGAGGTCGGGACGGTCAGGAGTCTTGGGGTAGGGGTTCGAACGCAGAGACGAAGGGTGGGGAAGGAGTGAGGTTGGGGTTGAAAGTTTCCACCGAGATTTCTTTCGAAAGAAAATATGTTGAAGGTCTTTGTGTAAGATTTAGAAAAAGACCCGGACTCGGTCATGATTGATGTCCAAGCGAACAAGGAATAGTCTAAATTTATGGTAGATAAACAACCTTTCTTTATTAAAAAACAAACGGGTTCAAAACGAAACGAGTAGAGTTTCCGTCACCATAAAGTGTGTGACATTGTCACGCGACGTAGTCGACTGAGTGATCCGTCGAACAAACTCCAGAGAGGGTCGAGGTCCCCTACTTAGTGTCTCGGACCCGAGGACCTCCGTGGCCGACTTGACCCAAGGACAAAACGGACAGGACGGCGGACTGAAGTCTGCACTTGCACTAGTCTCTTTCCGACACCGACGAGACATCACTCTCCGAGATGTGGAGACGAATTGTTACCCTCTGAGCTCGTCTGACTCCACGACCTACAAATTTCTTCCCATTCGTCATCCTCATCAGTCTTCTACTTTTTTGGTTGTTTGTTTTTGGGGAGTCGGAAGGTCGAGGGACTGAGTGGTATAAGAAGATCCGTCACTAGAAGTCCGGGGTTCCCATTAGAGCTCCCCGTCCTAGTAAAAGTTCCCGTCTCCGTGATTAATTGGGGCCCACCCACCTAGTTACCCCTCTGTCCCTAGTCCGTAGAGTGTGAGTCAAGGAAGTTCACTTCTCTCCCACCCTTCCCTCTACGCACGTGGTTCGAACGGGGTCTTACTTGACTCACTAACTACGGAATTCTTTGGGTACCTGACATCACACTATTTGATACTGAAAGTGTTTAGGAAAGTCAAATGGACTTTTTTTTACTCGTCCGTAAGTCCCTAGTTTCCTAAAAAGAAAAAAAAAAAAAATCCAATATACCAGTCAGGCTTTCCTATCCTACCGATCGAGGACTTGGGGTGGTGTGTGGAGAGGAATCCTCCAGTGACACACAGACAAGGTTCACCCAGTTCTTAGTAGTCCCAAACCCCGAAACCGGACCGTACTCGTCCACCCGGACGAATGGAAGGAAGGACGTCCCTTGGGTAGGGGAGTTGTTCACTTTCTCTTAAAACGATCCTGTGGTCGGTCTCAGAACCTTCGGAAGTAAAAAGAGGAGGTTGTTGTTGAGGGTCTCTCAGTTCGTTAGACGGATCACATCGTCTTTCGGTACAGGTAAAAATAAACCTCGATAAATTATGCATAATCGTTGTACGGTTCGTGACAAGGTACTAGGGGTTCTCGGAAGGAGGGGTGAAACCTGACTAAATACGATTTTGTTAATGTATGGGACCTCGAAGTGAGGTTGTGGTCGACACTCCAAGTGGGGTACCCTGGGACACTATTCAGTTTCACCCTCTAGACGGAGAGGAACCGTAAAGAGTCTAATCCATGGGACCCACTGGAGGTTCCGTCTAGTCGAGTAACAGCTCAAACGTTCTGTGTGTAGTCCGTACCGACTCCAAAGTGACGAGACATCATTCTTCGCTCTTACGTTGAGAGTCTCAAGTGGGTCAAGTTCTCTTAGGTCGAGGGGTTGAGTTTCCGTGAGAGACCAGGGTCATCTCCTGTGACTACCTCCGGGACCCGGGAGCTTGTGACAGTTCCGTCTCCGGTGAGGTCAAGTGCACACGGAAAGATGAGGACGTCACACTCAGTCCACGTAGAGTTCTTAGTCAACACGATAAAGAATCCGAGGAGTGAAGTTTAAAGAAACAACTATATTAATACATTAACACCAGTAATAATACATTGGACTACTTTATACTTGGGTCTTTTTTTTTTTTCCAACAAAGATACTTTTGCTTCATCTTAATAGACCTTTCTTCACCATTCCCGCCAATGATTTTTCTTAATGACGGATTACTCCATACCCGTTCTGTTTACATTTCCTGACCCCGTTTTCTTATTTTCAGGTGTTACCAAGACTAAGTCTGACGATGTGTCCCCAGAAAGTTAACCACAGTGTGAAACTTCCTTGGAGTCGGCCTTTAGTGTCGATAACCCAACACCCGCACTAGGTATCTTTTACCACCCTCTTGAGGTCAACCGCATGAAGATAAGTTTCCTTCTCGGAACCGGGATCTATAACAATTTTTTTTTTTTTCCATGAATTTTCATGTAAATAGTACAATTCTATTTTAATTTTGTAAGTTCCATATTTACATACAAACAGATATTAAGAGAGATTGACTAAAAAAGTCCATTGGTTGATGACCAGACTTTTCTCTCGAAGATAACATGATCCTTTATTTATATGGTTGAATGTTTACCAGATCTCTTACTTAGTCTGTTTTCTTACACGGCGGTGTTTGGACTTTCTGAAAGTGGAGGAATTATTTCCCCAGAAGAAAGAAAGTAAGGAGGGAAACGGGGTAACAACTCAAATGGTTATAGGACTACGTGGAGACACTTCTGGGGTATCGTCCGTGACCCTTACACCTTTTTTTGTTTCCCTTACTCCGTAGAAATGCCCCCAGTAAAAGGTTCGCCAGGGAGGAGGTCGAACTCGAGGGTGAAAGGGGAGGTGGATGGTGGGATCGGTCTGTTGAGGAGACGGTTGACCCTGGGGAATTGAAACGAAGAAGACACAGGAAATGGACCTTGGGAGATGGAGGTTGGAGTAAGAAGGGTCGGAAGGGTAGGGTATACGGTGGAGAAGAAGTCTCAGACGAGACCAGAGGGGTCTGTCTATATTGGAGAAGGGTGAAGTCAAGGGTGTCGTAAAACAGACAACGAGGACATAGTTAAATGTTTAAAGATGGTGACTGAATTAGGGAAAGGACTAAAAGTTCTGGTGAATCCAGTTCCTGACTCTGAGGAAGTAAAACCGTAGAGGTGTCAAAGACCGGGTCCTAAAAAAAAAAAAGAATATTTAAAATTAAAGACGAAACCAATGGATTCAGAATGTATATTTCTAATTCGTATCCTCTACTAGTTCCCTTTTTTTATGGATAATTGTCCAATGCTTACACAAAAGAATAGGGAGTCTATGTGTAAATTAACTGATACGTTTGAAGTTTCGTAGAAAATAAGTGGTCGATCAAACGTTCATTATGTTACTCTAGACGATTTTCCTTTTAAGAAAACCTTCAAAATAAACAAACCCTTTGAACGTAAGATACCTCTAAAAGGAAGGACGACCTTTTGTAGACCTATATTTTACTTCTTTAATTGAAAAAGGAGTATAAAGATCTTTATAATAGGAAGGTCCCCAAAACAAATAAGAGTGTACGGGTCTACCTCTCCATTCCCTGATCCTTCATACACTATGTAGAAACCTTTCAACTGTTAAGATCTTCGTAGTAATATTCCCGACACTTAGACAGATCAGTATTGGGTTCGTTGATATTTACTCTTACTGGATTCCTTAATGAGTTCTATCGGTAAAGTTTAGTGATATTGGAAATCGGGATGTTTGGTTTGTGTGGATGTCCTCGGGTCTTAACGAACAGATACTTTATGTTAGTAAAGCTTTCTATTAGTGTTGAGTTATGACAAGAAATACAACAATTACTCTCAACCAGTCAATGGTACGACTAGGTTCGACACAGACGTGTCGAAACCGATTACAGGAACGAAACACACGATACGTTCATTTAATACGATCCCGTCTACAATCAACTGGACGGAAATATTTCCTGAACCTCCCTTCGTCCCATTGTGTTATCTTTCTAGTACCCGGTCCCCCGGTCTGTCGGGTCCGATTGTAGACCGGGACGAGGAACACTCGATACATTGTTTGACCGTCTCTATCAAAAAAGTAGACGATGTACTCCTGTCTTATAAATGAATAGTCCACACACCACTCTTTATTTGGTCTATGACATCCGTTTACGATACCTAAGACTCACTTATGGAATGAAACTAACTGTGAACAACGAGTATTTCATAAACGTGTGAGTTGAGTAAACTCAGAGGATTTGAGAAGTACTCTCTCCGTTCTATTCCAGATGTCCAACTTGACAGACTGTGCCGATTATGAACTGATAAAACTGGGTGATTTTACCTAATACCTAGGCGGATTGTAATTAGAGTAGAACTTTCACTTTCAGTGTTTTTCACAGGGTGAGAAATACTGGGGTACCTGATATGTCGGGGACCTTAAGAGGTCCGGTATTATGACCTCACTCATCGGAAAGGGAAGAGGCCCCCTAGAAGGTTTGGGTCCCTAGCTTGAGTCCAGAGGGTGTAATGTCCGTCTAAGAAATGGTCGACTCGGTGTTCCCTTCAGGTTCTTATGACCTCACCCATCGGGTAGGGAAGAGGTCCCCTAGAAGGTCTGGGTCCTTAACTTGGTCCCAGAGGACGTAACGTCCACCTAAGAACTGGTCGACTTCGTGGTTCCTTCGGATTAAGGTATCTATCCCTTTAACGTTTTGGGTCATCAAGACAGAAGGTCTGTTCACAGATCAAGGTGGTTCGCCAGACAGTGGTTTCCCAACGACAAGTTTTACCTTTTCTGTTTATGCGGTTTATATCTGTTTCTGATATTCGTCTGTAAGGTGTCTTTCTTGTGTTTACCGGTCATTTGTGTACGGTTTTCTCACCCGTTTAAGTGGTCCTTAGTTCCATATATTTACTTTTGTTTTCTCTCTCTCGTTTTCGTTTCTGTTTGATCACCCTGGATTAATTTGAATTTTCGAAAACGTGTCGTTTCCTTTGGTAAGTGCTTTCCTCATCTGTTGGATGAATTACCCTCTTTTATAAACGTTTACTATACTGGTTATTCCCAGTTTTAGGTTTTGTATATTTGTCGAGTGTGTTGCGTTGTAGTTTTTAGGAGTAAATTTTTAACCATTTTATGGACTTATCTGTAAAAAGGTTTCTTCTATATCTCTACCGACTATCCTTGTACGTTTCTATGAGTTGTGGTAATGAGGAGTCTCTTTATGTTTAGTTTTGGTGTTACTCTATCTATAGAGGAGTGTAGACGGTCATACAAATAGTAGTTTTTCTGGTATTTGTTGTTTACAACCACTCCTACACATCTTTTCCCTTAAGACACGTGACAACTACCCTTACATTTAACCACTTCGGTGACACCTTTAGCATACCTTAACGGAGTTTTTCGATTTTTGTCTTGATAGTAAACTAGGTTGTTAAGGTGAGAACTCAAATATAGACTTCTTTTACTTTTGTAATTAAATTTTTCTATATACGTAGGGTTACAAGTATCGTAAAAAATGTCATCGGTTCTATCCCTTTGAGATATAGGAAGTAACGATCTACTTACCTATTTCTTTTACACTATATACACAAATATGTATATGTGTGTATTACCTTATAACAAGTCGGTAATCTTACTTTAAAAGGTAAACGTTGTTTTACCTACCTGAACCTCGCATAATGCTAATCATTTCATTTAGTCTGTTTCTGTTTATGACATGGGACGACGACGACGATTCAGCAAAGTCAGCACAGGCTGAGACACGCTGGGGTATCTGCCGTCGGGTGGTCCGAGGAGGTAGGGACCCTAAGAAGTCCGTTCTTATGACCCCACCCAACTGTCAAGGAAGAGGTTATGACATACTATAGTGAGTAGACATCTTAGATTTTTTATTTTGTTTGATCACTTATATTCCTTTTTATCTGAGTGTCTCTTGTTTGATCGTCGATGTAACTTCCCTCCCTTTTCCCCTCCCTGTTCTATCTACACCCCCTAACTCTCCATGTTTGATTTGATGATACATATTTTATTTATTCGGTGTTTACATATAACATGTTGTGTCCATTATATCGGTTATAAAATATTATTTATATTGGTCCACATGACACACAATCAGCAAATCAGTAAAGGTTGAGAAACGTCGGGGTACCTGATATCGGACGGTCCGGGGAGACAGGTACCTTAAGAGGTCCGTTTTTGTGTCCTCATCCATCGGTAAGAGAAGAGGTTCCTTAGAAGGGTTGGGTCCCTAACTTGGACCCAGAGGGAGTAACGTCCGTCTAAGATGTTGACCTCATTATGGAAATTTTTAACACTTGGTGACAAAATATGGACGACGACGACGACGATTCAGTGAAGTCAGCACAGACTGAGACACACTGGGGTGTCTGTCGTCGGGTGGTCCGAGGGGGTAGGGACCCTAAGAGGTCCGTTCTTGTGACCTCACCCAACGGTAAAGGAAGAGGTTGCGTACTGTTACTCTTGACTTTCACTTCAGCGAGTCAGCACAGGCTGGGAGTCGCTGGGGTGCCTGACGTTGGAAGGTCCGAGGAGGTAGGTACCCTAAAAGGTCCGTTCTCATGACCTCACCCCACGGTAACGGAAGAGGCCAAAATATGGATTTTGAATATATTATAATATTTAGTTGATATGGAGTTAAAATGTTTTACCTCTTTGTTTCATTTTCACTCTATGAAAAAGAGAGATGGGGTTCGAACAGGAACCTTCTTTGTCGTCCATGTCATTTCTCCGGAATACGAAATACAGAAGAAATCAGTAATTGTAGTACCATAGATTTCCTGACATACCTAGGTACCCATATCCCCCTTTACCGAACTAGATTGAAGTATCCAGGTTTAATCAGGAACACTAAGGTACTCGAGGTAGGGTCAAATGGTCGTCTCATTCAGTCTGTCCCTTTATTTCGGCATGGAATCGATAATTGTTTAATGACGAGTAACCTTTTTGTAATTATCGATGGGTCTCTCCTATATCTTTCCTAAGACCAAGTGGAGTGATGGAGACGAGAGGAGAATAAGGACCTGTGTATCAATTTGATGTACAACGTTAGACAGACTATCAGTCTACACCATTATACACAGGTCGGTACTCTTACAATCGTCTTTACGTAAAGGAAATAAGTGAGTTATCAATAAAGACTTGTCGATTTTCTCTTGACTCCCACCCCTGACCTAGAAACTTCTTTCCATTTTCTCGTCAGAAGTCTTGAACCTGGGTTCCCTATGCCCACCACAATGAAACTGAGTTTCCACTATCTTTCCTCGAGGAAAGTAGGGAAGATGGTACCAGTTGTACTAAAATCCTCGAACCACCACCCTCACGTTCATATTCAGACGTCTTCAACTTCCCCGGAGTCTACCTCTTTTTTCAACGTCTTCAGTCCTCGGGCCGTTCCAGACCCTTCGTACTTGTACTCGACACGTACCCTATAAACGACCTCTCATCGGTGGTAGAGAGAGTGATCATTCGAGATGATCTCTTGATTCGTACATGAGTGGTGTGTCACGGTTCGTGACGCCTCCGTGATCCAGGTGTTGTTTCTACTTCTGTCAGAGAAGGGGACGTTTTTCAATATGTGTTCCACAAGACCCTCGGGTCCCTTCGGGAGGATCCTTCCGAAGTGTTTTCTGTCGTTGGAAGTTCCGGTTCAGACACCCATGTCTACCAGTGTCCACACACCTACACCCCACCCTCAGACACCTGAAAGAGGAGACTACTGTAGTTAAAAGAGTCATCTCACCCTCCGTTCCAGTAATCGACTCTCACTTATGCCCCCCTCCTTTAGTCAATTGACTCTCTTATTTTCCTGGTCCTTGATTATCTCACTAACAGACCGTCGTAATTCTTGGGTGATTTCCAAGTGCCAGTACTTAAATTTCACGCTGGTCAGGCGCACCGACACACAAAAAGAGATCAGTCTAAGTCGACGTGTTCACCTCCTCCTTCTCTCGACCTAAATTGGTTCTAACACAAAAGTGGTTTCTGTAGACTCGTTTACTCTCTTCCCGTTCCCGTAGTTGTCATATGTCCCATTATACTAATAGAACTAACTCATACCTCAGATTCGGTCATTCCTCTGCTCACGTTTGTACCTTCTTGACTATGTAATACCAGGACCACCAGTTCTCTAACGAGTCCGACCCCACGTATTTGTTACTCGATCTCTCTAACCTCCACCCCCGGGTCCATTGACATTTAACACGACACAAGTCAGTGTAGACTCAGAGACACTGAGGGTACCTGACATCGGATAGTCCGAGGAGACAGGTGCCCTAAGAAGTCCGTTCTTATGACCTCACGCAACGGTAAATGGTGAGGTCCCCTAGAAGGACTGGGTCCCTAACTTGACCGGAGAGAACACAGAGGAGGTGACTGTCTGTCTAAGAAACGGTCGGTGGTGGACCCTTCGGTTCCCCCGGGTCCCATTCATGTAATTAGACTCTAATGTCTTCTTGACAGTGACAACCGTTACTCTTCTGTGTCCCCACTCACCGATTCCACCCTAGACTATCAACGTATTTGGTGTAGACCCGCTCGGCACGACCTTCATGTCTAAGTACTATGAACCCCCGACCTTCAGTACAATTATGACTCATAGGATCTCACACGTCTTCCTCTTCTCTTGTCCCGACTCGAGTCTCTGGAATCCTCAAGCTGTGGCCCGACTCCCCTCCGGTTCTTCCTTCCGTTAGTCCTCTTTGGTTGTCTCTTTGATTTCCTTTCAAACGACCGTCTGATTGTGAGGAGTCTTTCCAGTCTATTCCATTCTCGGTTTGTACCAGGTGTTCTGACCCGCCATTCCTCAACGACCACTTAAATCATCGTCGACCACCTCACTTCTCATTCCTCCTCCCTTTCTTTAACTCCGTAGTTCACACCTGAGATAAGAGAAACTTCTACGAGTCCTCGTTTAGGTCGATCAACGATCTGATATAGACTGTCGACCAGAGGAGACCGATATTCGACTCGGCTGACTATGTAGGATGGGACCTCTACATTTCACTTTCTCCTTTATAGGTATGTTTTGACTGAAGGATCAAAATTTAGTACGTTCGATCATTCATGTGTAGTCATACATGTTAACAGTTCTGTTGACTGTTTCGGACCCTTCAGGTGGGGAGTGATGCAAGTAGGTAGTGGAACAAGAGAGACAACGACAATGTATTGGAATTAAATCTACTCCCGGACGAACGAAACCTGTGTCACTTTGGTACTAGTAAAAAGCTGACCTTATGACGGAGAAACTCCTCCTACATCACTTCTCCGGACTCCCATACATGGTCTGTGTCCACACTGTTACTGGAATATTCGACCTAACGGGTAGTGTCAGGACCAACCCGGTGTCTACCAGACGTCCTAAGTCGGTAAGTAGTTTTATGAGTTTACATAGAAGGATTCCCGGATGATGAACGAATAAACTCTTTTAGTCTTATTTTTATATTTGTTGGTTGAAACATCCTAACAACCTTTTGTATAACAATCATTGATAGTTTATATGATTCCCTTTCGTTCCGGAAATCATTGATAGTTTATATGATTCCCTTTTGTTCCGGAATATTTTTTTTACTATAAAATCAAAGATATCGACAAAACTTTGGAAGGACACGAAGTCGACCCAAATTTGGTATTTATTCCTTTTGGATGAAGTGGATTCAATGACTGGTTCCGTACACTATTATCCCTCTGAAATCCTACCAGTTACCTTAGTAGATTCATAAGATAATGTACTTTGTGTTAACAATTATAATCCGGTTACAGACCCCATCCGTTTTTTGGGATTCTAAAAGTTATCTACTTCTGACGGTGTCCGTCGGGTCTAACGGAAACATAATAGACATAAACTGTCTAATCTTCTATTACATTTACCGGTTATCGTGTGAGGATATTCATGGTCTTGGTCCTAGTCTTGTATTTAGATAAACTAAGGTTACGACCGGCATTCATAACTATTTTAGACGTACGGTGGAGGTGCACACTACGAGAGAGGTTAGTGGTCAGGTCGGTAGGTACGACCTCGAAGGTCTGAGGGGATCTGTCTGAACTTAATTGATTGGGTCCACCTCTTCTCGAAACGTTTTGAGATCTGTGTTTACGTAACCTCTTCCTTTACCGTTGGGTGAGGTCACAAGAACGGACCTCTTAGAGTCCCTGCCCCCTCAGACTACCCGACGGTAGATACCCCAGCGTGTCTCAGCCTGTGCTGACTTCGCTGAATCGTCGTCGTCGTCTGTGTTTACTTATAGAAGATTAGGTCTTACAGAATCTACGACTCAGTCGGAAAAGAAGAGAGTCCACATAGGTCACATGTGTTACTATGAACAATTGACTCCAAAACTCTTTATTTTTGTTTTCTTTAAGAGGGGGGAGGAAATACGAGGACACAGACGTGAAAGATTGGGAAGGTGTCAACAGAAATCAACTTGTGTGTTCAAACCAAAAAAGGGGTAAAGAAAAAGGTGTTCGAACGAGAACCTAGTGTTCCGTCTCCCTCGGACGAGTGTCCTCAGAAGGTCAAGGTACGTGTGCACCAAATGCAAGAAACAAAAAGTGGAAACCCGTACCCGAAGTCTTTCGGACAGACGCAACGGCACGAGTGGGCCCAGTGCAAGTATCCAACAAAGGAGGTGGACCAGTCAAGAGACACCCACGGACTCAAAATACGGCTGTCTTACCTAGTGACCAGGTCAGTTCAGACGCCGGTAGAGTTACCGAAGCAATCCTCTTCCACCTCACACCATACACTGAAGTCGTAAAGAACACTTCTCCAAGTTAGGTCGGTGCCTGATTTAGTAAAATAGTCAAAATTTTAAAAAAAATTGAACAGGGTAATTTGATGTCTTGACCTTGGATGAGTACTTACCAAAGAAAGACGAAAGTGAACTCCTCAAGGACTGTATTGTTTTTGACGATTAATTGACCGACCCTCTGAAAATGTTGTCGGAGAAATTTATTCAAGGTGACGCGCCGGGAGCGTCAGGGTCTTGGTGTGACGACTAGGGTGGCGTTACGTGGGAGATAATTTGTGTGACAGGGAAGAGCGGTGGTCGAAGGTAAGCGGTGTGACGGTAAGACGAACCTTCACGGAAGGAAAGAAGTCAAAAGAAGGTTTCACTTCAGTAGAGGACCCCCACACTGAGGAGGGAGAGGCAAGGGTCGGCCCGAGGAGTCAAGGTGTTTTAGGGTAGGGCAGTCGTAGGAGGGTCCCTGTGTTACACCCCTAAGAATTCAGGTGACCTTTCTCTCTGTGCTCCTGGGTCGTTGGCCTCGCGGCGGAGTTATACCCGAGAGTCTAACTCCCCACCCACTTGGGACTAGACCGGAGTGAAGATGAAAAGCGATGGTCGGAGTCGTTGCAGAAAGACCCCCTTTTCAGGTCAGTCAAGTTGTCACTTGTGTTTTCGGGGGATTGACCAGAAGGACGAAGGTTTGGACGGGGAAGGTGGTGGAAGAAGATGTGTTTTGTGGTTCCTCGCGAGGGACTTTTACATTAAACCCACACAGAAAGGATTCCACAGGCGGCTGGAATCTTATTCTAGGAAAAGTCTCATTGTGGCAGACCCTGTTCGGAGGGATTAGTCCGGCAAAGAATGGTTCCAGGAGTACGAGTGACACGAGACGGGGAGCTTGAGTCGACGGAAGGTGAGACCCCGGAAACAGAGTCTGCGGCGGAGAAGGACGTTACTAGTAGACGTATACCGACCAAGGAAGGAAAAATTTTTTTTTTTGAAAAATAGGATATAACGTCATATCGATTAATTGTTACAACACCCTCAAAGGCCACTTGTCCTTTCCCTGAACTTATATATATATGTTCATAGGTAAGAGGGGGTTTGAGATGAGCGTAGGTCCGTCGGTGTGTTGTAACACCGACCAAGGAAGAAATATGTACACCAAATCGGTGATTCAACACAGGTTGAGAAACACTGGGATACCTGACATCGGGTGGTCGAAGGAGTAGGTATCCTAAAGGGTCCTTTCTTATGACCTCACCCAACGGTAAAGGAAGAGGTTCCCTAGAAGGGCTGGGTCCCTAACTTGGACGTAGAGGACGTAACGGCTGTTAGAGAACGTAACGTCCTCCTAAGAGATGGTTGACTCGGTGTTCCCTTCGGGTAAGAAATATATATTTAAATAAATAAATAAAAACAGACGAGACCCAGAAGTGACGACGCACCCAAAAAGAGACCAACGTTGTTCGTCCCCGATGAGAGATCAACGTCAGGTGGTCGAAGAGTAACACCACGGAAGGGAACGACACCTCGTAACCGAGACACCGTGTGCCCGAATCAACGAAACACGGCCTCCCTAGGAGGGTGCCTCCCTAGGAGGGCGCCTCCCTAGAGGGGCGCATCCCTAGAGGGGCGCATCCCTAGAAGGGTGCATCCCTAGAAGCTATCACTAACTTGGGGACAGAGGACGTAACCGTCCGTCTGAGAAGTGGTGACTCAGTGGTCCTTTGAGGATCGACCAAGGAAGAACGGAAGTCCAGAGTCGATTCTTCGGTGGAGATGACCCTTGGGAAGGGACTGGTGGTTGGTGTGTGTATGTGTATGTGTGTGAGTTAGTAAGATGACGTGGGAGGTGCAGATAAAAATTATTGTTAGAAACCCCTTTCCTACCTAAGCCTTGAACCCTGATCGTCTACGTTCGATAGTATATATCTTACCTATTTGACGTACCAGGATGACATATCGTGTCCCTTGATATACGTTATAGGACACTATTCGGTATTACCTTTTCTTAAAATTTTTTATTTTATTTTGGCTTTGAGATTTAGATTTTTTTAGAATGAGACGTCAATAAACGAATCGATAGGGACACAGAGTGAGTAGGAGAACTTCGTCCCTGGAGCAGTTTGAACAGTGTGGATAATAATATAGTCCGTGTATTATCTACGAGTCTTTTACAAAGAACTAACTCGCACAACCCCTGTCCTCAGTACGATCCGTGACTTTACTGGGACTTCTCGTTCAGGGACGGGAGACCCGGGGCGTCAAATCGTCTCCTTTGTCTCTCCGTTTACAATAATTTTAAGTTATTGTGAAATTTTCACGGGACCACTACGTACTGTC
This sequence comes from Capra ibex, assembly GCA_006410555.1. Lineage (NCBI taxonomy): Eukaryota > Metazoa > Chordata > Mammalia > Artiodactyla > Bovidae > Capra > Capra ibex. The sequence goes on along the minus strand of SJYO01007492.1, from coordinate 41,257,508 downwards.
ACCTCAAGGTGTGCCCTCGACTCGGAACGGGACTTCAATTTCGTAGTGCCGTAGGTCTCGTTCCTATCCACCCGAGACCGTCTCTAAACCACGACTTTACCTCGTTGACACGGGACTTCAATTTGTCGTTTTTGGTTTGACTTTTTTTCCACCAAGGACCAATTTATGTGGTTGGAACAATGATTGAGTGGGACGACACGTGTAAATAATTTCGTCAGAGGTTTATTTGTTCAGGATTTTGATTAGTCCTTCACCTTTTTGTATTTTTATTAGGGGTCGGGTGTTATGTGTGGGTACTTTTGTTCTTTATTTCTTTTTACAAGATATATTTTGGGCACCCCGGTTTAAGACAGGAGTTAATCACCACGTCCGACGGTCGAATTCAGTTACCTCCAAAAGTCAGGTTATTATCTCCGTCCTAAACCCCGGGTGATACGTAACGTCAGTGAAAATCCGTTATTTAGTCCTTACAGTTCACTCACACACAACCGGAGTGACTGTCATTAATTGGATTTATCGTGATAGAAGGTGAAACTCTAGGTGACCTCAAGTATCGTCAGTTCCTCCAAGACTTCACACACACACATTCACACACACACATACACACACACACACATATATTTTCTCTACGGGGACGTACTTGACAGTCCGTAGTCACCTGCGTCCCCCTCTTCCCTCTGTCGAGAGGGGGGTGCGGGAAGGGTTTAAGTTTTTATTAGTTTTTAAAGTTCTACCACTGTTGTCTCGTAACTTGTTTAAAGTCCCAGGAAGACTCTCGTTACAGAATATACCGATGTGTCCAACGTGTGAGTGCTTCGACCGGACTGTCATCCCCAGTAAGACCTTTCTTTCGAACCCTAGACCAAATGTCGAAAGATAGCCGTAGTGTCGACTGTTAAAAACTCGTGAAGGATATACAACCTGTGAGAAGATTTATGAAATACACATAATTGAGTAAATAAGAGGTGTTATTCTGATACTCTATTCGTATTAATCGGGATAAAATACAACTTCTTAAACTCTACGGACTCTAGTACGTCGAAAAATTCACCGACTCGACTCTAAACTTAAGTCTCTGAGATTGAGAGAATTGGTGGAAGAAAGGTACAATCAGTAACATGTACACTAAGGTAATCCAACTGGTTTTTCAAGTAAACTCAAAAAGGTATTGTAGGATGTCTTTTTGGGTTTATTTTAAAAATGGGTTGGGTTATACAAAAAGAATAAGACTGTTCTGAGAGTCAGTATAGAGGATTCCGGTTAAGGGTAGTGTCTGTCTTAAGTTTACAGGTGAACCCCCGAGTGATGAACACACTGGAACTTCTTCGTGGAATTGGTAAGATTCCGGTGCAAAGGAATATACTTATTTTCCAATTTTATCATGGATAGAGTATCATAACAACACTCTTGAATGACCGAATTGACTTTACTTCACAGTCACGTACCCTTCCTGATCATTTACACTCAGTGACGTTACTAATAGTGATAATCATCTTCATAATAAACGTTTGGAATGTATCTTCTAAAGTGCGATTAACGTCAAAGAACGAGAGAAAATAGGATAAACGACCTTAAAGATCATTTCTCCTTGAAAGTTGATAGAATAAAACGAATCCTTAAATGAGCGATCGGACTATTTTCGTTATTTTTATTATTATCGATGGTACATAACTTTGAATGGTATATAGTCTTTGAAATGAATCTAATACAGTAATAAGAAGTTTTGGATAACTTCTCCCACAGTTATTAATTTGTCCCTTTCTTACCACAAAGGTTGTTTACTACAATCCTGTTGACCTGTAGGTAAATATATACGTTTTCTTATTTACATCTGGGGATAGAGTGTGGATGTCTTTTTTAGTTTTATCTAATTTATGGATTTATATTTCGATTTGATATTGTGAGAATCTTCGTTTCATCTTCATTTAGAAGTACTGGATCCCAATTCGTCACCAAAGAATTTAAACTGTAGTTTTTACGTTCAATGTTTTCTTTTATATCTATTTTATTTGAAGTGGTTTTGATTTTCGGAAACACGAATTTTAGTGTGGTAGTTCCTTCCCTTTTCTGTTGACTATCTGATCCTTTTTACATAAACGTTTAGTATAGAGGGTTTCCTGAGAATGGATCTTGTATATTTCTTGAGAATTTTACGTTGTTATTTTCTTCTTGGGTTTCTTTTTAGAGTCGTTTGTAAAAGAGGTTCCTTATATATATATATATCTACTGGTTATTTGTGTACTTTTCTACAAGTTGCAGTACTCAGTAATCTTTTTACGTTTAGTTTTAATATTACACTATGGTAAAGTGTGGGTTCTGCGATTTTAGTTTTCCCGTGTATTATTGTTCACAACATTTCTTACACTTCTTTAATCTCGGGAGTAAATAACGACCACGTTAATATTTTACCATGTTGACGAAACCTTTTGTTAATCCGTTCAGAAGTTTTTCAATTCGTATCTAAAAAGTATACTAGGTCGTTAAGATGAGGATCCGTATATCGGTTCTCTTTAATTCTGTATACTGGTGTGTTTTGATATGTGTTTATAGGTATCATAACAAATATTATCGGTTTTTTACCTTCGTTCGGTTTACAGATGGTTGTATAGTCTACTTATCCATGTGCTTTACATCATATAAGTATGTTACCCTCTCATACGTATTTAAAAATTTTTTTCTTATTTCATGGTTATTTACGATGTTTTATCTAGTTAGAACTTGTACAATATAATTCATTTTCTTCGGTCCCTGTTTTCTGGTATGCAACATACTGAAGTAAATATACTTTACAGATCTTACCTAGAAGGGACATCGAGTCTGCCATTCCTTAGACGAATATCTGGTTGGGTATCTCTATCTGTCATCTAACCACAAACGTCTTCGATCTGTTTTCCTCTTCACCCTTCACTGACGATTATACATACCCATAGAAAACCCCCACTACTTTTATAAGATCTTGATCTGTCACGACTATTAACGTATGACAATGTATATGATTTTTTGTGACTTTAGTAAAATTTTCCCATTTAAAATATCATACATTTAATATAGGGTTATTTTCGACAATTATTCTTGTTTTATGAGGTTAGGATTACTCCAGTCAGAGTAAAAGGGGCAAAACACCTGTTCCCTTGACTCCAAGTCTCATCCATTCGTTGAACGAGTCCCAGTTTCTCACCCCGTCATCCCAAAAGGTAAATTTAGTGGTACGTAAAGTAAAGGTGGAGATACAGAATTGAGTTGACGGAGGTTTCGAAACCTTTACTTTTTTTTTTTTTTTAAGGGAGGAGTTTTTCTTCTCGAAGGTCACTGTCGACCGAATCTAGACTCCAGTGAATTAAGTTAGAAGTAAAAGGGTTTAAGAAATACGGTCGAACTAGGATCCAAGGTCCGTCTACAACCTGTACCCCGTTCCGTGTGCTCTCCAAATCCTGTCCAGTATTTGGACACAGTCACACTGGTGACTGGGTCTGACACCGGGTGATCGAGGCTAACTCTGTAGATAGGGTTGTTAGCTATCATTACCGTCTCCAGGTCAAGTTAACGAGTGTTTAGGGGTAGGTAGTAATCCTGCCGTCTCACTGCCTCGACCGGAAGGATCCTGGATCAGAAAGTGTAAGTGTCCGAATTCCGTTTATCTACCAGAAACCGGGAATTACTAAGAGGTAAAGTTTCGTGACTTCGAAGGGGACTTCGACACAGGTTATGTAGGAGAATAATAAATAATATATAGCATAAATGATACACGATATACAACGTCACCATTGGGTGAGGTCTTGAGAACGGACCTTTTAGGGTACCCGTCTCCTCGGACCATCCGACGGTAGATACCCCAGCGTGTCTCAACCTGTGCTGACTTCACTGAATCGTCGTCGTATACAGTATTAATAGACGACCGGACAGAAGGAGATGACGGAGGAGACACGTTAAGAATTTCCTTCCTGACCCAAGATAAGTAAACATTTAAAGGTTGTGGTACCTTTAAAGGGTAGTGAATAATTGTTTTCAAGATCATGGTAAAGGACTCACATATGCCACACGGTCCGAGACCCGATTTCAAAATACTTGGACTAGTATAAACTAAGAGGGTTACTGGGATGCTCCATCTCCGATAGTGTTAGGGTTAAAATAGAGATCGCTTACCGTCAGGTTATTCAGAAACTTAAAGACATTTTAAATAAGAATCAGTCACCTTTATAAGAAGAAAGACCGAGTGTCTGTACCATTTCTGTACCGAGATAAAAGTAACTAAATCTAAAAGGGTCCACCGCGTCACCTTTCTTCGACAGACGGTTACGTTCTCTACACCCAAGCTAGAGACCTAGTCATTATAGGGGACCTTTATCGTTGCGAGAGGTCCTAAGAACGGACCTTTTAAGGTACCTGTCTCCTCAGACCACCCGATGTCAGGTACCCAGTGTTTCTTGGTCTGTGTTGACCCGTGTGTGTTTGTGTATGTGGGTCATCTGTCTCTCCGGTCCGTCCCATTTTCGGCGACCTTGTATCGTCTGTATGTCGTGCGAGAACTTAAACTAGTATTTGTGTCAGGGGTCCCACCCGACGGATTTAAGGTTTGGAAGGTAAGTGTTCTGTTCAAATATGTTAACACATGAACTCTTACTGGAAACGATCTTAAAGATGATAATGGGATTTTGGTTCACTCCTTACCACTACACAAAAATTTCAGACTCATTAAATCGACTTACAGAAACAAAAAGAGAAACCACCTCCAACTTTACAAAAGGATGATAAAGCCCAATAAAAAGACTGATTTCCGATACCATGGGTGTAAGACTGTCAACCATTGTTAAAAGACCTTAAATCCTCTAGTGGAAGTCACTGATTCCGTTCAATTTTTTTTTTTTTATCCTGATAACACGAAGATAAGTGGTTCTTAACCTCCACAAGACGAATATAGGGTTCGTGAGTATTGTAGTTAAAAATTTTAGTCGATGGGTCAAGTTTTGGGCAGTCGGTCCTGAACTTTTCACTAGAGGGTAAGAAAGAAACACTGTCGTCGGTACCTGTCCTAAGGGTACGGAAGTGGTAGGGAGGTGTCGTGAGTATTTCCGGACAAAATTTCCCGGAAGGTCAAAGTCCAAGTGTCAGTCCCTGTCTTTAATTCTGTCGCTAAGAATTATCGTGTGTGGACTCTTATTGGTCCTTTCCGTGCTTGATAAGGGTGCCGGTGACAGACAATCGGGGCACACGGTAGAATGTAATGGTAAACATAGGGTCCGTTGGTCCGGGGGTTCTAACATGACAACAACGGACAAGGCTGGAGTGAAATGGCGGTAGATCTTCCACGCCAAAAGAACGACGCCACTGCACCGAAAGCCACCCTCCCCCCATATTCAAAGATAAAACACATTCGAAATCGAACCCCACACGTAAACAAAACGAAATGAGGTAAACCATCTCCTTCCAAATACTTTGTCTCAAAGAGGAAAGAAATTACGAACGGGAGAAAAGAACCTGGGACGGAGGGAAGACGGAGAACCAAGAGACAGAAAGGATTAGAGGAACGGGGATCATTGAGTCGCGAGGGTATGATGGTCGATCTAAGGGGATCAGACGTGTACTGGGTTCCTCTTCTTACTACTCTACCCTCTTATCTTATGACCTACAGGTAGTTCTGGTCACGTCCGACTCAACCAGACCTCTTCGGCACTCGATAACTTTTACTCCTACTGGGTGTACGGGGAGTCTCGAAAAATCCATACTTCTTTTGACAGGTGCTTGGTTGAGTTGTTAAGACACCGAGGTGGAATTGATCGACGGAGATACGGTGTATGTAGTTGGGACCGTACCTTAGGTCACGGAAGAAGTAAAAGGTATTAGTTTTACATTTTTGAGAAGTGGGTTGGTAAAGTGTTCAAATATTGTGAGTGAGAGGGAGGAGGGTGAAGACGAGTAGGAGTGGGTCGAGGGTGTAAGGTAAGTGGGTCGAGGTTTGAGAAAAGGTAAATAGTGTGCTTCGTCGAAGGGGAGGGAACCGTGGACGTCCCCTTTCTCTGGCGGAGGACTCGTCGGTAATTCCGTGAAGAACTCGGCTTCTGTGAAGAGGAGAGTTTCTTTAACATAACGGTCAAATAATTTTATTATTTTAAAATGGACGGGACGATGGGAACCTTTGGGACCCTAATAAGGTTTTTACCTTTCTTCAACACAAAACGACTCTACGACAACCCTCGTTTCTACTTGAATTTAGGATCCCTCCCTTCTGTCCGTCCCTGGCTTTTCCGTCGACTTCTGAACTCGACGTGACTACGTTTTATTTCTTCTCTTCTCTCCTTACAAGTTCCCCTTCTTTTTAGTCACCAACCTCCAGATACCCTTTTGTAACCACTATTCCTGTAGTTCCGGTCCCGTCGTTCTTTTCGGGAGTGATTTTGATCCGAAGGGGGCCTGATGAAGAGTCGAGATACCTCTCGAGATACCTCTGGGTACTTCTGAGTGGGGCTCACATACACCTTTAGACCCGGAGAACCTGGTGGTCTCAGAAGAGTAGGTAACGAGGACTCGGTACCCGTCCGGGACGACGTCTTTACTTCGTAAACTGTCGAGTCAGAGACTTGAAACCCTGAGACCTTAGAATGTCTCACGAGCAAAGGGAGTCGTAGTATACAAGGGACTTCGCAGTGCTCGACTAGAGTCGTTGCGTGCTCGAACGAGTGACACCCGTCCCTCACACTCAAGCTAGGACTAACTCGTCGATTGATCGACACACTGGTTTCCGTTGACACCCTCAGAGGTAAAGAAGTGGATAGTTTACTTCTATCATTGTGGCCGGAATGTCCCTAGTAGACCCCCGATTTCTGTCAGACCTTCCGTGTCCGGACTGTGTTTCACCTCGAGTCATATACGGTCGACCAATGCATATACTTACATACACTGAGTAAATGCAAATTAATAGTAACGTTCGTTATCATTTTCAGTGTACAGAGTAATTAAAACAACATCCAAAATAAATTGATACTGGTTACCACACAACTATTTATATGTGGTGAGTAATATCAATTTAATATTGGTCTACCTCCCCCACCCATCGCTCTCAGACTAAACACCGTGGTCGACTGAAGGCACCACGGTTATTAGAGTGGCACCGGAGAAAGTTTGGTGGTGTTACTGTAGTGACTCGTGTCCCGACCTCTCTCTACCCCGGGAAGTCCTCGGTGCACTCCCGGAGGTCGTGTAGAGAACTGATACTGTGAGTTTAGTAGTCTACACAGGTCTACAGTAAAAAAAAAACAGACACTATTCAGAAGCAACTCCGTTCCTCATAAGAGATCAACACCCTTTGTTTCCTGTGAGAGATCGACGTCACCGAAGAGAACACCTCTTGCCCGAAAGCCAGTGTGCCCGAAGTCTTCGACGCCGAGGGTCGGAGGTCTCGTGTTCGAGTCATCAACACCACCTTCCCGAATCAACGTAGTGTCGTACACTCTAGAAGGATCTAGTCCCTAACTTGGACACAGAGGACGTAACCGTTCACCTAAGAAATGGTGACTCGGTGGTCCCTTCGGGGATCTGGAGTGTATAACTACAAGTGTTTACGTGAATGTTGAACTTCTTCTCCTTTATAATATATTATAAGGACGATTCAGATCCTATCGGAGAATTACTCTTCGTCCCGAATGAGAAATGAGGGACATAAGGACACTAGGGTGTATAACAGTGAAGAACAGTGGTAAACACAAAAGGAATAAAAATTTCTTTGTTTGGGGATTCCACACATACACACCCACACATACTCATATGTATACACACACACGTGACCGGGTCTTCAAATGGTGGGATAAGAGACTGCTAAGTGTATTGATACTTAGGATAAACTTTTAGCTGGAACTAATTTGATTTGAATAGATTATCGAACACGGTAGGTAAATTACCATCTATTTTATTTCCTTTTAATATAAGAAGAAGTGAATTTGTGATTCGAGAAAATTAACAAAATAAATTTTTTTGATTAAAGGGGGACATTAATAGTTATATAGAGGTAGTGGGGTCCTTTATTTCTCTGAGGAAAGTCCCCGTAAAAATTGTGGACATTTAGGGTGTCTACAATCTTACTCAGACACTCTCGATTTCTCCTTTTCTCGAACAAAATATCAGACCGTCAAAGAGTCAAAAGAAAAATAAAAAATTTAGGAAAGTAACATAAAAACTAATCATGACCTATTTATTACAAACCTAATTTTTAGGGATGACATACTAATTTAAGTCGTAAGAACGACGGTCAAAGGGTCCGACTCGTAAATTATTTTTGTGTAGACCCAGAGTTACGATTCTTGGTTCTACCAGTATATGTCTTGACTTCCCTAGAGTAGAAGTGAAACGTTTCCTCGTGCGACTCCAGATCTTACTATGGTACTAAAAGTATGTACCCCAACATGTTGTAAAATGTGGTAAGACCTGGTAGTGTCGATGGGGACTGGAAGTGTAGGAGTAGGGGACCGTACATGTGTGTGTGTGTGTGTGTGTGTGTGTGTGTGTGTGTACCACCCTATATGACAACTTTGATTTTGTAACCTATAGGATTTTTTTTATGTTTTCAAAATTATGATTATTAAATAAAGAAGTTGTTAATAAATGACCTGTAGATTTAGATAGATGACCCGTAACGGTAAAACTATGGAATATAAAATTCAAACACTATCTATAAGAAAAGAAGACGTCTATCTTTCTTTCTTTCGTGAACATCTGAACGGACAACACTAGTGGTCTTTGAACTGACGGTTCTATTCTATGGTACTCCAAGTCCAAATACAACTATTGTTTTGGACCTTTAAGACAAGAGACAACAAGTAAATTGAGACCTGAAATGTTTCTGTGGTCTCCTAAACGACTTCAGTAGTTTCGGAATGACACCTTCTCATGTGTGATACCAAACGATCCGTCAATTGGTTTTGTACTAACATCTGGTATTTAACAATTCCAAAGGGGGGTAATTCAGTGTCGTGGTTACCTCTATGTTGTCAAAGAACTTAATGTGTCAAGATTCTTGTATGTAGAGAAAGACGAAATAACTGATACGGTTTCGGAAACTGACACACCTAGTGTTATTTCACACCTTTTAAGACTTTCTCTACCCTTATGGTCTGGTGGACTGGACGGAGAACTCTTTGGATATACGTCCAGTCCTTCGTTGTCAATCTTGACCTGTACCTTGTTGTCTGACCAAGGTTTATCCTTTTCCTCATGTAGTTCCGACATATAACAGTGGGACGAATAAATTGAATATAAGTCTCATGTAGTATTCTTTACGACCCGACCTCCTTCGTGTTCGACCTTAGTTCTAACGACCCTCTTTATGGTTATTGGAGTCTATACGTCTACTGTGGTGGAAATACCGTCTTTCACTTCTCCTTGATTTTTCGGAGAACTACTTTCACTTTCTCCTCTCACTTTTTCAACCGAATTTCGAGTTGTAAGTCTTTTACTTCTAGTACCGTAGACCAGGGTAGTGAAGTACCCTTTACCTATCCCTTTGTCACCTTTGTCACAGTCTGAAATAAAAACCCCCGAGGTTTTAGTGACGTCTACCACTGACGTCGGTACTTTAATTTTCTGCGAATGAGGAACCTTCCTTTCAATACTGGTTGGATCTATCGTATAACTTTTCGTCTCTGTAATGGAACGGTTGTTTCCAGGTAGATCAGTTCCGATACCAAAAAGGTCATCAGTACATACCTACACTCTCAACCTGATATTCCTTTCGACTCGTGGTTTCTTAACTACGAAAACTTGACACCACAACCTCTTCTGAGAACTCTCAGGGAACCTGACGTTCCTCTAGGTTGCTCAGGTAAGATTTCCTCTAGTCAGGACCCACAAGCAACCTTCCTGACTACGACTTCGATTTTGAGGTTATGAAACCGGTGGAGTACGCTTCTCAACTGAGTAACCTTTTCTGAGACTACGACCCTCCCTAACCCCCGTCCTCCTCTTCCCCTGTTGTCTCCTACACTACCGACCTACCGTAGTGACTGAGCTACCTCAAACCCATTTGAGGCCCTCAACCACTACCTGTCCTTCCGGACCACACGATGCTAAGTACCCTAGTGTTTCTCAACCTGTGCTGACTCGTTGACTTTACTTGACTTGACTTCTTGTATGAATCCAGGTTGTGAATGGACGATCCACTTGAAGTCGTTCACTTAAGTGAGAAGACTCGGAGTCAGAGGAGTAGACTTTTTAATTTTCTTAGGGTGAATCGAGGTTCAGAACAGTCCTCTCTTTTACAGCGGTACATCAGTTCAAAAGTCGTATGGGAGGCGGCGAGGAACCCCGTTAGCGAGAAGTGTACTCGGGGAAAGGAAAGTAGAAGGGATAAGACGTGTACAGTCCTCTCACGTGTTCTCATTCTTTTAGGTCCCCCTACTTTTCCTCCTCCCCTACTTACGTTTTTGTATCCTCGACCCCTTATCATTTTCTTACCGGATCTACGGTCCTCGGTTTCTTATTCTTTCCCTCTCTGACGGTCGTTTGTCGTTCATCCCGAGAGAGATTCTCGGGAGGAATACGTTACAGTCGTCGAAGTCTTTCGGAATCTCTTCGAAGTCCGAAACAGGTTGGCTTAGAACTTCTAGTGGACCATAGTTAAGGTAACGTAGGTCAACCAATGTTCGTTCAGTACTCCGGTGGGTCCATGGTTCCACTTTTTAATCTAAGTAGGAACTTCAACCTCCCGATTCAGCGAAAATTTTCTGTAGACCCTACCCAGATAGGGACGTTTTATTTTAAATATTGACTCTTGAACCCCCCTTTTAGACTACTAGAGGGGTATCATACATTGGATTTTAAAGGTCAATGTCGAAATTCCAGTTTTCACGAAAACAGTGGTGACTCTATAAGAAACGGGCCTAGAATTCGAAAAATAGGTGAGAGAAGTTAGGATCTTTCGGACGAAGGACGGTAGGATAAGTCTCCAGTTTATCTACTGAGACCGACAGGGTCTTCCTATCGTTAAATCCCGTAACTAGATATTTTAAAGATTTAATTGTGAACCTAGATTTTTTTCTAGGGACATGTACATTACTAGTGACTTGAAGAGTCTTTAGGAGATTCCATCGTACGATATATAGTGAACTTGTTTACTAAGTTATTCGAGGGTTTCCACCCTTTATTATAAGTTTTTCCCTACACGAATTCATTGGTCTCCCAGTGACTTAGCGGAAGAGTCTTTCTACCCAGACCGGTCGAATCTTGAAAACGAAAGGACCCACCTAATACGTTCAGACCCCGGTCTTGATTTGCCAAGGACTCTCACTCTTTCTCCGTTCTACGACGGTGATTCCCAGGAAGTAAAGACGGGTAGGAAGTCCCTTTAGAGTCGGTGAGTAGATTCTTTTATAATTTATCTATTAATTTCCCATTATACGGTGACAGAACTAGAACCTGAGGTCTAGGTAATAATAGGTCGGTAGTTTAGGGGACGGTTTCATTGGGATCCAGTTACAATCCATTACCAAGGTTTCGACCTCGTTACCCGAATTCTGAGCCCAGTCAAGACGGAAGATATCCGAAACGAGAGACCTCAAATGAGACATGAGAGTTTCGAAAGTAGAGTCAGAACTAGGTAAAAAGAGTAAAATTTTATTCCTGTTATTTTTAGGAATAGAGGTATCGTAACAATATACTTGAGTTAATCTATCACGGGTAGTCGTCAGTCACTTATGACATCCAGTACGATAACGACAACCCGCCATCACCATAAAAATAGGAAGAAGGATTCGTGAATGTGTGGACGTGAGTGATCGGTGTCATGTCAGAGTCTTCCTGTGTTCCATTTAGTGGAAACGGTAATGTTTTGAGAGGGACAGATGTCTCTCAAACCTATTACCGAGAGTTTAATTTAGTTCGTGTTTCTATTAGATGGTAGAGTCTTGTGTGTCATGAACTATAGAGACTCGTCTCTCGAACGTAAGAGGACCTTGGTAGAAAGATGAAACCGCTGTCCCCGTAAAAGTCTATTTACATTCAAAGTTATCTCCGTCACGGTTGTAAGTCAACACTGCTTCGATGGTCGGTTCGGTCACCTTAATAATCCCTACTATAAAGTTCTTCTGTTATTTACAACTAACTTACACTTTGAGACGTTACGAACTTGAAGTGAATAGTCGTACCAGAAGAAATCGTACCCCCCGTTCGGTGTAGTAAAGTTTTCGGACTTACAGAAGTCTGCAGTTTGGTGGGTCCGAACAGGATCCTTTTTTAGTACCTGGTTGTCCGACGGGACTTCTACTAAGTCTCCTCTACGATGGGTAGGGACATAGAGGACGCACAAGAGGGGAAATGTCTACATTTGTACGGCACTTTACCCCATTCTGTAAACACTTGGTCTAAACGTCGACGAAGTAATGAGACGATTATAGTCATAATTAAAAACATTCAAAGACAAAAGTCTCGTAGGTCGATCTCCACGTCGATCATGTGTGGGACCACAAACCGTTCCCCTAAGTACTCGGACGAGGTTTCCGTGGAGGGACGGTGAAGGGGACACTGTGGTACGTGTTTAGACCAAATTCGGGTTCTGTCGTCCCTCTCTCCTCCCCTTGGTTTCAGTTCTGTGAAGGACGTCCGGTCTAGTATCTTCGACTTTTTGTTCATGGACCCATAATACACGGACGGAGGGCACAAAAGCGGCGGTTCAAGGGTGAACCGGTGTACACGTACAAATTAATTTCAAGACGAACAGTGGAGGACGTTCAGTAATTATTACTACGAGACATCTATGGTCGGGTAGAGTCTCGGACGGTCTTCGTACGGTAACCTGCGGTAGAGGGTCGGCCTGGTCCCGGCGGGTGGCCGACGAGTGTACCGGAAGGTTGGCCCAAAGTTAGGTACTCTGTCTGGAGTTATAGTCGGACCATCTTAAGTAGAAACTTCACTCTAAAGTCCTATGTAGGTAAAGTAAAGGAAGTTGGGTGATTACAACACCTCCAACAAAAAAAAAAAGGGAATTAAGATAATTTTTTACGTTAATTTAAACAGAGTACCTTAAACGAGAAATTTTTAGGTCTGTCGACGAACGAGTACCACCGTAATACGAGAACTAAGAAAGCGTTAAAAAAAGAAGTAGAGGTAAGGTAATGAAATGACTCCTAATTTCTGTCCGAATGGTCTACCGTTTACGGTCCTAGAGAAAGGTGGGGGTGGAGGCTAAGTCTTCTTATCATAGTATAGTCGGTATTATGTGTCGGGTCCAAGGAGAGACGTCGAGAATCTTCTCTCTTCGTTAACAAAGTAAACTTAAGTAATCGATTACAGGTTTTGAGTTAATTCTCCGTCCTTCAATCTTTACTAATTTCGATTCATGACGAATATCTTCGAAGGACCCTTGTGGTGTCTCCGGGGGTGAAGGGTGGAAGGGGAGGGTACGGAGTCAAAGAGGGAGAGAAGGTAGAATGAATGGAGGACGTAGTAAAGAGTCGGTATTTCGTAAGTAATCCGACCCTTCGTTTACTCCATTACAGACACCTCTCTACCGGCACGCAAAGGTTTCTTTCTGTGGTATATTTTTCGTAAGACTAACGATTGTCCCTACGACTCCTGAACCGGACTGACCGAAATATTTGATAAATTGACGGACGAAGAACGTTTTTGATAAAAATAGTGAATTAATGTGTCAAAAGAATAATTTATTGTTACCTTTTCGTGAGGAGCGAGTAAAAGAACAGTACTAATTAACTTAGACGAAGGGAAATAATTTTCAGGTCAATAGGAGACCAGAGTGGGTCGGACGATCTGATCAGTGTCGGGGTACTGTCAAGTCGAGGAAGTTTTATAATTGGGTAAGATAGAGGCTAGAACAGAAAAAGGTCTTAGGAACTTTATAAGAAAGAGAGTGATTGCACACAGTCACAGTCTGCAGCGGGTCTCTTACTCAAGGGAAGGCATGAAAAAGGTGTACGGGAGGTGGTCGTCCGTGTAAAAGTCCTCATCTGAACTAAATTTCCGTCGGGACCCAGTGCGTACCCCTCCTCTGTTCTCACAGTCTCTCTCTCTCACGACAAGTTAAAGGTCTGTCCGTGCACACAGTACACTGGTCCTAACCCCTCTTCTTCATTCTCGTCTTTCCGATTGTAGTTACCGTAAGTGACACGACACCCTGAGAAGATTATAATAATTAATAATTTAATTATAATAAAATTTAATAATGATACACGAATAGGGAACTGTACCTTTCCCCTGTATACTATCGGGGAGTACCATAACGAACTTGGGTGTCTCTTTGTGATCTTGAAACTCTTCTTTTTTTGGTGTTACGAACTCCGGTTCATCAATTGGTATTGTTAATGTCTTTACCATTGTCTTTTTCATTAAAGTACACGAAAAATTTTTAAATAGGGAACACCATCCATCCGTCGGAACTTTTATTGACGGAGGATTAGGGACGGAGGGTTATAAGTGAGGAACCACATTAAGGGAGAGGAACTTACACCCGACTTGAATACCCAGGTGAATCTTACTTGTTTTAGATGTATTTGTTACTCTACATTTTGGGTTTTAACCCAATGATTTTCAGACAAAGAAGAGAGAACCTACGTGAGAGTGAACGAACAACTGAGTCCTTTCGGTCGGTGGGATCCTATTCGACGAGATACTAATCTGGGTCCGTTGTCTCTGGACTCGTATCGGTAATTTTGTGACTCCGGGAGTCAGGATACCGCGTCCTCCTCGTCTTAGGATGGTTATTGGTGTCCTTTCTCGAACTTTCGACCAGGAGAGGTTCAGTTCTGATATCTAATCTACCGTCGGGATCACGTTCGTCTCGCGGACTCACTCACGTTGGTGACTCTTTAGACTGTCGTCGTGAGTCGATTAAGCGTGGGCACCAAATCAAAAGGATTCAATGATTTAAACCCCCATTAAACAATCGGTCGTTGACTATTGACTATGTGTTGAGGGGGGGAGGTATTTCAATTAGGTCTTAATGTACTAAATAATGTTACTACCCCTCTTTTCACACGATGAAAGGATAGAAAATGAGTATTTTAATAATTAGTTAGGTTTGGGAAAAAGAATGACCTATACTAGAATTTTTGAAGAGTCGTGTTGAGAGATTCATCGATAGGGGTTAATTTACCCAACCGACTACTCTCTTGGGTCAACGGTAACAAGGAATTTGTCGCATTTCTCTTCTGAGTTTCAATTTTCTGGACTAAAGACGGGCGTTCGGTTCTCTGAAATCCACTTAGTAAATATGAGAAATTTGAAGTAAAAGTCGAAGTTATTTTACCTCTATTAGACGACCTACGAAACTCTATGTTCTTGTCTTATAAGTTTGTTTTTATCAGATTTCTCCTAGGGAGAAGTAGAGGTCCGTAAACAGAAGTCACACAACTGTAGAGGGGAAACCGGTGTTCTACCAATATCGTCGAGGTATAGAAGGGTTTTATTACGAAAGTCCGTACTTTTCCTTCGTAAGAACAGAGGACTAAATTTTAACTTCTTTTTAAAGGGTGGTTTTGGGGATAGTCTCAAGGGGGTCTGTGGTGTAACCGGTCTACACCGAATGTTCGGATATTGAATTCATTAGTGACTACTCCTCAATTCTACTGGGACTAGTCGAACCTGGTGTGGGTAAAGTGGGGACACCGATCCTCTCCTGGGTCGAGAGGACTTCGTCTACTGGAGACCTCTTCTCGACCGTTTAAAACTCGAAGAGCGGTGCATTTCTCTTTTCCTCCCCCGACGACTGCCAACAAGGTCCATCCAGCCCGTCCAAGACGACCTTATATTCTGTACACTACGAATTAGGTTCTTTTAGAATAAAGAACGAGTATAATGTATGGGTCACGTTCAGTCACTCCCGGTCTCCTAGGTGTCGTATCCCGGGATCCTGACCGACGTCGTCGTCTCTTTTAAACGTCTCTAGAAAGGACGACATAATGAAAGTACGTGTGAAGAAACAGGTCTTGGTCGGTTACTGGGGTGAATTGGCGTACTCCTGACCTTTCATATCGGAAGGTGTCTGGTTCTTCCTCTTTTTTTTTATTTACCTTGTCCTTGCCAAAACCGGGGTTGTTCGTTTGTTGTGACAGATGTCATTTTAGAATAGAGGAGTATTCCAAAGACCCCAAGTTTACCTTATCGAATAAATAAATAAAAAGGTTGTAAGTAATATTCTACATGGTTCGGGACCTGACCCTGTCAGTGGTAGAAGGAACGTCTATACTGTCGACTCTTCAATAAGTTCACCGACTACGGGAAGTCTTAATCGCAAAAAGAAGGGGAAAGTCCAGGACTCACGAAGAAGGACGAGAACGAAAGTTGAAACAGAAGGACAATAATCAAAGTCTCAGAAAAGGTACGGGAGTCCTCCCCAGTACCGGTCTTTACCCTTATTGGATCTCATTGTGTCACAGTGTCGTTGTCGACGACCCTGTTGACACATCCATTAAGTGTCTGAGGTAGAAAAGGAATTGGAGGAAGTCAAGTGTCTCACAAACTTCTTGCTCAAAACCCAAAACCAAACCACAAAACCGGTCCGGTACGTCGTACGCCCTAGAATCAAGGGGGTAGTCTCTAGTTTACAAATCAAGGGTACCGAACCAACGGAATACTCTCTCTTCCCTGAGAACGAACACAGATTGTCAAGTAAGTGTAGGGACGGAGAAATTGGTTGTAGTAATCACGATCAAAGTGGGGAAAGTGTTCGCAGTCGAAGAATTTCTTTCACTGTACTATGACACTCCCAACTGATCGGACGTCAATGTCTTTCTGGGGTTTTGAAGTCACTGTAGTATGTTTGATGAACGATCCTAATGGACGAGTCAAGTCCAGACGTCCCTTCCTGAAGAGGTGCACCAGTTACTCTGGGTCGGATTACCAGTAAAACGTAAAAGTTGGTACAAAAGATCTCAACGGGACCCGTAACTGTCAAGGTGTTTGGTCTCTCTTTACTAGTACCTGTCACGTGTTCCGTCCAAAGGTCTCGGTATCCGGACCTTTAGTGTAGACAGTAAAGACGAGTACATAGTGACCTCTCTTGAGTCAGTGTACTGGTGTGGATTGACGTTCCCTCCGACCCTTTACAGTAAATTAAAACACGGGTCGTTCTTTTCTCTTGTCTAAGACCACCTATCGATTGTCAGAGGGGGTGTGAGTGGGTGTGTTGAAGGATAAAAAGTTGAACCGTTTTCGACTCTAGTGTCTCATAAAGATATTTCGTTACATGAGAAACCGGACGGTTCCGTTACGAGAAAGACCCTCTCCTAAGTGTTTGAAGTACTACGTTAATTACCCGTTTCTGGACTGAGTGTCGGGTAAAAAGGATGGTATAGGAGAGTGGATTTAAAAACTAGTCAA
The DNA here is from genome assembly GCA_006410555.1 of Capra ibex. Lineage (NCBI taxonomy): Eukaryota > Metazoa > Chordata > Mammalia > Artiodactyla > Bovidae > Capra > Capra ibex. Next base: position 41,240,192 of record SJYO01007492.1, on the reverse strand, counting down.
GGAGATGAAGATCTGTCTATTAGAACTCCTATACTTCATTAGATTTGTAATGGTCGTACCTCTCTGTGGTCACCTACAAAGAATACATTATTAATGGGAAAGAGTTCGTCATTGGTTTCCTATTTCCGAATACACTTTGTGTGGAGTAGTCGGTGTTCTGAACCCCTTTTCTACGAAGAGATTCATTGACATATGTAAGTAAGTGACTTGTTTACACATAACTTGTGGGTCTCACACAGTCCACGATACAATCCGTGACCGGAATGTGACTACTTGGTCTGACTACACTGGACTTGCAATATCAGATCTAAGTATTTTCTCGTAGATATGTTTATATGTCATTCACATATATAGTATTAACACAACAACAAATCAGCGATTTAGTACAGACTAACAAACGCTGGGGTACCTGATATCGGGTGGTCCGACGACAAGTACCCTAAAAGGTCCGTTTTCATGACCTCACCCAACGGTAAAGGAAGAGGTCGTCTAGAAGGACTGGGTCCCTAGTTTGGGTACAGAGGACGTAACCATCCGCCTAAGAAATGACGGTTCGGTGTTCCCTTCGGAATATGTAGTACTATTCATTAACATTTTCCTTTAACCTCGGTTCCGTCTCTTACTGTCGTCTCCATCCTCCCCACTGTATATTCGATTCTGGACTTCCAAGTCCACAGTCGGTACGTTAGTCTTAACTCTTCGTCCGTTCGTGAAGTTCAGTTCGTGTTCGTGAAGTCGGACACGTTACCGGTGCTTTTATCCTCTTCGACCCATACTGACTCCTTGTCTTGTCGTCGACCACACCGACTTCGACCACTTCCTTTTGACCCCCTTTACTCGGACCTCCTCATCTCCTAACATTTCTTAAGACATCCAGTCCTACTCCTTAACCTTAAACTTAGATTTATTTTACCCTTTGGTAAACGTCCCCGAAATTCATCATCTCCCTGTACTAACGTGTGTCGTAAACAGACGACCCTGACGGTATTGTTTCGTGGTGTCTGACTCATCGAATAATTTATTGTATTTAAGTAACAGAGTACCAAGACCTCCGATCTACAGACTCCAGTTCCACAGGTATCCGAGCCAAAGAAGATTCCGACCCTCCCTTCCGGACAAAGTACGGAGAGCTTCGAAGACCACCGAACGACCGTTAGAGACCGTAAGGAATACCTACCAAAGAGGAACACAGAAGTGTAGTAGAAGGGAGCCAGATAAAGAAAGAGAGTACCGTAAGAAAGATACTCCTGCGATCAGTATAACCTATTCGTGGGTGAGGTATGAGGTCATACTGGAGTAGAACAAATTACTGCGTACGTTAATGAGATGAAGGTTTAGTCTAGGGTAAGACTCCATGACGCCAAATTCTGAAGTTGTATGTTAATGACCCCCGTCTTCATGTTAAGTTGGGTATTGCGTGTATAAAAGGTCAATGAGAGACGAGTCGCAATTACTCCTCTTCGCCACCAATTTCATTTCCAACCTCGCCACCAATCTCTCCGTTCAACCTCTCCGTCACAGTAACAACAGTTCCACTCTCCACTGAAGATGGACCGGATCCTCAGGTTCCTCTAAATCCCATATAAGACAACTAGTTTGGTCCTACTGACGACCATCTAACGTAAAGTGACCACTCCCTTTCCCCACTTAGCTCCTATTGAGAATTCAAAGACCGAAATCGTTCTTTTTCTACCACTACTTTAAATACTCTACTCCTCCTTAACCCCTTATCTCTGTGTAAAACCCTATCTCGGGGTATCAAAATAAAACCTATACAATTCAAACTCTATACATGCTTGGTAGGTTCATCTATCTGGTTCATCCGTCAACGTATGTTCTTACACCTCATGTTTCTTCAGACACGATGTCTATATTTACACTTCAGTAGTCGTATATCGTATAAATTTTAGTGAGTCTTACCAACTTCATCCCTCAAAGGAGGAGGACCGAGTAGAACGAGGGGTCGGTCGGGGTCGTCATGGTCGTAGAATAGAACCGTGGAGGTACCTCGTCAAGTCAGGATGTTCTGTAAGTCTTGACCTTCGAGTCTCCGAAACTACAGGAAAGAGTTCCCACTGTCTCTCTACCCCTATGACTGCCCGATCACGGTTGGGGTCTAACAAGGTAGAATCCGAGAAGTGTCTAAAATCCTCAGGAGCCAAAGACCTCTTCTATTTCTGTCGTGAGGGACACGAGAGGGCCCGAAAAAGGTCCACAAGTGGTAGGTGTGATAGGTCTTGTGGGTGTGTCGGGTTTCACGTGCCGGTGGATTTGGTGTTCTTGTGTGCGTGTGTGTGAAGCAGGGAAGCTTTACTGGATTTGAAACACTCCAAGTGTACAGGGATCTCTACTAGAGTAAACGGACGAAGTTTTCGCGAAACCAGACGTGTCGGACATCGTCGTTTAAATGTGAAGTTTTTCGTCTGTCGAAAAAGGTGTAGAATAAGTGAATTACCCACTCTTACATTTTAATCAAGGCAACGACTACTCCTGGAACTCGGTTTACTTTTCACAAGTAAACAGTCGTGTCTGAATGTCGGACTCTGTACTAATATATCGATTAGGTTATTACCCAAAACTACGACTCGTAAATAAATATATGTCATACAGAACAATAGACAACTATTAGTCCTGGATGTTAAATGAGAAAGAACACGCGCATCACACTTTATCGTTGTAGAAGGTCTGTATAACGTAAATTCATGGTTGTACGTTTGTGTATGCTCTTCGCGGTAGTAGTCGTTTTATAAAATAAACGAAAGAAAATTTTTTCTTCTTCTCCCTTGGTCGCGAATTTGAGTCCGAAAATTTTATAAAATTTTACATTTTACATGTAAAATGTAAATTTTACCTAAGTCCTGATTCCCAATTTTTTTTTCAGACTTTTACTCTAAAGGAAATAGTAGGTCTTGGTGGGATTAGTTTACGAAAGAAGAACAACCAGAGATTTTTGAGATAGACGTCCAGATTAGGATGGGTATAAAAATGTATATTACTATCGTTGGCTTTTCTATGGACCCCTTTTAGAAGTGGTACGGTGATGGACTTAAAGGTCAATGGACTTAGAATGTCTGTTGAGACGACCAACACCTCTACGTGTATTAACGGAACACTCGTACTTTTGACATTATTAATAGAGTCCGTTTTGGAAAGGAATTTTTTGTCATTGAATTTTAATTTATACTTCGGCGGTGTAAAGACATTTGAGAACGTCTCCGATGTAGGGCGACGTACTATAACAAAGAGTGGGGTACCTACTCACATTTACAGACAGTGATTTTATATCCCTGTGAAAGCCGGATTATATTTGTATTTTACTTATTTTAGGGTGCAAATTTTGTTCGTCCGTAAAAATACCCATGGAAGCACATACTACGTAACATTGTATAAGGTCGGTATTATTTCGGAAACCCTTTCCTTTTCGTGCAGTCCTAATTCATAAGACAATTAACGTTTACACCTCGTGTGGACGCTTTAGACACTTTTTAGGAGGTTGTGAACCCCTTTCAGTCTCGGTAACGGAAAGGAACGATGGTAGAGAACCTATCCGGATCTTTTTAGGTTTCACCCACGTCCCCTCCGAGCAGCTACCGGTGAAAAGAGGTAAACACTAGAGGTTGGGTTTACTCCAACTTCCCCGCCCAGTGAGACACTATATGCTCTTTCCTCCCCCCGTTCACGTGAAAAAATTCGACGTTACATAAGACGTTATTTATGAAGTTACAACCACGCTGTACTACAAAATAACCTAATGTGACCAAACGCTTTCTTTAGTGTAACCCTTATCGTTTCGAACGCCAAAACACCCATTACGCAGAAATTACCCTCCCGAAATGTGACCTTCTCACACCCTCGTCCTATTGTTCCGTTTACTCCTTTACCGATTTACGTACGTTTAGATATAATACCATTATGAACCGACGGATTCAGGTTCTCCAAAAAGACCACCAACAAAATGGATCCGACCTATTAAGTAGTCCAAAACTGAGCCCATTTCTTATTTACTTAGATCGTATGTAATGTCAGAATGAAAGCAGAGTCTTTGTTTAGAAAGAACATGGTCGGTCACATTAGAAGTCTCAAAAGGAATATATTTTGTGGAGTTCTTATTACGTGGAGTCATTCTAAATGTGAAATAATGAGATTACTAAGATGTTTGTGATGGTGTTACACTACTTTCTGTCTCGTCAGGGCCTGACTAACTCTCGATTATTTTTAGTCAGGACTTTTGACTTTTCTCGTGGGAATAGTAGAAAGAAAGTAAATCTCGACTAATGATCCCCTAATATTACGTTAGTGTCGATACACACTCTCCATCGATACCCTTGGTCAAAATTGACAAATAGATCGGTTTCTAGAATTAAATTCAAACTTGTGAGACTAAGTAAATATACATTCTGTGGTTCCTCTGTTTTACGTCTTCTTTGTCTACGCGTGAACAAGAAAGGTAAATTGAAGTATTCGATGGTCGGTTAAACAGAAAGTCCCTGTTTTAATTAAAGACTACTGTTACACTCGTTCATTATTTGATCTTCAAGGACAGGACCCTTTGAACAATTACGGTACATTACAAGACCTCAATAAATCCTCCCCCTTTTTTCTCTAAACGAAGACCTCAATGTCCCTACAGACATTGTCCGAACGGAAACAGGGTCGGGAATCAGTGAGGACGTCTCCAAATACTGTGGAAAAGATCTCCAACTCAACCCTTTCACGTTTTCTTTGGTACTTCGAATGGTAAAGAAAGGATACCTCATAAAAAGTTGACGAGGAGTAAAAGGAAGTGTAAGAGAGGTACTAAGTCTAAACGAGTATCGTGTTGGGAGGTCAGGTGACGGAAGGTCGGGATCGCATCCTCTGTCCGTTGAGTACTACTCTACCTTTACTCAGTGGTCTGGAGGAGAACCCTGGGTTCAACGATGGTCTTGTGTCGGGAGACGAACGCTCACTCGAGGTACTCCTCAGGTCACGGTACCGTTTGTAAGTTCCTCCTTCTTGTCCCTACATTTTTTCCTTTGGGGTCCTTACCCTAAGTCACACACTTAGGTGACGATAGTTCTCTCTTTTGTGTGTGTGTATTTGAGGGTCTCCCTTTCGTCCTGACCGGTGACAGAGTTTTCGTCCGATACTTCGATAGATACGGGAACACAGTCACTATTATTGTGATTACCATTATCATTATTATTTATCGTAAATACCTCGTGAATGAGAATGGTCTCTTATTTCACTTGTGATCTGTATGTAGTGGGGTAAATTAATAGTGTTGTTGGGATACGTCTTCAATAAAGATACCGGTACAATATCCGTTCCTTTGACTCAGTGTACCTTTCGTTACACAAACTACGGTGTCGATCGTTCTCCTTTGCCGTCGTGAACTTGAGTTAACCAGTCCGAAGTTTGAAGATAAAACGAGAGAGGGTTCCGCTTGGAACCGTTAGAAATAGAACCGGTCATAATAAAAGGGTAGAGTAATACGTAGGTCCAAAAAATCACAGAGATCTGATACAAGAAGGAACTTAGGACCCTAAGATACGAGACAGAGGGGGGCTGGAGGGGTCGGACGTAAAAAGACGAGAGACCCCCTTGAGGGGTGCCGTATTACCGACAGGTAATCACACAAAAATTTTGGAGCGAGAGAGGGTAGGAGACTGTCAAAAGTATACGAGGTGTACTTCCTAGGAAAAGGTCTTTATGAAAACTTCTTTCAGATTTCATTCGACTTTTCATAATGTAAAAAGTAGAGTTGTCCCTTTACCTAAATTCTTTTCCTCTCTTCTCGGACGTCCAGAAAGTCTAAAATTTTTCTTAAGTTGTGTGACGACGTAACCGTGACCCTTGTGTAGATAGTGTCTTTGGTTCTCTCGTAGACGTAAATGTGCGACTTTGACAAGGAAGCAGGAACTAGTGCTATTACTGAATCTCAAGGCGACTCGGAAAGTAGGTCTCCCTGCGGCACCGGGGACGTCTTCGGTCGGCCCGTGTGACGAGGGAGGTGACGGTTCCGAGTGACAGGAGGTTCCACTTCCCCCCCTCGAGATGACCCCCTCTTAGTTTTTCCTGTTCGATCACGACATTTAAGATAAAGGTTTCCATCGATATTATGGCTGAACAGGTAGAAATTAACGGGGTAGACCTTGAGCCCATATTGTTCCGTCAGAGTTTCTTTGGTAGAACCCGTAGTTATTGTCACGTACTTTCTTTCCTACGAAAGTCCCTTCTTTCTTTCGGCAGGGGACATTCGTGGTCCTGCAAAAGGATTAACGGGATAAAGGCCAAAGCTTTTGATGAAGTCCCTTCACCTCCCGTAAGGGATCCTGTTGTCAGAGCCCGAAGGAGACTGGGAGTCCTCAGTACGAACTACTCTTACTCACTTTTTTCTGTCTGTGCCCGACCAAACACCAAAAGTCTTTTACCCTAGATCGTGTCTCGACGACCTAAATGACACATGTTTGTTAACACACTTTGGATTGTCCCTAGTGTCCGACACGGGATACCCAAAATTTTTAAGTCCTACTTTCAGTCTGAGTGAGGGTCGTTTTGAGAAAAGACCTCAACAGAAAAGGTGCCACGTGATTTCATCGGGACTCGACCACCTCATGAACCATCCTCCGTGACGACCGGGGAGACAGACCTTAAGGAGAGAGGCGAAAGGGACGAGTAAGGACGAAAAGATAGTGGTCGAGCTCAGTAGCAGAGGTCCGTCGGATGGTACTTAAGTGACTTCGACCCGATTTACAGGACAGAAATACAAAGATGTCATAACACATGCAGGGAGTCCCTGCCGTGAAAGGGACAATACACTATTTATCCGTAGCAAATATCTTGTGAATAATACACAGTTGGTGACACAATTTATGGAATGTGGATCCCTGAAGGGACCCCCAGGTCACCAATTCTGAGGTGTGACGGTTACATCCCCCACGACCAAGTTAGGGACTAGTGCCTTGATTCTAGGGTGAACGGTACGTCGCATCGGTTTTCTAAAGAAAAATTATTGTTATTCATGAAATGTGCATTTATAGAGAAAAGTAGGAATGTTAGCTGGGTTCATGATAATAGAGGTAAAATGTCCATTCTTTCAACTCCCAGTTGTTCAAATTTTAGAGTTTTGATCAAAATTTCGGAATTTTGATCATTTACCTTGTCGACGCTAAACTTTCCTCTTGTAGACGGAGGGTTCGGACACGAGTAGGGGTGCCCAGACTGTGAGATTCTGACCCTAACAACATGGGTAAAGTCATAGGAGGCCATTTCTTAGACGGACACTACGTCCTCTGCCCCCAAGTCACGGAGCCAGCCCTTCTGGAAGACCCCTTCCCTTACCGTTAGATGAGGTCATAAGAACGGATCTCTTAAGGTACCTGTCTCTTCGGACCGTCCGATGTCAAGTGTCCCAACGTTTCTCAGCCTGTGTTGACTCACTGATTGTGTGTGTCGTAACCATGTCATAGTCCGTAAATATCTAGGTCCTGTGTGTGAACAACTAGGTTTGGTGAAACCCCTTTCTCAGACCCCTCGATTGACTGGGTATGGTACCATCGTTGTCATTTGACTGGAGTAATCGAACCGTAAGATGGTCGACTGATAAGACTAAACGGACCCATTGAACACAAAAAATTCACCTTCGTAAATTCGTCCCAGGGACCACAGTACGACTGTGTGGTCTTTTACACAACAGAAGGAGTTAAGTCCACAAGAAAAGTGACTTAAGGCAGTTCGGTCAAGACGTATAACTGTGCCTTCCACATTGACTCTCACTTAGTTAACAGTCCGTAGTGACGTATTAGTGAAAACAGTAGGTAGCGACAGGAGGTAGTTACGACGACAACAGTGACACCGTCGTTTTCGTGTAAAGGGGGCTCCTACTCATACCTACTTGGGAGGTCGCGGTCCTAACACCACCCTCTCGGGTAGGAACCCCATTGTTCACAGACAAGACTGACAAGGACGTCAGGACGAGCCGGAGGAGGAAGGGAGAAGTGTTACTCCTTAAGTTCAAGGACATGGAACAGAAGTGTTTTCTAGAGGGAAGGTTGGAAAGACTAGTAGGGACGATGACGGCCCCGGAAAACAAAAAAGTAAATTGTCGTATAAATAACCTGATATAACGATGTTACACAATCGAAGACGACATGTTGTGGTACTTAGTTGGTATACATATGTACATAGTCACTGTCTGAAATAAAACCCCCCGAGACTTTAGTGATGTCTACCACTGACGTCGGTACTTTAATTTTCTACGAATGAGGAACCTTCCTTTCAATACTGGTTGGATCTGTCGACCTTCTTCGTGTTCGACCTTAGTTCTAACGACCCTCTTTATAGTTATTGAAGTCTATACGTCTACTGTGGTGGGAATACCGTCTTTCACTTCTCCTTGATTTTTCGGAGAATTACGTTCACTTTCTCCTCTCACTTTTTCAACGGAATTTCGAGTTGTAAGTCTTTTGCTTCTAGTACCGTAGACCAGGGTAGTGAAGTACCCTGTATCTACCCCTTTGTCACCTTTGTCACAGTCTGAAATAAAACCCCCCGAAGTTTTAGTGACGTCTACCACTGACGTCGGTACTTTAATTTTCTGCGAATGAGGAACCTTCCTTTCAATACTGGTTGGACCTATCGTATAACTTTTCGTTTCTGTAATAAAACGGTTCTTTCCAGGTAGATCAGTTCCTATACTAAAAAGGTCACCAGTACATACCTACACTCTCAACCTGACACTTCTTTCGATTCCTGTCTTCTTAACTACGAAAACTTGACACCACAACCTCTTCTGAGAACTCTCAGGGAACCTGACGTTTTTCTAGGTTAGTCAGGTAAGATTTCCTCTAGTCAGGACCCACATGAAACTTTCCTTACTACGATTTCGACTTTGAGGTCATGAAACCGGTGGAGTACGCTTCTCAACTGAGTAACCTTTTCTGAGACTACGACCCTCCCTAACCCCCGTCCTCCTTTTTCCCTGTTGTCTCCTACTCTACCGACCTACCGTAGTGGCTGAGATACGTGTACTCAAACCCATTTGAGGCCCTCAACCACTATCTGTCCCTCCGGACCGTACGATACTAAGTACCCCAACGTTTCTCAGCCTGTGTTGACTCGATGACTTGACTTGACTTGACTTGACTCTGTCGTATAATTTTTCGTCTCTGTATTGAAAAGGTTGTTTCCAGGTAGAGCAGTTCCGATACCAAAAAGGTCACCAGTACATACCTACACTCCCAACCTGATATTTCTTTCGACTCGTGACTTCTTAACTACGAAAACTTGACACCACAACCTCTTCTGAGAACTCTCAGGGAACCTGACGTTCCTCTAGGTTGGTCAGGTAGGATTTCCTTTAGTCACGACATATAAGTAACCTTCCTGACTTCGACTTCGACTTTGAGGTTATGAACCCGGTGGACTACGTTTCTTGACTGAGTAGCCTTTTCTGGGACTACGACCCTTTCTAACTTCCATCCTCCTTTTCCCCTACTGTCCCCTACTTTACCGACCTACCGTAGTGACTGAGCTACCTGTACTCAAACTTATTTGAGACCCTCAACTACTACCTGTCCCTCTGGACCGTATGACGTCAGGTACCCCAACGTTTCTCAGTTTGTGCTGACTCACTGACTTGACTGACTGACTGACTAAGGGAGGGAGAATTTGGAGGGAGGGTGGAGCGGTAAGGTGGAGAGATCCAGTAGTGTCTCGTGGTTCGACTCGAGGGACACCATATGTCGTCGAAGGGTGATCGATAGATAATTTATAAAATATGTACGATCTTAGGGTCCCTACCTCGTCGGACCACCCGAAGGCAGATACCCCAGCGTGTCTCAGCCTGCGCTGACTTCGCTGAACCGTCGTCGTCGTCACATATATTTAGTTACGATGAGAGATTTAAGTTGGGTGGGTGAGGAAGGGAACGACGCAGGTGTTTAGGTAAGAGATGCAGAGACAAGGACGGGACGTTCATCCAAGTAGTCGTGGTAAAAAGATCTAAGATATACATACATAATACTGAGTTTTTAGGATGGTGACTCTTTAGGTATTGACTTTTTTTGTGTACATGGGATTACATGTACGTCGTGATAAATGTTGTCCGTCTTGTACCTTCGTTAGATCTACAGGTCGTTGTCTACTTACCTATTGCTTCTATACCATGTATATATTACCTTATAATGAGTCGGTAGTTTTCCTTACTTTAACTCAGTCAACACTACACCTGCTTGGATCTCTGACAGTATGCTCACTTCATTAGATCGGGTCCAGAACTAGTCCACAGAGACCGGAAGACACCAAGACACCAACCGAACCTAGAAGAACGTTCGGGGCGGTTTAATACGGGATTGTACTGACCAAGTAATAGAGTGGGGAGGATTATGAGTTTTCGGTAAGTACCGGGAAGTAACGAAAGTTCCATTTTAGATTTTAGTTACCTGTACGTTCGGAAGGTGGTCGACCGTAATTAGATGGTAAGGGTGGACACGAGGGGAAGACAGACGGAGTTGGAGGTTTGGTCGGTCAACCAGAGGAGTGACTAGGAACGTGACCTGAAACACAGACAGGTGGGTGTGGGACGGGAAGGAAGTTCCGGACGGGGTCACGAAGGACTGCAAACCTTAGGAGTCGTTGGAGAGAGTAGTAGAGTACGTGAAGGACGGGGGGAATGTCCGGGAGTAGTAGAATGACGCCGACATGGTACGTTAGATTAAAACACCTATAACCACAGGTTGTAGAGACCACTTTACTGTCGGAGGGACTTCCGTCTCTGGTAGTAAGAGAAAAGGAGACGTGAAAAAGGAGAAAAGGTGATCTCGGCAGTCACAAAATCACTAAGATAAATCGTTCTGATTATGAATATGAGTGATATGAGTGAATATCATTTTAACCGAAAATATGGGGACGATCTATCATTTGAGAAGTTTTTCCTTTTGGGAAAGAAATAGAGGTACATTGGGGGTGTCGTTAACCGAGTTGTTTCTGTTTCTCCTCTGATGTTATTTTTAGGTAAAAATTTACACTCTGAATGAGTAAAAGGACAGTAGACGGTTTTCAGACATTAGAAAAAGATTATTTAATCCGTGTTACTGTGTTACTTACATCACCAGTATGAGACACCACAAAGTAATATAATTACACTAAAACCGGTTTGTGTGTGTGTATGTGTATCTGTGTGTTTTTGTGTGACATAGAAAGTTATTATTCAAGGAAAACTTGGGATAACTTTTACTATCCTCTTTCGGTATAAGGAGTCAGAATTTTACAAGTCCCGTAAGTGTTCCTTAAAACTCTAATTTGAAATTCTAAATAAAAGTGAAAATTTAAGTAATTTTTAAAATTAGATAGTGATTCATATAGAACGACGATTTATTGACGACTATGACAGTAGACAAAATGAAGGGTTTCGGAGTCAATTGTAATATAGATTTTACAATTGAAAAATAATTATAGTAACTATACTCATTGATGATCGTTAGAAAGACAGTATAGAAATGTGGTAGTAAAAGAGGGATGGGAAGTGTCGAAACGGAGTAATTGTAAAGAATTTGTGTACATAGAAGAGTGTGTGTTGGTATTAGTTTATCAAAAAGAGGTTCAAAAGACCCACTCGATTTCAAGTTTATGGGTTGGATCGTAAACTCTTGAAGGTGCTCCAGTCGAGGGAATGATTCAGAAAGAGAGACACTATATTACACCTGTCAGACACGAGTACAGTACCTTAGTAGGTGGTTCGTGACGTGTCTCGTCGGAGGACGGAGGACTACAGGAAAAGTGGATCCAACGAGTGAAAGAGAAGTGATTAGGTGGAGGATGAGAAAGAAGTCTCCAGTCTGACACAGAGGGTCGGTCTTCGACGGAAGACACTTGGAGGTCCGGGACTGTACAGGGAATCTATGACTGTACACTACACGAGAGACATCAGGAGATTGAGAGGGACGTATATAAAAGTCGAGACGTCCTATCACCCGAACACCTCCTTTCTTCAGAAGACAACATTGACAAAGACAGGGGATGTGGTGACTCAGGTTCTGATATCAACAAAGAGTTGTGTATAAATTACAAAAAAAGTTAAAGACTGAGAAGAGAGGGTATAGGTTTCTTGCAATCTTTTTTACTAGGAGATAAAATATGTCAAATTGGTAAGTGAGAAATTAAGTCCTATCCATACTCGATACTTATGTCACTTGACCTCATCTCAAAATCAATTCTATCAAGAGGGAACCTCCTGAAGTGACTACCAAGGCACCAATTCTGTGACGCGAAGGTTCCGTCCCCTGTGTCCAAGTTAGGGACCAACCCCTTGATCCTAGGGTGCAAGGGGTACTTTGTCAGTTTTTTTCTCTTTCAAACGAGGACTCTTAACTAGGGAAGTATTTCACAACCCGATCCTCAAATAAATCCTTTCCTTTCTTGTCTTATCTTTTCCACCATCAGAGGATTTACCTAGGAAGGAAGATCACGATGGAGTAACAAATGACTCCACACATATATGAGTCCTCTCGTCTATGTAGGTATAAATCTAAGTTTAAGTTTTTAGTATCTTGTTCCTCGATTCCAAGTACTACTACAAGACTCGTGTCAATGGACGGAGGGGAAGGAGGTTTCTAGGATATCTTTGAAATTTTTATTCTACGAAATTTTATGATTTAGTTTTGACAGAACCTTCTCATCTTTCGTTGTAGGTCCCTGATCTTTACCTCCGTGAGGACCTTCTATCTTTCGTGTGCCCTGATCTTACTGTCACTTTGGCCTTCACTCCGCGATGTTTCTTCAGGACCTGTTTAAGGTTTGAGTCTCAGTTGTTTACGTTTCGACCTCGCTTCCCCTCTACCTTCCCACCCCTCACTCTTTAGTATTCTCGTTAATTAATCTTCTTCATGTGAACCTTGTCGACTTGGTTACTCCGTTGTGGGGGAGGGTGAGGGGTACGGACGTATAGTCGATTGTTAATTACGGAAACGGAAGACCCATGTCGGACCTCTTATCAAGAGCCCCGCCCCCCTCCCCTCCGCCCCCCTCCCCTCCGTCCTCCCGCCCTAGACGGATCTCTCCCCGGGAACTACCCCCGACTCCTCACGTCGTCTCTGTCTCGTCTCCGTCTCTGTTGGCACCTGGGGCCATTGTCGACGGTCTCTCTTTTGAAAATACTTTTCATTTTGACGAGTAGAACCTCATTCTACCGGTTCGTGAGACCCAACGGGTCTGTTAAGGTTAAATACAATGTTAGGAGTGTGTTAATGATTAAAAAGAAAAGTGAGCTTTTACAGGGTTAAACCTATTATTTACTATATCGGTAGAATAGGTATTCACTTTATACAACTTCGGTACAAAGAGTTTGGTCACGGGTCCGTGGTGCACTCCTAAGTCAGGAAGGGTCTGACAATGCGGACTCGTTCAGTAGTACGTACGTGTTCCGAGTACAACGGTGTGTCACACCTATGGTGTCATATTTGTGTTTACGTTTAAGTCCAAGACTGTGACGAACAGTATGAGCTACGAAGTCTTAGACGTTAATTATAAAGTTTTCTAACAATAATTTCACTTTTGGTCTAAAATTTTAAGAGAATCTCCTGATTACCTGAGGATCCTTACATACACCTTCGTGAAATATTCCTAATAATTTATAATTTCCACTGATAAATTTTTTTCCTTTTCGTTAAACGGAGTGACCCTTGTCTCTAATAAGTCTTTTAATTTCTGTTATAAAAAAATTTTTAAGTTAATCAAAGTCTTCTCTAAGTTCACCTGTTACATAGACTATCATTTTTGTTCCACGACAAGAATTTCAGAAGTCTGTGTTTTTGTCCTTAAGAAATTTATCTTTTCGTATTTCAGATTTATTCTTTATCTCACCTGGTAAAAGTCTCAACTTACAATATCTATTTTTTACCTCTAGACTTTTTGGGGTCCCATAGAGAGTTTTACACCGTGTTTTCCATCCACTCGTTTGTACTTTTTGCACTTCTGAAAACCCCGGTCCGATTACCTTGACCGATTACCTCTAAGATTTTCGTATCTTGTCCTTGTCGTCTTCCCTCTTCTATTGGTTTCTGTATTGTGTTCTTTTAAGAGACTTTTCTTCCCTTCTATACGTAGAAATCTAAATTTTCTAGTTCATTGTCACTCGTCATACTCACCCTTTTTTTCTATCTTTGGATAAATCTCTCCGTAGGATTACTTTACAGTCTTTAGATTCTTATTTCTTTTTTTTCCGAGTCTGAAGGTCTCTCTTTTGTTATCCGATGAGTGTTGTTTTAATTCCGACCTAACTACAATCTAAAAATAGTCGTTGTGAAGTACGATCTCTATTTATACCACTACTTAAATTTCTTCTTTAATAATACGTTCTTTTTAATAAAATTTGGATCTCGATAAATAGGTTGGTGTGATATATCTCTTTCCCTTGTTCTAAAAACGAATTTTTTTTTTTTTCGATTTTGTAAACGTGGATGTTTGCACTTAGGATGTTCTTTTTATTAATGAGTGTTCTTAAAGGTTCTTTTGTTTGGTTTTCTTCTTCTTCTTTCTTAGTTTCTTTACTGACACACGCTCAATTTTCTTCAAGTCATCTTGGTTTCCTTTATTTATCTCGATTTTTCTGTAAATTTTTATTAGGTAGACTGGAGTTGTGTGAGTCTTTCAAGAGATAACTCCCTTTATCCGACCACTGTGTCTTAAACAAAGAGAGAAATCCAGATGGGCATCTGAGGAACCTGACGTCACTTATTATAAACGTATTAGTGACCTGAAAGTATAACCACAATTCAAAAAAATTAGTTTAATGTTCAATTTATGTCTTTTGTAATATTAGTATTTTGTTTTATGATTATATTTGAAATTGTTACACTTTTACTGTATCAGTCTAACCCTCTTTTCCTTTCTTGATATCTCCCACATTCATTTGACAATTAAAAAGTGTCGTGCTTTATTTAATCAAGTCAAGTCAGAGAGTCAGCACAGACTGAGAAACGCTGGGGCACTTAGTGTCGTGCGGTCCGGAGGGACAGGTAGTGGTTGAGGGCCTCAAGTGAGTCTGAGCGCAGGTAGTTCAGTCACTACGGTAGGTCGGTAGAGTAGGAGACAACAGGGGAAGAGGAGGACGGGGGTTAGGGAGGGTCGTAGTCTCAGAAAAGGTTACTCAGTTGAGAAGCGTACTCCACCGGTTTCATGACCTCAAAGTTGTTGTCGTAGTAATGTTTCAATAAGAATAATGTAGACATTATTGATTTATGTTGATTGTTTTTGACTCTTACATCAAATTCTACCTTTTAGTCACTAAAAACGTTAACGTGAATTATGAAGTATAGGGTATTATTCTTTGGGTATCTACAATGAGTTTTAACCATGTAGCTATCCGTCTTTAACATTACCATTGATACTATTCTCAATTTCTCTCTTCGAAAGTTGTCAAAGATACCCCGTGAACAATAAAATATAATGAGGGAAAGATGTTAAGAATTATAAACAAACATAATTAGAAGATTAAATTTTATTAATTAAAATTTTCTAAACCTATACACGAAAAGTGTTAGGTGTCTTGGTTTTCTTTAGAGAAAACTTTATAGACAAAAACGGTTTCTAACAAAGTAGGTGGTTTAACCTTAATGAGTGAGAGTGACATTCCTCTTGGGTAGTGACCGACCTATCGGATGGGAGTAATCCGACATACCGTCTTACTTTCGAGAATCTTCCCGGTCTGGTGAAATGTACCGGTCGACGGTAGACTGTAGGAAGGTTTAATTACATTATTGTCCCGGTTACTGGTCAATGTCCTACCAAGAGTACCAATCTGAGAGGGGTTAAGTTCCCGTAATATAGGAGTACCACGTCCGTAATAGAGTGACCCTATCCAAACCTGTTCTAAAATAAGGGTGTAATATCCACTACTTCACCTCCAAAGTTCTTTGACTGAATAGGGTCGAGAATTTGGGTCCATGGGATTAAAATAGTGTGAAGGAGTGGTGGAGAGACTACTCCCCTTTTCTAAAAATGTAACGAGTTCCGTTCCTTTACTTTTCCGATGTCGTGGATAAACGTTCTACTGTTATTTTAACTTCTCTTTCGTTAGTTAGAAGTGGTACGTGTGTGACGGTTTGGTAATGTTTAAGTTAATTGGTTTCAAACCTTCCCTTGTTATTTTATAAAGAGAAAGAATCGGATTATCGAACTAGAGTTGTTACTAAAGTTTTGGTTTTGTAAGAAGACATTAAACTTCACTTGAATCTGTTGCATAGATAATATGGGGAAAGAGATAACACGTGTTTATATTTTTGTACGAAAAGCTGTATAGGTCAAATATCAATATGAAACTAGTTAGTACATCAACCATGTAATAGGTCTGGAAAATGTGAAACAAAAAAAATTAGATTGTAAAAATTAAAATAATAGAACAAGAGATGGGAAAGTGGTAAGATGAGAGGAGTTAGTAGTACTGATAAACGGGACAATTTTAAAAACTTACTTTTTTTCGAGGACTTCAAACGCCATAAAAGATTCTTAAAGTAGACGGACAATACGTAACAGGATGTGGTTGTTTTCTTTCTTAGTTACAACCTTTATAAGACAAAGATGTGTTAGTATAATCTAAACTTATCGTAACTGAATTGAACTTTTATTTATAGCTAGAAAGAGTTCCTTTGAAAAAGGAAAACCTTCATCTCTTTCAAAAAAAGATGATATCAATATAATAAAAAATATTATTTTTACTCCCACCCTTACCTTTAGAAATGTACACAAGAGATTTTGTCTTGAACATAGATAGGGACTTGTTTTAGACACCAATGACTCGTCTGTTCTAGAGAGCTTTTTTTATTTGATTGGTCGGTCCCGAACCCCCCCAGTAAAAGACTTGGGTCAGAGACGGTAAGGATAGAAGAAAAGAGGTTTTGACAACCGAAATGTTGACTTCTGAACTCCCCATTTACGGTCACCTCAAACGGAAGGATGGGTCAAGACATCGGAAACATTTTTACTTGTCTGATACCTCCCAAATTTTGATTCCTTTCTTATTCTCTTCGTCTCTACGGACTGTCATTTTGACTGTACCAATGTCTTACGTTCTTTGAATGCTCGACAGGACCGGAACTCGTGCCGACTCAAACTCCACTCGACAAAAGGATTCCGATTTCTGAAATTTTGTTCTTTCGTTCTCCTCAAGGTTGTCTTGAAAGGGGGTTTGAGGGGAGAGTGTGAGGTCACGATCAGGAAGTAGTGACCCCGACTTTAAACGACGATTTTAAAGAAAGGGGGTTTGAGGGGAGAGTGTGAGGTCACGATCAGGAAGTAGTGACCCCGACTTTAAACGACGATTTTAAAGTTAGGAACTCTTTCTCTAAACACGAAATGGTCTCGGAGGAGACTTTGCGTTTATAGGGACTTCGTGGTTGTTTACTTCGATAACAGGTATAAGAGATCCTACTCAAATATTTCAACAGAATAGGTTTTATTGAGCACTTTCCTTTACCCGATCTGTCTCTTTCCCTTCAAAACTACTGACTACTTTGACCTCTATACGGACCTCGAATTCCGGAGTAGGTCCCCTCCCCTCTCTTTCCTTTGGCTATAAATGACTTATTAAGACAGAGAGTCCGTGACAGAATCCACGAAATATATGTTGGAGTACTTATCTCTAATAACAAAAGTAAAAAATCTATTCTTTTATTTCCGGGTTTCTCCAAAAATTGAACAGATAAAGTCAGTAGATAATGACACATCTATCATTATAATGTCTAAAATGATTAGATACACATCTAATCTTTGATGGGATTTTATCTCAACGAATTTTGTTATTAAGTGATAAAGATTGTTAAGACTCCCAACTGATCCCGAGTCAATCAAGAAGACGACCAGAGTGAACCCAGAGAATCTACCGACTGTCCGACCTTGGAAGCCCTGTGGAGTAAGTGTACTGACCACGCATCGACCCTCGTCGACCTCCCGATCTCTGTCGACCCTACGTCCATCCGGATCGACGTAAGACACATCGAAATCCCGGGGAGAGAGACGTGCCAGACAGGTCGTACTTTCGGTCTGAAGAATGTACTGTCCCGAAACTTCCTCTCCATCTTCGACGGTCACTTGTAGTACTGGTGGTATAAGACAACTATTTTCGGTCAGTGTTTTGGTCGAATCTACGTTGTAGTGGAGAGTTTTTTCTCCTACCGTTCCTTAAACTTCGGTAGACATTAGATGATATAACGGGATGTAGTTCGTTTCCGTTGTCCAGGTCTTAAAGACTGACCGGAAACACGAGGACCTGGACACTCCACAACCCACTCTTACTATGATACTACTATGGGTTCCGGCATTCCTCAAACCTTCACCCGTTACTATTTTCCGTTCCTGTTCCCGTAACTTGTAGACTCCCTCCCTCGATGGATCGTTTCAAGGGTCCTTTCGAGTCTTAGGTATGACCGGGATTATTTTCGGATTTTACAATAGGTAGACCCGGTTCCTAAGTCTCGTCTGAGTCTAGAGGTCTCCTCTAGTGTCTTAGTTACCTGTGCGTGACTCGTAACCTGTCACCCGTTCGTAAAATTCACTTACTTGTGTAGGTCAAAGGTAGACGTGAACTCCTCGGTAGTTTACCGGTCACTTTGTCTTTCTATGAGTCCACACAGACTATGATATGAACTCGGATTTTTATAACTTGTATAGTATGTTAGTATGAGTAATATACTGGATTCTGGAAGTCCCATTGGGAAAAAGGGGTAGACATTGAGTAAGTAAGTGAATAAGTAAGTACGTTATTTAATAATGACTCGTGGATGACCCTTACTTTGTGACAAGACACCCGACCCCTATGTCGTCACTTGTTTATCTTTTAGGACTGGAGATACTTCAAACGTAAAAGAATCTCACTTATTCTTATGGGTTTATTTGTTCATTTAATGTGTTGTAGAGTATCACTATGTTTCCCTCGACCTTTCACACATAACTCCACATCCCCCGTTAAAATAAATTTTTGTCATCAGTTTCCTCCGGAGGACCTTCTCTACTGTAAACTTGTTTCCACACTTCTTCCTCTCCGTCACTCGAGGCGGATATAGACCCTCTTCCCGTAGGGTCCGTCTCCTTTAAGGACTCGTCTTCGTACGGACCCACGATGACACGACTCATGTCTCTCGTTCCCATCTTTGTAAGTGAGAAACTAAGTAATTAAATTGTCATAGAGTTTTAAGAGGTTCGGTCCGAAGTCGTTATGTACTTGGCACTTTAAGGTCTACAAGTTCGACCAAAATCTTTTCCGTCTCCTTGGTCTCTAGTTTAACGGTTGTAAGCGACCTAGTAGCTTTTTCGTTCTCTCGAGGTCTTTTGTAGATAAAGACGAAATAACTGATACGGTTTCGGAAACTGACACACCTAATGTTATTTGACACCTTTTAATACTTTCTCTACCCTTATGGTCTCGTGGACTGGACGGAGAACTCTTTGGATATACGTCCACTCCTTCGTTGTCAATCTTGACCTGTACCTTGTTGTCTGACCAAGGTTTATCCTTTTCCTCATGCAGTTCCGACATATAACAGTGAGACGAATAAATTGAATATACGTCTCGTATAGTACTCTTTGCGACCCGACCGTCTTCGTGTTCGACTTTAGTTCTAACGGCCCTCTTTATAGTTACTGGAGTCTATACGTCTACTTTCGTGGGAATACCGTCTTTCACTTCTCCTTGATTTTTCGGAGAACTACTTTCACTTTCTCCTCTCACTTTTTCAACCGAATTTCAAGTTGTAAGTCTTTTACTTCTAGTACCGTAGACCAGGGTAGTGAAGTACCCTGTATCTACCCCTTTGTCACCTTTGTCACAGTCTGAAATAGAAAACCCCGAGGTTTTAGTGACGTCTACCACTGACGTCGGTACTTTAATTTTCTGTGAATGAGGAACCTTCTTTTCAATACTGGTTGGATCTATCGTATAACTTTTCGTCTCTATAATGAAACGGTTGTTTCCAAACAGATCAGTTCGGCTACCAAAAAAGGTCATCAGTACATACCTACACTCTCAACCTGACACTTCTTCCGACTCGTGGTTTCTTAACTACGAAAACTTGACACCACAACCTCTTCTGAGAACTCTCAGGGAACCTGACGTTCCTCTAGGTTGGTCAGGTAAGACTTCCTCTAGTCGGGACCCTAAAGAAACCTCCCTTACTACGATTTCGACTTTGAGGTCATGAAACCGGTGGAGTACGCTTCTCAACTGAGTAACCTTTTCTGAGACTACGACCCTCCCTAACCCCCGTCCTCCTCTTCCCCTGTTGTCTCCTACTCTACCGACCTACCGTAGTGACTGAGTTACCTGTACTCAGACTCACTTGAGGCCCTCAACCACTACCTGTCCCTCCTGACCGCACGACGCCAAGTACCCCAACGTTTCTCAGCCTGTGCTGACTCCCTGACTTGACTGACTTGACTACTTTTGGGGTCCCGAAGGGTCCACCGAGTCACCATTTCTTAGAGGGACGGTTACGTCCTCTGAACCCAGTCAAAGACCCAGCTCTTGTAGGGACCCTCCTCTTTTACCGTTGGGTAAGGTCATAAGAACGAACCCTTTAGGGTACTTGTCTCTTCAGACCTCCCGATATCAGATACCCCACCGTTTCTCAGTCTGCGCTGACTCGTACGCGTGTGAGTGCGTAATTTGTGGATGATGAGTGGTCGTAATATGAGTTGTGACCCACATGTCTCTATGTATCCAGTGAATGAGGTCTCCTCAGCTTTTAGATCGTGTCCTCTGTCCGTTTGTTTTGAGGACTGTGTCGTAAATTTTGGTACTACTACCCTCATTCGTCAGAGAGACGTCCGTGTAACGAGTCGAATCCGTTTTTACAGACAAGAGTCAGGTAGACAGCTACCTAGTCTCTCCGTTCCCAACACAAAACATGAACTTTATCTTAGAAGGGTAAAAGAGTTTATAATGTCCTAGTTCTAAAAATAATTTACGTTTAAAATAATAACGTGAAATTTCGTTTTCATGACCCATTTGACGTATTATATTAGTAGTATACTTATAGTGAAACTTAATCATAACGTCTATGAAGATTGATGAATTAATAAATAAAAATTTTATATAAGGTTATAAAATTAATACAAGTCAATTCACATGAACTTATAAACGTCGTGAGACGTAATAAATATAATCTCTTTTTCGTCGGATTTAGTTGCGCGAGACCGTAAGGTATTAAACACGAACGTATAGCGATTTCATCTAAATATATATCGATAGTTTACCAATAAGACCTATACGATACTAAATTTTAAAAATAGACTTAAAATAAAATTACATGGTGTTTTTATTATAAATAACCAAAGAAATATGGTCAATCACAGAATAGACTAATAAGTATAAGTTATAAACGTCTTATGATTGATCTCGACGTGTGAAAAGTTAATCTATGTTTACCCATCTAAAGTTTAGGGGGAAGGATTGGGGGTCGGGTGAAGTGGACGGGGGACGTAAGGACCTTTATAAGATCTAAACCTACTAAGTTTAAGAGATCGTCGAGCTCCCATTTCTTATTCCCCTTTACATAGTCGAATCTTGTTGTGGTAATGTTTGTCTCTTTCTCCTCTATAATCTTTGGGGGTCCCTTAAATGATAGGACATGGTTCCTCGTGTCACATAATGACGAATTTCCTTTCTTAAACCTACCTCTTCGGATGTGTCTACACCCGAGACGATATTGATCGGACTTTTTATTACTCTAGACGAGACAAGAAACCATAGACAGGTTACAGAAAGGATCAAAGATTTAAGTAAATTCTCAGTAAAGACGTATCTCCTATTTTTTATAATTTCAATGTCATAAAGTTATTGGGTGAAATACAGTATGTTTAGGTCACCTGTCTGCGAATGATTTCTCTAATGTCAAACTTATGAATTAGGGTTAAACCTACAAAAATTTGTTCGGTTTGGACCGGAATTTACGTTACACGTGTTAAATCGATTCGTCTTTTGTGATTACGTGTTTGTACTGGTATTTACATCGGTGTCTTACAGCATCCACCTTCGGTGGGTTATCGGTGGAGACGTGTAGTGAGTAAGTTTAGTTTCCGACTCACTCATTGCTTGTACGGGTAAAGGTCCAGTTTCCATGTCCACCGAATACTGTCTGACAGAGTTTCGGACCCTTTCTCTTCGATGAATCTTGCTGTCAGTGAAATTTGTGGTCCCGATCCAATCGTCAAAATAAGTCGGTCCCAAACCTGAAGGTTAGAGAGGACGAAAGGAACCTAAGAGAGAGACTTTTTTCCTGGTCATATAAGAGTTACAAGTCCTTGCGCCAAACATGGGTGTAATTCGTTACAGTGTTCATACCCAAACCCCAAGTTTAAAGAGGGGGTGTAAACAATCGACCCGGTGAATTCATTTAACGAATTAAGGAGACACGGAGACAAAGTACACACAAGTAAACTATGTATCATCAACATTATCCGTCTCTTCCGTTACCGTGGGGTGAGGTCTTGAGAACGAACCTTTTGGGGTACCTGCCTCCTTGGACCATCCGACGTCAGGTACCCCAACACTTCTCAGCCTGTGCTGACTCGCTGAAGTGAAAGTGAAAAGTGAAAGTACGTAACCTCTTCCTTTACCGTTGGGTGAGGTCCCAAGAACGGACCTCTTAGGGTACCTGTCTCCTCGGACCATCCGACGTCAGGTACCCCAGCGTTTCTCAGCCTTACTGACTTCAGTGACTCGTGCGTGTACGTGTCAACATTATCCGAGCACTATATTTCAGTAAAACTCTTAAGTTTCCATGAATCTTGTGACGGACCCGGGACTCTTATTCCAGATTGGTAATAGTGACTCCTATGATCACCTTTTGGTCTCCGGTCCCCAAGATCGTTACGAGACATACCATCATCAAACTCCCCCGCCCCCCGTCTAGTAGTAGAGAGGTCAGACTGGGACAACAGACGAAGTAGAGGAAGTAAAAAGAACGGGAAACGGAAGGAGAAGTTAGTGACAAGTTTCATTCACCTGAGTTGTCTATAAACAACTTACTTATTCGACAGTCCGATGATTGTACGTCCCGTCGTGTCTGTGGTATAGGAAGTCTCTGTTGGATACTCCCTTTTCGTGAATATCGACAAAGAACATGTATAAGACCACTTATTTTAAACTGACCCATTTTATGGTGTTCTTCCTTACCCTCTTTTCCCTTCCTTCCTGTCTCCTCTCTCCTTGTTTCCTGCTCTCTTCCCATCCTCCCTCCCTTCCTTTTGGTCGCTCTCTGCCTCGTGTGGAAGGACGGAACCCCTTCGACCGTCGTTATTGACGCCATAGTGCTATTTTTACTCACCAATTTTTATTGTGTGAAACGAAACAAATTGAGTATTAGTTCTGGATAAACGTACAGTATGACTTGTGCCGTTATTTTAATACTTAAAGTGTAAAGTTGTACAGAACATTTTCTTGAGGTGTTATTATTTGTGAAGGTAAGAAGAGAAGGTATTCACCTTTATTTTAGGAGTGTTCTTGAACTTTATGGTCAATTTTTTAGGATTCCTAAAACAAAGAATGAGACCTTTGCAGTCATTAAAGTAAATGTTAACCAGGATAATTTTATAGTGTTAAAATAGTAGTGTTTTTCTTTTGAGTAAAAAAGGGTGGAACTCAAAGAGTAGATTGAGTCTCTCACCAGTTTAGTTCGATCTTTGATCCTCTGTACAGATTGAGAGGGAAAAGGAGGGGTGTTATTCTCTTAACTTGTTGGGTACCGGTGTGTTCTTCGGTCCTGAGCACTCAAGAGTAGGGTGGAGTAGACACGTAGGGACTGAGAAGTTGTCCACGGGAATTAATATTTTATCTTTAGTAGAGGCGCCCTATCGAAATATCGTCACCAATCCATTCCTTCCTAATGCAACCATCTCACTAATCATATATCCTTCACGAGTTCGTTACAATTATAGTTTTATTAACGGTAGTAATCATAAAAATGCTTCGTCTCTTCACTAGAACCTTTTCAGGAAATTGGAGACCAGAGAAAAAGGAATAGATATTTCGGTCTCAAGTCTATTCTAAGGTTCCAGTAAAGACCGATATTTTGTCTATTTAAGCACTTCTCGAAATATCCAATGTTTCGTGAAAGCACATGTAAGAGAGTAAGTAAGAAACGATGGGAAACCCCTGTTCACCATGTCAAAGGGTAAATTTCTAATCCTTTATCTCTGATTTTTATCGATTCCTTGACCAGGTTTTATTAAATACAGTTAACTATCTTTTCAGTCCTGAAGTTGGGACCAAAAGACTGTGATTGTGGTACGAGAAAAGGTACGATTAAGATAGGGGATTCGACGGACGTAACTGGGGTACGAAGGGTAAAGATCACGGTGGTAATGATAAGTCTGGGAATAAGTGAATAAATAAATGAATGAGTGAGTTGGTTATAAACAACTTAAGGCCCTTGACTCTGTCTGAAACTCTTATATTACCACTCGTTTTTTCTATATAAGGAAGGGAGTACCTCAGATACCAGATTGTCTCCTCATTCTCACAGTACCTTTATTAATAAGAAGGGACCACTGAGTCTACCATTTCGTAGATAGACGGATGTCACGCCCTCTGGGCCCAAGTTAGGGACCCAGCCCTTCTAGAGGACCTCTTCCCTTACCGTTGGGTGAGGTCATAAGAACGGAACTTTTAGAGTACCTGCCTCCTCGGACCATCCGATGTCAGGTACCCCAGTGTTTCTCAGCCTGTACTGACTCGTTGAAGTGAAATCTAGTACCATTACTTTACGTATAGTCTCAGACTTTCGTACATTATTTTATTGTCCTCAACCGCATATGATCTCTTCAAACACTTACTAAGGGGTTCTTTTACTGAACTCAATACGGGTTTCCTTCTTCGCACCACTCTTCTCAGACGGTCTGTCTTACTTCTCGTGTACGTTTCCGGGACTAAACCCTCCCTCGTACCGTGTAAGTTTTCTCAGTCTCTTCTTATAACGTCCCTTTTGATGTTCTCACTCCTCGTTTCACTAAGTCTTAATACGACCAGTCCGTCCGGTTCTGTTCCGGTGTATTCCAGTATCGCTGGTTCGATAAATGGAAATAGAAATCTCGTCACTCTTCGTCTTTTTGTTACACTAGTCTAAAATTAAAACACTTCTGGCAAGACCAACACCACAGAGGTCATACATACCCCGTCCCGTTCTCACCTACATTTACCTACAAACCCTTCGACAACGTCACAAGTCCACTCTCTTCTGACTGTCTGCGATGTCTCTATCGCCTCTACCTCTCTTTAACCATCTGGTTCAGTTGCCTCATGACACCACCTGATCTATATCCCATTAAAACTGTCCAAGGGTTAACAAGAAGGACGTAGACGAGAAAAGTCAAATACTCAGTAAGGCACCGGTGACGTTTTGTTAGGTAGAAAGTCACCAAAAAGGAGGTTTCTTATGAGTAACGAGTAAAAGATGTATACCACAAAAGGATAATAGATCTTAAGGGAGACAAGAGGTAAATGAAAGTTTAATATAGGTAGAATTACGCTACGAATTCAGGTAGGAGTAAGTAATTATTAGTAGGTTATAAACAACTTGTGAATGATATAAGGTCCGTAACAAAATCTCTATGTCACCACTCATTTTTGATAAGGGACTGGATTACCTTGAAAGCAAGATGTAGAGAAACTAAGGGAGAGAGAATCTTTGGTATAGTATGTTCAATCACAACTGGAAAAAAGACAAACAGAGTATCATTATTAGAACGGAGGAGTCTATTTTAATTCGGAGGGACTTCGTTACTGCTTACAGAAGTAACGGAAGGTTTAAAAGTATTGGTGGGTGTTGTATATTCTTGAATTTACTGAGTTTTTCTAACCAACATTATATTTTTGAAATATAAAAATAGTGACTTCTGTTTTACGAAAGTGTAAGTGATATAGTACTCCTGTAGAGATTCAATATTTCATGATAATCTTTACACAACACGATAATAAGTACAATTATAATAATAATGATACTTCACTTCAGTGAGTCAGCACAGGTTGAGAAACGTCGGGGTACCTGACATCGGATGATGTGAGGAGACAGGTACCCTAAAAGGTCCGTTCTCATGACCTCACCCAATGGTAAAGGAAGAGGTCTCCTAGAAGGACTGGGTCCCTAGCTTGGGTCCAGAGGGTGTGACATCCGTCTACGAAATGGTAGACTCGGTGGCCCCTTCAGGAGAATAATGATATCCGAGTGTTATAGATGACTGATTTGGCATTCAGAGAAGGGTCAGAATTAAGACCACCCAACAGTTATTATTAATAAAGTGTGGACTCTTCGATGTACATTCTATTATAAAGAAACAATCTTTTAGGTCAACGGTAGTGACTTCTTCTTACCCGTAAACGACTGTCATTAGATTTTATTGTCTGTAGTTTCCATACATTTAGGAGTAAATGAGGAACCTCCGTTTCAAGGTTTCCTTTTGGAGGGGTATCAACGAGATCGAGTGGAAAGTTCTATCGGGAAGATAAAAACTTTGACATTAAAAATGAACAACCCTCTAACAGGTTGGGTCAAGGTTTGTGTGACACTCGACCAGGGGTCTGAGTCTTCCGAAAAACTGTAGGACAGATGTTACCAATTAGGTAGGAGTCAAGGGGTTGGATACCTCTTGTTCCTATTTCTGTCGGGGGAAAATGGGTCTAAATTGAAGCACCTTCGGTTGTCTTATTGTCTGAACCTTTCTTTTACTTTACGTTAAATAACTGTTTCTGTACAAAAAGGGGAAATCTTTGTTCGTACCTTTAAGTCACACAGTTATTTCGGAGGTGTAAAAGAAGATAGTGTTGATTATAGAGGATCACTGGACTGAACTAACTTCCAAAACGTACTTAGAATTTACTCTCGTCTTGACTTTTTCGAGATCCTTATGGTCTGTGGATGTCAACGGTGTGATGTATAATTTATTGACTCTTTGTATACGGAATTCACCGTATAACGAAGTATAAAAAGATCTCTTTATAGCCTCAACTAATAGTCCCTGAATTTCTTGTTGTGTTTGTCGGTGTAATTTTTGATATTCCTGAGGTTTTCAGATACTTTTAATTAAAGTCTCCGTGTACAAAATTATCTTAGATAACACCGTACTCCGACTTTTCAGTAATTTATATCACAAAATGTTACATCAAATTAGTAAATTTGAGTAGAGGTCAAACCGTAAATTTAACGATCGACTAATATAGTAAAAGTACCTGTGTAAACCTCCACAGATAAAAACGGGATAAAAGAGCCTTAAAGACGACAAGAACCGATGTCTACTAATCAGGTGTCCATGTGTAAACTGGGGTCAACCCAGTTGGTCCAAAAGAATGACCCATAAACCTCGACTTTGGTCCTCTTATAAATAATCTGAGATATCCACGGATCTGTATATTGTATATCAAAGAAGTACACTAGACTCTTTTGTTATTTGGGTATCCCTCAAACACCCTCTCCCTCTCTCTTTCTCCCTTTCTTTCTCTCTCCCTCCTTCTCCTCCTCTTCCTCCACCGTTTACTTATGTATCCTCGTCTTTACTCTTTATTTCGTTGGAAAAATTCAAAGATCGAGGTAGACGTGTAACAATCTCGAGTCGCAACTTCGGTGACCGGCTACTTGAGTGTTCATATCCATCACACGATTTACCCTCGTTCAAAAAGCGATCATGGAGCTCCCAGAGACCGGATATCTTGCCTCAAACTACCATTATGAACGATATTTTCATATTAAAATTGTACTCTCGAAATTCCTCTCTACTTCTGCAAATTTTTTATCGGACACGAAAGAAGACGAAAAGGGGTCATAAAGAATGAGAAGAGTCCGTAATGAACTAAAAAGACAAAAGTTTGATTGAACTACATAGGACAACGTTCTAGGATCCTTCCCTCGAGTGAGTCACCCGGATAACACCACCTACGAGTAAACCCTTCAGGACGTGTGTACACCCACGGTAGAGGACACTTGTGGGCACCTTCCAGTACGGACTAGAGACGAAGATGTCTCTAGGACTCGTCTGACTTTTCCTTTTCGTCCACTACCGACTCTTCCGACACTGGTTCCTCCTTGAAGTCCCACCTACAGGGTGAGGTCGAGGTCTCAAGTGACGACGAGTCGGACTCCACCACCTGACCAGACTTCCGAACGTCCACAGAAGACGTGGATAAGTCGTCAAGGAGCGAGTCGGACGGTGACGTCTGACCGGACGTCGAGGTGACGAGTCCGGTGACTTACCCATTCTTTTTAACGATTCACCAGAATTTGACAAAAAAGTGTTTGAGAATGTTACTTTTAAGTCAACTACCCTTTGGTCAAAGAAATTTTTTTTTTTTCAGATCAAGGTAAGAACGGGATCTCAGACCGACGTAAGGATGTGAACCCAAGGTACTCTGTAGGACCTTGAGTATTGTTTAAGAGAGGAAAAACGTATTACTCCAAGTTCAAACAAAGACAACGAACACTGGTTTCTCAGGATATGTTTTGAGAGAAATATCATTAGTTTACGTCGGACCAGATCTTTCGGTGCGTAAGTGAATAAGATATTGGTAAACGGTTTGACGGTTTGGTTCAGGACTCTTGTGTTGGTACTTAGTCAGTGTTATAAACTGAGATTTTCGAGTACAAATCAACTCTTCCGTCTTATTATGGAAACCCCTTTTTACGTGTTACATCCATTTATATGTTACATCCACTATCTAAGTCACTACTTCTTTACATATCACTTGTCACCTCCAATGGTTCCTTCCCCATCACTTGAACTGGACCCCTTTTAGTCCCTCCCGACGAGTTTTTTCCCCTACCTTTACAACTTTCTCCAGATCACGTCCGTTCCCCCTTTCGAATAGGGTGTCTTCCTTCTCGTGAGTGTCTGTCCCGACTTTACCGGAAACCACAAGTCCGCGGACCAAGTCACTCTGGTCAACTACTCTATCTCCTCTACCTAATGTTTCCCATCACACCTAAGATGTCCTTCGTCCAATCCAAGTCCCGTGGACAGAGACATCTCTTGTTCGAACTTCTGAAGTAACGGGGGAGTAATCGGAAGAGTGAAAGGACTTCTATTCCTCTACCGTGAATGGAGTGAAAAGTCCATTCTTTTTACGTGAACCGTCTACTGTCCTTAAGGGGGACTCTAGTAGGTCCTTGAGACTTGAATCTCGAGTTTTATTCCGAGACAAGAATGAGTATCAGTATCTTTTGGAGGTCTCTTCTACATGAACTCTTTCACTGGGGTTTTGAGACCTCAGACCCCTTCATTCCCGATGTCTAACTTTTAACCCAAAGAACAAAAGTTTTAATATATTTTACTGTAATCTTATATAGAGTTATCTTCTTAGGAAAAACTGTAAAGTCATTTACGAAAAAGTCATATAGACCAAACCTTCCGATTATCATTTCTTTTTATCCTTTTACAAAACCCTTTCACAACGTATACTTCTCTTGGGGTTTTATAGTACCCTGACTTTCAGTCCTTCTTTTCTTACTTCCTGGTTAAATTTCTATTGTATTTACGTCTGTTATTACTTTCGTTTCAATTTTTTTTTTAGATCCATCTAACATATAAACAAGTCCCCCTCGTTTAAACGTAAGAGTTCCGTTTCAATACGATCCTAATTTACTCTATCTTAGTTGTGGGTTTCGTTCTATATTTTTTTTGAAAGGACCAAGTTGAAAGATAAGTTTTCCAAATCACCTTTTTTATGAAAGTTCCCCCTTTGTCTCGTCCACCCTGATTCTCAAAGGTAAGAATTGACAGGATTTTGTTAATAACTATTAACGGACAGGACTTAATATAATAAAGTAGGATCTCTTGGTCTACCAACTTCGATCAGAAAATAAACCTCCTAAATCACTTCAAGTTTGTTTGAAACGGTGGTGTGTTTCAAATTATTTCAGTCTTCAGTGCTGATCATGAAAGAGACTCCGAGAGAGTCCTCGAGATTAGGTTGTCGAGACCGTCCGACCGGAAACACGGACCGGACGACAGAAAAATACAACCAGGAACTAACGTTTTATCGAGGTCGACAACTTCTTGAATAATTGGGAAAGAGTAATCTTGACATACTCTCTTTGTCTCGTAGGGAGACCCGGGCGAGTCGTGACTCAATTGATTTAGAGTAGAATCTTTCCACAAGACACGGGTCCTTACAAGTCGTACTAAAGAGTTTGGGTGGGTTGGTTCTTTCAAAGAGGAAGGATTTCACTTCAGAGACATACAAATCAACACAGATTGAGAAACGTCGGGGTACCTGTCATCGGGTGGTTCGAAGAGACAGGTACCTTAAAAGGTCCGTTCTTATGACCTCGTCCAACGGTAAAGGAAGAGAGTCCCTAGTAAGACCTGGGTCCTTAGTTTTGATAGAGAACACGGAAGACGTAACCGTCTGTCTAAGAAATGGTGAGATGGTGGACCCTTCGGAAGAAGGATTCTAGACAGAGTTTGGAATTAGACGTAGACTTAGTGGACCCCTAGACCAATTCGGTGTCTAGACTAGTCGTTCAGATCCCCCCCCGGACCTTGAGACGTAGAGATTGTGCATGACTACGACACCTGGTCTGGAATGTCTTGTTCCAGAATCTCCCAAGGGTTTCTCTTCGTAGACTCGTTAGTGGATTCTTTCACTTTGGGACGTCGTCCAATCCTGTCCACTTAGGTTTCGTCTCTACTTATATCCTAATCTTTGAAGATTCGAAAGGATAGATCTATCATTTCGAAAGGATACATCTATCATTTCGAAAGGATAGATGTCGACGTTGTTATAGGGGTTTTGTCACTGAAAGTGTTACGCGGTCGACCTCCAACTCTATTAGTGTCCTGAAGTCTGAACCTGAAGTAACGGTCCCGTCTATTAGTGTGGGTTTTTTCCCCTTCTCTCGGTCTGCCGTAAATTTAGAGACCCGTTTACACTGAACGTTAAATAATAGTACACTTTTCGTATTCACCGTCGTCGTAACACTAAAAAAAAAGTCCTATGTCTTTTTAACTATTCCAGACTCAACTCAATAGAGGACGGTCGCAGGGGAGGACGATGCCAGGGTAGGAGACGCCTGGACCTCCCGGAAGGAGTAGAAGGTGATAGTTGCCCCAGTACACACTACTGTGTTCGATCTATCTTTCTAATACTTTCCTCGCACTACCCCACTACCTGGGAGATGTGGTGTTCTTATTGCAAACCTTGTTGCCTGCTAATAATAGGGTCTCCATCACAACGTAGACCATAGGGAGACAAGAACGAGTCTTTTCCCTTCCAGTGTCTTTACCCCTACCCCTTCGTCTAGGTCCCCTCACAGACCCTCCGGTTCCGGGTACAGGAGAACGGGAGAGCACCTCCGAAGGAACCGAGGCGTGGGACCCGTCTAGGAGGAACGGTTCTTTCCACAACGTCGAGTACAGTAATTCTCCGAACCGACAGAAGTCCGTTAGCGAGTCCCAAAACAAAAAAAAAAAAAAAAAAAAAAAAACGGAATAATGGTTAGACGGAAAGAATCTTTTCCAGTACTTTACCTGTCCCCTACGGAGTAGAAGGAATATTAGGTGACAAACTTTGTAAAGTTAATTCGAAGTCTAGTCCGGGGTCTTGACTCCGACAAAATTGCTCCCCTTCATTACTGGAAGACAACGTCCACAAAAGACCGTGTGGTAGTCGAAACTAAGAAGAACTAGAAAGACGTGGGAAACTATCGGTCCTAGTTCCCAAGAGAAATATACGAAGTTCGTGTGACCTCCTGAAAGTCCCTGAGGTGACTGTACCAAAAGTAGGGACGTCAGAATCGGCTCGACCAACAGTGGCCGTTCAAGAGGTGCGAACAAGTTAAATAGTTTCTAATTTTCTGTCGACTTTTCTGTCCCGGGTACACGATTTGACACTCACAGGCGTACACAAGGGTTTCGTTCACTTGCAGTCCTCCTAAGGAGTCTCTGTCCCCCATTGGGGAAACTACGGACAAGGGGTCCTCCTTCCTTCGAAGTGTCTCCTGTACTTTCGTCGACACACCCGTGTCACCCAAATTGCCCCGTGTGTGACCCACGTGCACTTGTACGCACACACACGTTCATATAGACCTTAAGTCTATGAATACTTTCAACGTGAATAAAATACAACCGTTCAAGACCGTAAACACTTCAAAGTAAAGGAATTGTTTCCGCACCTATAAAATTCCTTTGATTAGGAAAGTTATTCCTAAATAGTGTAAAGAGTAAGACCTATTTCCTGTCCTTTCTGTCTATTTTATAAAAGAAAGGAAGGTCATGACTTAAAGTCTTAAAACTTAACGTAAAGACTTAATACTTTAAGTCTTCAAAGGTCTTAAAGTGAGTACAATGACTAAGAAATCGTTAAGGACTCGGGAGGACACACGGTTCGAGTAACAGTTCGATATTACCTCCCCGTCGGTACTTACTCTGTTTACTAGAGACGGAGGTCCTCACATACCCGACAAGACTCTCTGAATGTAAGTTTCCGTTAATACGTTTATGAACAAATGTCATTTATACTTATGTAGGACGTCCTCTCCCCGTCCAAGGACACCCGTACACCCACTCTCCTACACACACACACACACACACACACACACACATAAACTCCCGTACATACACACCCCCGTACACACGGACCAGACTTGTCAGTGTAAACCACGTACAAACACGCCCTCTCACTCCAACAGTCGACCGTGACGCCACGACGCCTTCCCGAACCTTCTTTTCACTTCCGTAGAGGTGGTGCTACTCCCATAATCGTCCACGAAGACCCGTACCAACAGTCGTTGTTTGTCGGAGAACTCTAAAGTTGTAAATGAGGTTCTTTAGTGTCAATTTATAGGTGTGTGAAATTTTTCTTTTTTGTGAGATAATTTCATTCGGACTGTACACGTCAGACGTATGTAAATTATATATGGTTAAGTCACCCAAACCTCTATTCGCTTCTGGACATTTTGGTAGTGGTGATAGGTCCAGTATCTAATTAGGTAATACAGGACTTAAAAGAGGACGTGGGTAATCATCATCATCATTATCATCATCAACAGTAACATAACAAGAATCATAAAACAGACACCCACCGTTCCTGTAAATGGTATATTAGATGGGAGAATCGTTCTCAAGTCAGATGTCACGTCATAATTCTCGATACCCACGATAAGACACATCATCCAGAGTTCTTGAATAAATAGAACGTATTGACTTTGAGATCTGAGAATCTAGTAGTGGAGGACACAGCGGATGGGGGTCGGGGACTATTGATGGGAAGATGAGAGACGAAGATAGTCAAACCGATAGAATCCAAGGTGGATATTCCCTCGAGTATATGTGAAGACGCTGGACTTTCTACCTTGTCGGATCTCCGATTTTACGAGTCTGAGGTCTAGGTCCCCTGGAACGCACTAAGACTCGAGTCAGCGAGTGATTGACGATAGGACCCGTTCCCTGAATCGGAGACACACGGAGGTGAAGGGGTCGACATTTTTACCCTGATTACCCTCAAGTCTTCAGTACCCTAAATAGACTCCTAATTTACTTATTTGTTTATATTGTTCGAGGCGTGTCATGTGTATACACAAACGGTAGGAATCCGTTTCCTTCAGTTTTGCCAGGAGAGGGAATTTCAGTGTAGAGTTAGAGAGGAATGGAGGAATGGTCGACACTCCTGTCGAAACCCCTCTACCGGGGGGAAGGCCCTGGACCTGTGTCCAGGACGACGGCTAGACGACGGACGAAGGTCGGCTGACACAGAGGACGTCACTCCTGACAGGAGGGTGGTCCTGTGACTCGTACCTAGTAAACTTTCTCTACCGAGGGTCTCGGAAAAGTGAGGAATTCAACAAGAGTGAACGTTGGTCGGCCAAATAGTCCTTCCCATAGTCGTTTATGACACACGAAATGACGGCAATCTGTCGTGACCGTAACTTAACTTTTTCGGAATTTTTGCCGGTAGTTAGTAAACTATATGCATCCGTCACTAGATATAACTATGCCGAGGTCGATGGTAGACTTTGCCAAACAGAAAGTAAAATGGGAAATATACTCCCAATAATGTCACGTACGGTGAATGTTGTCTGTACCAATAATACCTGTTAACCAATATCACCTGTTTTTGACTAAAGGGTTTGGTTTGTATAATTTAGGTTATGTAAAAAGTATCCAATATTGGCTGTCTTTGGAACCAAAGCCGACTGTAAAAGACCCCTGAAATTACTGTAATGATATCCTGAGGTTTCTCCCTTTCCTTCCTACCGTCCATAGTTTTACTCCGGTCTCTTGTGGTCTCCAAAGTAAAGACTGTTTTATTAATAGGTTGCCACCCTTCGGCAAAACTTCAATTGGGGGCGTCACGGGTCCGAGTCCGCCGGTCCACAGACAATCGTCAAAGAGACGTGTGACGGCGGGGTCGGTACCCCGAGGTCTACGACCCACACCCCATTCGGGTCCTTTGAGTGCCGGACGGGTTGTGTCCGGAGGACCTTTTGTTGACCCTGTGTTGACCAGTACAGAACAGGCACTTCCAGTGGTTCGGTTACTTGTAAAAAGAAGAATTTTATGAGTCCAGTTGTCTAGGGGAATTTCTTCATCAATTTTTCGACTCGGCCCCATCTTTCTATCGTGCCGAGTCGTGTTGTCACTCAAGAGAAAAGACCCTGAGAACCACACGGTGAGTCTCTAAACCCTAGTTTCTAGTCGTTTTAAATGATCAATCAACAGTCTTGAAGGTACGTTACTTTCCTTACGTTCCTTTGGGGGTAAGACGGTACGTAGACGAGTGGAAACTGGGTTTCGGGTGAGGATACGGTAAAGACAAGAGGGATCTGTGTCTCTTTTATCCAGTGTGATAAGTGTTCACCTTATCTATTTTTACCGGTAGTGAAACGAGTGAGTCTTACACCTGCAAAATTGTCACATTCGAAACCTCAGTTTGTACGCAAAGTTAGAAGGAGAGGGGAAATAGTAGTACAGTAGACTTCGTTCAAAGAGTCGGAGTCATTCGGAGTAAAAGAGAAGACTTCTAACCCACCATTACGGATGTAGTGGCCTACACTCCGACGAGACTTCACAGGATGTATTTCCGTAGATCTTTTACGACCGTGTCCCAGCCAGGTGACCTCATCGACCACGGCGAGGAGACAGGAGAGGACCGAGGAAGTGTCTCAAGGAGATCAGACAGGATACGACAGGGAACAGAGAGATGGGTGGGAGTGAGAGGTGGTACCGAAGACTTTTCTTATTCTGGAAACAAGTAGACCCACGGACCAAGGTCTCGTCACGGACACTTTTCCAAACAGGTTACTTGTGTACCTACAATCAAAGGAAAAGGTGACTCTCAGGAAGGGAGGTTCCACTAATTCTAGAATCAAAGTCCCTAAGACAAATCCCAAAAGAGAGGTTCTGAAACTTATACTACAAAGGGGTAATTTTCTTTTTTTTTTTTTTTACTTCGATCATGGAGAGACAAGACTTAAGAAAGATAACAAGATCAGAGGGAGAGGACGAGGTGGACCTCCTCCGACCGGTAAAAAGAGGGGGTCTTAAAGTCGAACACAGTTCAAATTTGAGGGATGAACAGGCGGAGAACTAGTGGGTCCGGGACGAGTAGTCTTCTCCCTCCTCGAGTGACTTGCATCACTGGTAGTCTCTTTCTCAGACATAGTCTCCGTCTCGCGACCCGGGTTAGGACTCTGGACACAGGAACAGGTGACTGAATTCAAAGAGTCGGAGTAAAGGAATAGACAGTTAACGGGACAAGAGAGACGATTCAGACACCCCAGGTCACTATCTCGGGTTCCCTTTGATGAAACTTTCGATATCTTGCGATCCGTTCCTGGAAATCTGTTTTAATGTTTATTGTAAATGGGAAATTCCCACGATAAACTTAGGAAGTGGAGAGTACAGTGAGAATTTTGTTTACTCGATAGTTCTAGTAAGAATGTCCTGACTTTAGACTCCTCACTGGTGTATGGGTCCACCGACATCTGTAATGTTCGAGGCAAGATCTCCGTTGTACCGGTCTGTATGAGGAGACTGGTAGGTCAAGGTGGGGAAGACGTAGTCGTGTAAGTCGTTTTTCTGAAGGAGTTTATTAGACTTGCTCCAGCCACGAGACCCCTTTCTGTACTGAACCCGGTAGCGATCTCTGTACGACGAGCTTGTAGAGGGGATGTGGATGGGAAGGAGAAGAGGGGCGAGGGAGGTGGGGGTGGGGGTCTCGAAGATGATGAGTGGTGTCGAGACATTGAGTCGTCTCTGTTCTTCAGTCCTCAACTTTTAATAGCAAATGGAGACAAAGTTGTACCCAACAATTCGTATTTTAAATTTACAAAAGGATCCAGCCAGTGATAATTTTACAAAGTTAAACACACTCAAAACGTTTGTATAAGGGTTGTTTACAGTTATCACTTAAGAATCTGGAAAAGTAATCCAGCAGGACAAAGACACCGAAAAGGATACCCTTTGTCCTCCTGTCTTAATTTTCACTTCCTCCCGGGACCTCGATGTCGAGACGGGGAGTGAACGACCCATTTGAACCCGTTCAATGTATGGAGAGACACGGAACTGTAGGAGTAGACATTTTACTCTTACTATTTTTATTTTCATGGGAGAAGCTTCTCGACGAAACTGTTTATTTTCTGAATTAGGTAGGTACATTTGGTGAATCGGTTTTACGGACTGTGTATGATTTACGGATTGTTTCGAATTAATAACAATGTTGAACGTAACCCCTTTTTATTTGTAAGAAACCCAGTATCACTTTTAATTTACTCAACCTACGTATATTTCATGAATGGTGTCAAGAACCGTTTTTCATTCACAAGTCATTTACATTCGGACACAGGTCTTACGGGACGGGAGTTGGGACAGATAGTCTAAGGAGGGATTGGATACTGGGTTGGACTCGGGGTGGGAGAGGAAGGTACTTCTGAAAGAACTAATCGAGTCGACGTTCTGTCGAACGAAAGAGGACTGAGACGGTAAGTGTGTACCTTAAATAATAGGAGACAGTTCATTGTATTATAAACACGTGTGTGGTGGAGAGGTCAGACTGATCTTTGAGCCTTTCTTAACCCAGACCTAATTTTAATATACTGGGAATGGGTAGTATTCAGGAGTTATCTATAACCACCTAAATAATTTATTTACTTTCTTACAAGACTACTTTGACACTTGATTTATTAAATTACTTTTCTATTATAAATTCCCACTTGGAAAAAACTAAATAAAGAAAACTCGGAGACAGGTAAACCCACCAGTATTAGAGGAAAGGAAACACGACCTATCGTACTCTGTAGAGTCGGATTTAGTAAAAACTTCGTTCCGTCTCTTGTTTGTTTATTTTAATATTCCTTAGATAGGAAGAATCGGGTTATACACCTTCGAAATCGTGTTTTTCTCAATAAATCCCACTTTCACATTTTTTTTTTTTTTTTTAGTCCTTCAAGAAAGAAAACCCCTTACTCCTCTTTGACTGGTATCAAGATTTTGGAACCCGAATATTTTCATGAGGAAGTATACCCTTGGGGGCCGAGACACTGTTGGATCTCCTCAACCTCCCTCTAAGTTCTCCCTCCCCTGCATACATGTGGATACCGACTAAGTACAAAAATATACTTTCTTTGGTTGTGTTGTAACATCTCTTTAATAGGAGGTTAAATTTTAAAATATTTTTTTTTAAATCCCAACGACTCTGGATCCCTTCCCAGTCAAAGAGGTACTAAAATAATCA
Organism: Capra ibex; assembly: GCA_006410555.1. Lineage (NCBI taxonomy): Eukaryota > Metazoa > Chordata > Mammalia > Artiodactyla > Bovidae > Capra > Capra ibex. The sequence continues at coordinate 41,202,508 of SJYO01007492.1, read as the reverse complement.
AGTTTTTCCCGTATAAATTTAATTTATCAACACAAAAAAAATTCAAGAGGAAGTCGTTCATTAGGAAACAAACACCCTTCGATTGACAAGAAAGGACGAAGTAAACGTTCGACGAGAAACGACCCTCACCTCCTCCCGCCCCAGTGTCGACCAAACACTTGGCCAGTCTTGGGAATCAAAGGAAACACGGAGAAGGACTGGACCGGGTAACTCCGGAAAGAACCGGTACGGTGAACGCCGTCTTCCTTTGGTCGTTTCGAGGTTAGTCAAATCAAGTGTTGTCATTAAGACCAGGTCTCAAACCCCTTTTACTTGGACTTAGTCCGACAACCGACTTTGGTCCAAATCCTAATAGACACCTAAATCGGGGTTAACAGAGAACAAGAAGGAAAGAGGGGACAGTGTGTGTGGAAGGGGACGTCTATGACGTCTCTCGACACTTAGACATTAGGTAGGTTTAATAGGAAACCTGGACCTAGCGGAAATCGTAAAAGGGGTGTCTGAACACCGGAGAGACCGAGGGGTGGAAAGGTATACTTTGGAAGGGTTATTCCTCCGGGTTCTCTATTTTAAGACTAGATCGGAAAAAAAAAAAAAAAAAACTCTGTAAACACCTTAAACAGGACATCCCTTAAGAGACATAAAACGTAAGTTTCTCTGTCACATAAATGTAAACCACAAAAATAAAACACACTCCTAAGAAATGTCCCATCATCGGTGGGTGTGTAGTAAGGATTTACAAACTACTTACTTGTTTACTAACAAAGGGGATTTGTCTAGTCGTTGTTCAGAAAAGGTTTATGTCTCAGAGACAAGACCAAGTTAATAATCAATAAGGGGTGGGACGTGAGTGTGGTTCGAGTCGGGAGTATCACGGAGTAAAGTACCCACCCTGTCCGTCCCGTACCCAAATATAGTGAGTCGATGTCGGGAGAGACAGAGTACTTGGGTTCTGGTCTGGGTTTCCTGGTGGACCAGACACGATTTTTGGGGACACGGGGTCAGGTACGAAGTTGATGGAGGTTTATGATGGTACGACGGGACCTTGTGTCCACAGTCAACGTCACCAGTCTCCTCATCCCTTTGACTCCGTCTCTGTCTTTGAAGGAAAAGAAAGGAGATACTTGTCCACTCTTCGTCTCCGATCATTATTAGAGAGAATCTCTCTAGTGTGGTAAGTCAAAACGGTTAACTGTCCATACATACACTTACTAGACAGGAGTAGGTCAATATAAATGACTGAATAATTAGGTAATAAATTCACAAGGTATTAAATTTTTGAAGGAACGAAACATTCACCATTCTTAAAGGTCAATCTCTGTGAGTAACATTAGGGTTGTGGGTGAGACAAGGATTAATCGAGACATTAATTTAATGGTTAATTTCTCTCGACTTTTTTTGAGAAGTAACCTATTTCGTTTTACAAGACTTAATACTACAACATAAGAGCTACTTGTCTTCGTCTTTATATAGATGTATGTGTGAGTGTGTGTTCTTTAATTTATATATATGAGTAGATATTTACAGTAGAAAAGTATCTGAAAAGACATGGTCTCGAAGTGTGAGTTCGAGGTGCGGTTTCAACACTGAGCGGGACCAAAAAAATTCTCCCACTCACCCTCTCTTCTCCCTGTTTCGACCTGTTGAAATAACCAAATTTGAACGGAGTTCTTTTATTACTACAACTAGTTTAAATATCCCGGACTAAGTTTTCCCTTAATTAACAAGTTCGATGAAGGTATACTCTCGTTATAATTTTTTTTTTTTTCCGTATATTCTACGTTACGATAGTAGCTTTCTCGATTAAAAACGATGGATAATTGGGACGAAAGAGAGTAGGTTTTCGTCGATCCTACCAGGTATTGTCCCCAGGGGTTGAAGACCCTAGATTACGGACTACTAGACTCCACCTCGATCATTTTTTATCTTTATTTCACGTACCATTTACATTACGCGAACTTAGTAGGACTTTGGTAGGGAAGAGGAGGTCAGGTGTCCTTTTTACAGAAGGTACTTTAACCAGGGACCACGGTTTTTCCGACCCCTAGTGACCAGATATTCTATGTTCTTACTAAATCTCCTCAAGGATTTATAGCACGGAATCACACCAGGTCTTTACCCGAGATGTTTCGTACACGGAAAGTACAAAAGGATTACGTATTGTATTTTCTTCCTTATTTTTGTTGATACTTGTCTTTCCTTTCTTTGAAAGAGAAAAAAAGACACAAATATAAAATGTTTTAAATGGTAAAAAGGGACTCCCATGTCTTAGTGATCACACAATTAATTCAAGTGTTGACGTGTATGGTTCAGTCCTTTATGACTTTTTTATTTTTTCCGAAGAACGTCGTTTTGACTCAGCCACGACCCCAACGGGTACCGTGTATTACTTCAATATGTGACGGGATGACAAGTTCGTTAGGTTTAAGACTTACACGGTTCATTTAGTAAAGAATTAATAACCCCTCAAATTAAGTAAAGGGGTTGAGAGACGACGAAGGGAGTCGGGTGACAGAGATATATAGACACGTAAAGTCACGTAATGAAAAATTCAGAACTTCGATCTAAAACACAACATATAAAGTTAGTCCCTCTTTCCTTAAATCGTGTTTGCAAGGTTTCCTTTAAGATCATCCCACTACTTTGAATCACACCTTTAAAAATAGAGTTTCCCCTGTACCCAAACCCTTTCAAGAATAATTCGTCGTTAAAAGGTGCCTGATTTTGACTTGAGGACAACAACGATGACATTCGTATTATTCGGTATAAACATTTATAGAAAACATATAGACACATAAATATTGAAACTTACTCGGGATCATTAATTACCTCAGGCCGGGAACGACGAAATTCCAACCACGTATTGTCCAGTGTTTCATGTTTACTAACGAGAAAGAGGGAAATTTTTTGTCTTTCCCTTTGTTTTTGTAGGAGGTCCATACAGGACCGTAAAAGGACGATTTTAGAGGGTTTTCAGGTACCAAACATCAACTTTGAGTCTGTGCTAAGGATCACCGGCCGTGAAAGGAGGAAGGTCAAGAGTCTTTACTACCTCCTAACACTGAAGGTGAAATGTTTACTCCTTTGAAGTCGATAGTCACCGAAGGTGTTTGTCAGTGTCTTTTACTAACCGACAGTCCGGTGCGTATTCTATTCTCGTTTTGGTTCTAGATTTGGGGTTTTGGACTAGTAGAGTTGAGACTCTTCGAGTAATTTGAATAATTTCGGTAAGCCTGCCTCAAACGAGTTCAAAATCTTTCAGTCGGAGAGCAGTGTAGTCTCTCTGCCACGTAGAGGGTCTCGTACACTACAAGACAAAAACCGACTCTTTCGACAGGGGATATAGTGTGTCGAGACGTCGTCCTGGAGAAGGATGATTTGTGCGAGCGAAGGGTGTACTCGACGGTATACAGAATCGGAAGTATTCTTCAACCCACACTTAGGTAAAAATAAAATCGTTCCTGAGACTAAGACAAGCAGTAATTAGAAGGGGGAAACAGAGTAGGGAGTAGAGGACGGTTTGCTGAAAAGTTCATGATTGACTTGAATAAAATTTCCTGTTTCGGAAGGATATGAGGGAGACACTTCTCTACGGTACTCTTTACCTCTTTTACCGACCTCCTGAAAAAAACAAATCACTTCCTAAACACCTGTCCGAAAGCGTAAAATCAATTACGGAAAGTGATTTCCCTTAGGTAATTTCTTTACAGCCCTTCAAATGAGGAGACCAGAGAGATTCACCGGAGACCGTACCACTAAGAGTCTGAAGTCGTAGGAATATCTCAGGACCCGTTACACTAGTTTTCCATTTTAAGACTTGGAGCAAGGAGACCAGGTCATTAAGGACCCCGGGTCCTTGGATATAAAAACTTTTAAGAGGTCCATTGGGGTCACGTCCACCAGGGATCTGGCGTGGAACTTTTTGTGACTGCGTCACCTACAAATAGGTGTAGAGTCTCTATTAAACGTTGGAACCGAGTCCGTCCCGGACCGAAGTCCTATAACCTTACAATTCTCCAGTCCCGGTCTCCTGAACCTGACTCTGCTCCTCCGGATTCTACAGTTTCCAGTGGACGGATGAAGAAAAGACTCGGACTGTTCATTGAATCCAAAAGAACAAAAGGACTCAAGGTTTGAGTGGGTAATCGTTTTATTTCTCGCCGGACAAGTTTAAGAAGGACACTTAGGAAGAAACCCAAGGAATCTCTTTTTCTGGACATAAGAGAGTCTTCATTCGCAACGAGAAACATATCGACATAAAAGAAGAGGGGGAGTTAACAGTCCTGCGTCGGAGATATTTCGCCAAAAGAACAAGACTTAGTGTAAAAAAGTACACATGGTATTGCTTAGACGTGAAACCTTTAGTTTTACCCTTCATGTTGAACACTAGACTTACGTTAAAAAAAGACCGTTTCGAGAATTTATAAGTCGAACGGAATTCAAAACAGAAGTACTGGATTCTACTCAGATATTCCTAATGTGAAGGACGGGGTAAGTGAAGTGTGTGGCTCGTCTTAAAGTGTATTGGACGGAAATTAAAAAAGTATATTTATTAATTAAGATGTAAATTTTTGTGCAATTCTACAAAATAAAGAATTAGTCGATTAAACTGACCCTTTGTTTCTACGGAAAATAAGTGTAAAAGAAACTCAGCACAATGACATCATTTTCAAGGGGTGTTCTAGACCGGAAGCGAGTGTTCAAAGCACCGACGGTTAATCAAAGGTCTCAGAGATAAAATGTTTTTACGAAGAGTGAAAATTTTTTACATTAACTTACAGACAAGTAGTGTCTCAAAGAACACAAGTTCGGATCCCACAATTTGTAAAAAGTCCAACCGAACCCAGTCGAAACTTTTTAAAGTCTGTCACTTTGAACTCTTCCCTGGCATACGATGCCATACAGGGAGTGTAAAACAATTCATAATTCACCTATAAATTTATCTGAACAATATGACACTCTGGCGGAATTTCACTCGGCATGTCAAATGTTCTGATAATTAATTTCCTCTCCTAACGTACCCTACATGTACATAAAATAAAAGTATTAGTGAGTGTAACCGGGTCTCAACGGGAAATTAAAAGTCTGATTAATTTCGTTCTGTGACTTGACGATTCGAGACGTGTCTGCGACTGTGACTATCTGTACCTTACCGTGTAAAAAGAAAAAATTTTCCTTCCCTTTTCTTCCCCTCTTCTTTCTTAAGCGGACTCACCTGGACTGAGGTAAGGTAAGTACCGAGGGATAAACAAGGTGAGGACCTAGTTCAAAAATTAAATCGTTCTGACGTAAAACCCCCTCAAAAGCTGGGGTAGACAAACCCCGGTCACACAAGGGGTGGACCACCACGTTAACTAAAAACTTAATCGACCCGAAATAAAGTCGTGTTACCTCGTTAACAAATCAACGAAAATTCGTGATTCTAAGAACCTTAGACTACCCGTTTTTTAATTTAGTCTACCGTTACGTGTTACGAGAGCCGACGATTAACGTAAACTGGGTAATAGTAGGAGTCGGGACGAAGTCTGACTGTGCCGACTGAATCTCAAACTTTACATCCACCCTCCCGACGGAAACGTCCAGTAGTATGACATCGTCCAGGGAAGGACCTTGTGAGAGGTTCCGGACCCTTTCTCTTCTTTGTCTGTACTCGTTAATAGGGACCTCTCTGACGACCCCCGACCACCCCGGGGGAGGGTGGTCGCGGTACTCCGGTCCTCACCCCTGGGTCTTCGGGGTGTCGTCTCCACAGTTGATGGGTGTTCAAGTAGTATGGGTGCCTCTGTCTCCGATACCCCTTGAAGGAGAGGTCGGAGGGTGCGGGGTAGGAAGTTTTTGGGCAACGTGACCGAGTCTCAATCACTAAGAGGACGACGGGGAGTTCGAAGACTGACACGGCACGGTGGGTCTTTCGGAGAAACTTTTGTCGCACCCCAAATATTTCCAGAAGAGAAAGAAGTGTTTCTCTTCAAGGTGATAAGACCTCTTCGAGTATCGAATGTGATACTCAAATGTGGTGACCCATCGGACCTAGATAGTCCTACCCCCACAAGTCGGAGCCGAGGAGAGGGGACCTCACCCGTGTCGAGGAGGGATTCTCCGCCTCTAGGGTCCAGCTACGTTGTCACTGAGAGGTCGTCCGGGCCTCTTCCCTCTCCTGACCCCTCTTGACTTCACCTTTCCCACCAAGGGTTCAGTCCTCTCCGAGACCTCCAGTTTTCGTTAATGTAGACCCTTCTCCTTCTCCCAGGTCAGGGGTCGGGAAGTCCGACCTTCCTTTTGACCGGGACTTATCCGTCCCCTACGTCCCGTAGATCCCTCGTTCCGAGACTGAGGTCTCGGTGGACTCCTCCTGACGGGGGTCGCAGGCTCAGGGGTCATCGGGTCATCGGGACCCTGGCGTGGGGTCCGACGCCAGATCTTTGTCCAAAGGAAATTCCACTACTTCATTTTCACTTTTACAATCATCGAGTCAACACAGGTTGAGAAACGTTGGAGTGACTGACATCGGGCGGTCCGAGAAGACAGGTACCTTAAGAGGTCCGTTCTTATGACCTCACCCATCGGTAAGGGAAGAGGTCCCCTAGAAGGGTTGAGTCTACAGTTTGGACTCAGAGAGTGCAACGTCCGTCTAAGAAATGACAGACTCGGTGGTCCCTTCGGGGGAAGTTCCACTACCGGTACAGGTTTAGGACCGAACCGATGACTAAATAACACACTCGAACCGATTCACTGTGATGGGACGACGGAGTCAGATGGTTTACGAGTTTGTCCTCATCATTATTTATCATTGATGTGCTATCGTGACACTCCTACAATCTCGTTTTAAACCACAACTCCCCTGTCCCGTCGACATAAACATTCTCTTGTTTCCACGACTCACGACGGGGGTTTCGGGGTAACGGGAAGGGAGACAGGGAGGTACACCGCGAGAGTCGTAGAGGGTGAGTCGCGGTTCCACCGTCACGGAGGTCCCGTACGACCCCTCCCACGGGACAGGTGGTGACTCGAAACTGGGAGGGATCTCTAACTGTCAGGTTGGATCGGAACGATAAACGACCTAAAATGGGCAAAGAAAGGAGACGTTCTTTAGTCTTCGGTTATTAAAACACTCTGAAATTAGTATCAAGGACGTACATAATTTTCTACATATTTCCGGGGGCTGAAGTCGTCATGACGTCCTTAGTAGGATAGGGATAAGAGTCGAGTCTCTACCTCTCTCCATGACACAAACCCCGGTCTAGATGCGACGTGGACCTAGAGATATAAACGGTTATTTATCTTCGTGTACCTCAATAATTAATCGTAAATACTCGAGTAATCGTAAGTATTCATTACAGTTGTGTTCTACTACTTGATTCGATCTAACAAACCCTTTCTCTCTACTCCCTCTTTGAAAAAGGGAGGTGAACCTAAGATTATTCACAATGAAGGGATCTTAGTTGGGGGTGGATCCTCAGTCGTCTTTATTTGTGTTTTATGTGTCCCGTTCTGTCATTTAAGGGACATATACTCCCACCGGAGAAGTCTCAGAGACCAAGGATAATGATTAGATGAAGTATAACTTACCTAAACTCTGAGACAAATTTCTTTTGTATGTCATCGTTATAACGGTTGGTCCCACCGGTATACACTAAGAAAAAGTACTTAAAAGTTCCATTTTCTTTTGAATCTCTAGTGACGTAGTAGGATGTCACTTATTACAAAGTCCATTTCTTTTGGTACAGGATTTCAACCATCGTGTCGACCCAGACTTTTGAAGTCCAGAGATGGAGAAAAAAATATTAAGTTTTTACCTATTTTGACCAGACAGCCTAAACTCTGATTTTTTTTTTTTAGGTAGACCCAGTTACAATAGTGATACAAATTTGACAGGAAAGGAGGGGGTCCTTTCGAACGAAGAAAGTCAGATTGCAGAAAACCCTTGGTTCGCCGTGAGTAACGGAGAAAGACAAGTAGAAAGTCAGGTTAGTCGTTCTCAGTCACGACCGACTACAGAAACCAGGGAAGACCCGTCCCGTTGGTTCATTTAGTGACACCCTTTGTGGGTCGAAGATTATCTTTGTCCGACCTTTAATATGACCCTAATTTCTCAGGTTAAATGATCCCTGACTTTCCCCTAAAACGTCCCCTCTCTCATCGTTAACCCACTTCCGCCCCTGTCTCTGCCAACCTTTGACTCTCTCGGGATCTCCTGAAAGGTGAGTCAAGAAGGCCGGTAAACCTTTACACTGGTAAAAATACGTCTAGATATCGTAAACTTAATTTGGATTGTCCTCTACATTATCCAATTCTTCTTTGGTGAACCATTTAGAGGGTGTAAGTTAAGTATGGTCCACAAAACAAGTGTTTTTCGATGAGTGTTCTCTTACTAAAGTCAACGTCGGCTGGTAAACGACAACAGAAAGGGTTAGAAACGATATAGTCTCACGATGGATTAAAGATTTCCCATGAGGTATTAAGAGTCAATGTTACGGACCATAGTTTGAACTCAGAGACACACGCTACACATTCAACTGTGGAACCGGACACAACCTTTTTGTAAACCACAATCTAGATACACAAGACCCGAAGGGTCCACCACGGTCACTATTTCTTGGGTGGACGGTTAAGTCCTCTGTATCTCTCTGACCAAGTTATAGACCCAGGCCTTCTAGGGGACCTCCTCCCGTACCGTTGGGTGAGGTCATAACAACGGACGTCTTAGGTATACCTTTCTCCTCGGACCGTCAGATGTCAGGTATCCGAACGTGTCTCAGTCTGTACTTACTTCGTTGAATCGTGCGTGTGTGTGATACACTAAATCTACCCTTTACTCTCTTCTGGTTCATGACTGGGTACTATGTTTGACAAGTCAATATCTCCAGAAATACCTAGGGATTAAACCCTGTCGACCAGGTTCACCGAGTAGGATCATTGTATTAAAAAGTTTTTTATTTGGTAAAAACGTTCATTCATCCAAAAGTATGGTCATCGGACCAACATAAAGAATTTGAGTAACAACTCATAAGGTTAAGTACTAAAACACAAGATATACCAATAATCACTCATCTTATTGGTTCTTCGGTTTCCACTGGAGATGGTGCATAAACTCAAGTGGATGTATTTTGCAAACTAAGACAGACCTTAAGTCACAACTGAAAATTAAACTAGACCTCGAACAACGGTTTTATCAAGTGGACAGAAGAATAAAGGATTATGTACTACTAGAAAGAATTGCAAATCTTAAGTAGTGGAAGAAATTCGAAGAAACCCTACGACTTTAGAACCCAAAACACTGATCCTAACTCAGTATAAAAGAACGCCCAAGAGATAGAAATCTTACTAGTAGTCTCTCAAAATGATTGAGTCGTTTCATCAGGTGTGGTTACTCCGGAAAGGTTCGTGGTTATTACACTCCTCAAAGACCTATCAATAGAGTCTCATGGTTGTTACAAGAGGGTCTTGAGTCCCGGACATTAGTCAGTACCTGAAGGGGACGGTACGGAAATCCATAAAGAACAAAATTTATTAAACCTCCTTTACCCCGTTGAAAGTCGTTAGATCTTATCGACTTTTCCGTAGTCGTTGAGGTGACGATGTCTGGGATGGTTGTCTCTCACTAGAACTCCTACAGAAAAATTTTCGGTGAACTTTTTTGTAAAAAAATTTATAAGTACTCCTTCCTTTTGAAGGTTTAAGTAAAATACTCCGGTGGTAGTGGAACTGTGGTTTTGGTCTGTCTCTATGGTGTGTGTGTGTGTGTGTGTGTGTGTGTGTGTGTGTGTGTGTTAATGTCCGGTTACAGTGACTACTTGTACCTACGTTTTTAAGAGTTGTTTTAAGATCGTTAGACATAGGTTGTTATGTAATTTTCTAATGTATGGTACTAGTTCACCCTAAGTAGGGTCCGTATGTTCCTAAAAAGTTATAGATTTTTAGTTAGTTGGTTACACTATGTAGTATAGTCGTTTAACTGTGTATTTTTGGTATGTTAGTAGAGTTATCTACGTTTTTTATGAGTCTTATTTCTCTCTTTTTTTTATAAAAATTTTTCAATGGACTTATCTATACGGTGTCAGAAGTATCGTCATAATAAATACTAACGGTTCTATGTCTTCGTTGAATTCACAGGTAGTTATCCACTGATCTATTTCTTCTACACTCTAAAATATATGTATATATATATAGAGGTCAGAAGACAACACATATATATATAAGATGACATATATATATATCTTATCATGAATTTATATTTTTTTCTTTCTTTAAAACGGTAAATGTCGTTGTACATATCTGAACCTCCCGTAATACGATTCACTTTATTCAATCTGTCTCTTTCTGTTTATGATATACTACGGTGAATATACACCTTAGATTTTTCATATTGTTTGCACTTATATTGTATTTTCTTCGTCTACATCTCTGAGTGTCCACATCTCTTCTTTGATCACCAAAGGTCACCCCTCTCGCTTGCCCCTTCCCTCTTATATTTGTCTCCCCTAATTCTCCATGTTTGATAATCCACATTTTATTCGATGTCCCTGTATAACATGTTATGCCCCTTATATCGGTTATAAAATGTTATCGATATTTATCTCATATTAGAAGTTTTTAACACTTATTGATATAACATGTGGACACTGTATATTATAACATGTCGTTGTTATTAAGATATTTTTCTTTTTATTTAAATTTTTATTTTCGGTTTAAGTGATCACAGACGGTCTTGATTCTAGACGACGTCTTATTTTATTAAAACATTCCACAGTACATGTCACTGGTTTTCTGTGAATTCGTCGGCCTAAAGACCCTTCGCCCCGTCGACGTTTGTCCTGTAACTTTTCTGACTCCTCCGTAATCTTGGGGTAAAGGGTGACTCTAGGACAGTTACAGAGGTACAGTAGGTGTCCTGTGCAAATACAACGAGTCGTACCTTATGTTCTCGGAGGTGCTGAACTAGTGACGAAAGGGACTGGAACAGGAGACACGAGATCGTTGTAGGTCGATGCAATGAAAAGTGGAAACGAGACGGACCTTATCAGAAAGTGACGTGGGACTAGAAGGGATAAAATATTGGGATTCGAGTCCGTAGGTGAGGACCTTTGAAAACGCAATGTAAGAGGAAGGCGAGACTGGTGGCTCGACCTACTCCGTAAAAAGGAAATGCGAGCAGAGATGATGAGGTAAGTGACATCATAAATGTGATCAAACCAAGTCATAGAAAAAGGAGGTGGACTGACACTCGAAGAATTCCCGCTCTCAATGCAGAATAAAGAGAAGGAGTAAAAGAGTTAGCGATATGTTTCTTGTTTCGGCTTCTGTATCATCTCCACATTATTTACGAGTCACCTACTTATTATCCGAAGTTTACCAACTTTTCAGATACTTCTCCCCCGTCTACGGTAGGGCGTCGGATTGGACCACACAGTCTTTACCTTCGTGGCTAACACTGACCTGTGAGTCCGGTCGGACTTTCTGTTTCTTTGCCTCGGGGACTCTCATCGTTGTAGGTGGGGGCGGTCGGGTCGGGGACGACGTCGACTCCGTTCGATGCCGATGTGGGTCAGTGCTGCTGTCGGCTATGGGAATAGGGGGAGAAAGTTGTTGGCGAAATCTAAGGGAAATAGGAGTCGTGGGAGTAGGAAGTTCCCAGAAGAGAAGAGTCCGGTACCAACGACGTCACACAAGTAAATAGTAGTTTTAACCCGTTCTCTTATGGGTTTCGGAGTTTACCAAGGGGGGCCCACCATTTTGGATCTAGAGGGACGGGGACAACATATTCATGTCAGGATGAAGAACCAGTCCCAGTTTAGGACACGCCTCTACCACCAGGGAACCAAGTACTTTAGTCTTTGCGAGTCAGTCATCGGTATCGAATCTTAAGTTACCCTGAGAATGACACAAGGGACTACCTTCACAAAAAGAAAACCTTTGGTTCTAGAGATTCGGACGACTCGGGCCTTGACACCCCTTCCCTTCACATTTAAGGGATGGACCAAATAACCCTCACTACCCTTCGTCTCGGTAGGGACGAAAGTGGGGAACCAAGGACCTACATATAAAAGAAGGTAGACCCCGTGTCGAGGTATACTACCAGTAACCAACTCTTGTATGTGACTTAGGATCTCCCGTCACGGACTCTGAGTGTCTGTGGTAGGGGTTCGACCACGGTGTCGAAACAGACGTTGTCCGGTAAGGTAGTGAGGTCGAAGAAGAACGACCACGATACACTCTATTCTACTCATCTAGGGTGTCGTAACATGGGAGACCACGTAGAGGAAACGGTATTTCACCCGATAAATCACACTGGGTTGCTCTACGCCATAGGTGAGTTACCTAGTTTATGAGACTCGGGAGTCTACGTCTACCGCCACGTTCGACCCCGAGACGTCCGTCATTTCCGCTTGGGGTAAGGTAAATACGTAGGTAACACGGTCCGGACCCGACTAGCTACCGTCACCGGTCGACTACAGTTGACTAGGTCGGCAAGATAGAACAAATAAATTGTGCTGGAGAAGACACAATTTACGAGAGACCACTTTCAGTTGGACACTAAGTTTCTAGAAGTGTGGAGTACGGGTAAAGGTGTCCTTACGGAGAAGGGGTCTGAAGGAACAGAAGATTAGAAGAAGGAAGACTGGGGACTGATAAGTCGGTTCGGTAAACGGTAACGTATACTCAAATAGATATAAGAAAGGGGTGTATCACCTATTCCATATGGTAAACTTCGATGTGAATATTTCTCTTAAAGGTGACTAACCACTGAAGTTCCAGTGAGGACTCATCCCGAAATCATGTCGTCGTCAGGTAAAGGCGAACGTCAATGTATAGTCCTGTTGTGTAAGTACTTGGTTCGAGTCGACGAATGTAAGAAAGAGGTAGTTGACCAGTGTTTCCTGGGGTACGTCGGTGTCACACGTGACTCTCTCTCCGTCACATTACCACCGGCTACTACTGAACCCCAGACCCGGTGGACTAGCACGTCAATGAACACGGGAGGCCGGGACGAGTACAAGTTAGGATTTACGTGGGAAAGGTAGAACGTTACCTAAGGGAGATCGGAAGGGGTGGGTTGAAACCACTTAGATAATTGACAGGTAACACTAGACAAAGACAAGTCGAGTCTTTTGTCAAGTACTCTCTGTCAAGATCGGAGCATTAGTAAACTTCTAATTATACGTCTCAGGGTCTCGTGTGGTCCTTGACGAGAAGTTTTAGACATATCAGACAGGAGACCTTGGAGGGTTACTTGTATAAAACCACTGTAAAGACTGGAAGACACCATAAAGACGAAACGGTTCGGGTAAAGAGATTCGGAAAAATTATGAAAGAGGGTGATGGTATTATTGAGTAAAGATGAAGCGAAATACACCTGACAATGAAAGAAGTCCGTATACTCTCGTCAGAATTCTTTTGTCATTCCATAGGGTCCTGGGAACGACTACAGGACGTAGGGTCCTCTCAGGAGGGTATAACTATTTAGGAGAAATTATATTGAAGTATAAGGTGGATGAAACTAGGTCATGAGGGTCTTGGGTCAGGGAATCCATCACAGGGCCTAGGACGGTCGTAACAACGGATCTAGGACGTCAAGGAAGGTCCATGTCCTGGAAAGGAAGGGATCATTCTAGTCGTGAAGGGGTCGGTCGTTACAACACTAAAGGGGATAAATGATCAGACCGACAGCTCTTTCTCCTGTACCTCCGTCTAGAAGTTCTCTTCCTTTAGATAAACAGAACAGTAGTTTGTTGTCTCCTAGTCACAATCAGAAGTCGTCTCTTCTCCTCCGGGGAAGACACCCGGGTCTTACAAGTCCCCTTAGATCTCTGAACTCTACAGTTCGTGTAGTTAAGTCTGCAGTGTTAGAGTAGAGTTCCAGGACAACGAAGGGTTAGTCCTTGAACCACAGAGTGTCGTGTGGACGGATCTACTCGTAAGTTGGAAGGAACCTTGAGGTGATTAGAATACTAGAAGTTGTCGTCCATCAGTTCGAGGTCTTAAGGTAGAATCGTAGTGGAGTCGGTCGAAGTCTGAAGACTTCGAGTAACCGTGTAACCTCAACAGGGTTCAACTCCACTCTACCTGTCAGGAAATATGGGGACTTCTTGTCGTAAGACTACGTCCACTGTGGTCGTTTCCCCACACTGTAACTTATTCCTCTGAGGGAATTCTTTTCCATCTATCGTCTTCCGACTGTTGACTCCTAATAATCGGTCGTCGTGAGGATGGTTAAACTCCCCATTCAGGAAGGCAAGGTTCCCCCTAGACCCACCAAGCCACATGACTGATAGTCAAGTCAGGTCAAGTCAGAGAGTCAGTACAGACTGAGAAACACTGGGGTACTTAGCGTCGTGCGGCCCGGAGGGACAGGTAGCGGTTGAGAGCCTCAAATGAGTCTGAGTGCACGTAGTTCAGTCACTACGGTAGGTCGGTAGAGTAGGAGACAGCAGGGGAAGAAGAGGACGGGGGTTAGGGAAGGTCGTAGTCTCAGAAAAGGTTACCCAGTTGAGAAGCGTACTTCACCGGTTTCATGACCTCAAAGTCGAAATCGTAGTAAGGGAGGTTTCTTGTGGGTCCTGACTAGAGGAAATCTTACCTGAGCAACCTAGAGGAACGTCAGGTTCCCTGAGAGTTCTCAGAAGAGGTTGTGGTGTCAAGTTTTTGTAGTTAACAAGGCGCGAGTCGACAGAAGTGTCAGGTTGAGAGTGTAGGTACGTACTGATGACCTTTTTGGTATCGGAACTGATCTGCCTGGAAACAACCGTTTTATTACAGAGACGAAATCTTCTTTCGATAACAACAACAAATCAACCATTCAATACAGACTGAGAAAACACTGGGGTACCTGTCCTCGGATAGTCCGAGGAGACAGGTAAATTAAAAGGTCCGTTCTTATGACTTTACCCAACGGTAAAGGAAGAGACCCCCTAAAAGGACTGGACCCCTAGTTTGGGTACAGAGAACGTAACCGTTCGTCTGAAAAATGGTTACTAGGTTGTCTATTGCGTCGAGATGGAGAATGATTGACATACTGGACCCATTCAGTGAGTACGAAAGACCCGGAAACATTTTACTTTTATTGTTAGTACGGATGTAGTGTCCTAACAGTATTCCTAATTTACTATATTATTACGTTACATGAAATTATGTCTCATGTAGTACTCTTTACGACCCTACCTTCTTCGTGTTCGACCTTAGTTCTAACGACCCTCTTTATAGTTATTGGAGTCTATGCGTCTACTGTGGTGGGAATACCATCTTTCACTTCTCCTTGATTTTTCGGAGAACTACTCTCACTTTCTCCTCTCACTTTTTACAACCGAATTTCGAGTTGTAAGTCTTTTGCTTCGAGTACCGTAGACCAGGGTAGTGAAGTACCCTTTATCCCATTGTCACCTTTGTCACAGTCTGAAATAAAAAAACCCGAGGTTTTAGTGACGTCTACCACTGACGTCGGTACTTTAACTTTCTGCGAATGAGAAACCTTCCTTTCAAAACTGGTTGGATCTGTCGTATAACTTTTCGTCTCTGTAATGAAACGGCTGATTCCAGGTAGATCAGTT
Source organism: Capra ibex (assembly GCA_006410555.1). Lineage (NCBI taxonomy): Eukaryota > Metazoa > Chordata > Mammalia > Artiodactyla > Bovidae > Capra > Capra ibex. Next base: position 41,186,963 of record SJYO01007492.1, on the reverse strand, counting down.
CCGATACCAAAAAGGTCACCAGTACATACCTACACTCTTAACCTGACACTTCTTTTGACTCGCGACTTCTTAACTACGAAAACTTGACACCACAACCTCTTCTGAGAACTCTCAGGGAACCTGACGTTCCTCTAGGTTGGGCAGGTAAGACTTCCTCTAGTCGGGACCCACAGAAAACCTCCCTTACTACGATTTCGACTTCGAGGTCATGAAACCGGTGGAGTACGCTTCTCAACTGAGTAACCTTTTCTGAGACTACGACCCTCCCTAACCCCCGTCCTCCTTTTCCCCTGCTGTCTCCTACTCTACCGACCTACCGTAGTGACTGAGCTACCTGCACTCAAACTCACTTGAGACTCTTAACCACTACCTCTCCCTCCGGACCGTACGACGTTAAGTACCCCAGTGTTTCTCAGCCTGTGCTGACTCGCTGACTTGACTTGAAAGTATGTCCCCCGAATTACATGGAATTAAGGGACCATCGAACCTACCATTTCCTAGGGGACGTCACATTCTCTGGACCCAAACTAGGGATCCAACCCTTTTTAGGGGACCTCTTTCCTTACTGATAGGTGAGGTCATAGGAACGAATCTCTTAAGGTACTTGTCTCCGTGGACCGTCCGATATCAGGTACCCCAGCGTTTCTCAGTCTGAACTGACTCGCTGATTGTGTGTGTGTATGGAATTATGTGTCGGGTCATGTATTATTTATGACATCGAAGAATGTCGATGTTCTTCGAAACCCAAATATACCCTTCGATTCTGATTTGCTATCCTATCTTGTCTTTCTCGTTATCTTCAAATCTTCTCCATTTCTAGTTCCTTTCTTTTTTCTTGTTCAAGTTTATCCTCTACCAGTTATCTATTTACTGCACATCTTTCCACGTGGTCCTTCTCTGTGGAGGTCTATTCTGTACTTGTACTCGTCTCCGGGTCCTTTGTTTGTACTGTAAGCACCCTACTGCTCCTTCCGTCGGACCGAGAACATCACGAAAGACGGGTCCCACCTGACCCTCATCCACCCAATACTTTCGAGTCTTTAGGTCCGACTTTGTCGACGAGGTATGTTGGGTCGTCTAGTATCATCTCAACCCGAGGTATCACCACATTCCTCGTAGGGACTCCTTACTTTATAGAACCGTCCTCTCCCTTTTCCTCTTACTACCTCTGTCTGTGTTTCCTCTCTCTGAACACCTCTGTTTCCGACTCTTGTTTAACCTTAATTCAGTTAGGACTCTCACTTTCTCTTTTGGTCTTTACTTCTCCTTTACATCTCATCTCGAAATTCTTTTTTACTAGAAAGTTAAAGTCTTCGAGGTTAAGTTTCTCAATCTCAGAGCATCTTTTATGATTAAATTCCAAAGGGACCACCGAGTCTGTCATTTCTTAGACGGTCGTTACGTCCTCTGCGTCCTCTGTACCCAAGTTAGTGACCCAGTCCTTTTAGGGGACCTCTTCCCTTATGTCGGGTGAGATAGTAAGAACGTACCTCTTAAGGTACCTGTCTCCTCAGATCACCCAATGTCAGGTACCCCAGCGTTTTAGACTGTTCTGACTCGTTGATTGTTCCGATCCTAGACACAATTAAAGAACCCTTTGTTATTTTTGAATAAATAATTCTTGGGGTCATAAAAGAATATAATATTTATCGAGACTTAATTACAGGGAGGGGTTTTACGGATGAAAAGGTTGTCCACGTTATATTGTGGTAGACGGGTTGTTTTCTTAGATTTACAGTGATTGAAGTATCCTTTTATATTGACCACAAATTCTGGGATCAAATACTACTACTATAAATTATTAAACATGAATATATCGTATCTCCCCGTATTTTACTTAATATTTGCGATCACGATATTTAGTGTTATCTTTCTGTTCTTTGTACTGTGAGGGGAGAATCGTCTAGGAAAGTAATTCGTTTGCAAATAACCCGAGGATGTACGGTCCGTAACATTACTACGTCTTTAAACCGATGCACCTCAGTCGAAGTACGACAAACTCACGGACGGGGGTGGTGTGGGGGAGTCGTCTTTACTCTCGAGGGTTCTCGTCCTTGTTACCGAAAAGGAGCGACTTCAGAATCCCGGGTCGTGACACGGACCTTTCCTCCTCAAGAAGGTATTTATACATATCTAAAGTATTTTTAATTTATGATCCTTAATCAAAATTCTGATACGATGTCAATAATTTTTGTATTTGGGTCTTTGAGAACTAAGACTCGGTCACGATTGGTGACCGGGAATGACGGGCATCTTTGGGGACAGATCACGAGGACACGGAAAAGAAAATCACTCATTTTGTAAGTGAGTGGGAGACCTGTGACTTAAAGGTATCAGGAAACGTCAATAACCCATGTTACAGTTCCGATTCCGACGCGGGGGTGTGATTCTAAACGAAAAAAGAGGTTCCAAAGTCGAAGAAACTTCTACAAATATAACTGGTCTTTTTATCTTAAGACGTAGATTTTTAGGGAGGTTCAGTTACAGGAGAACAATCAGACCCAACCCACATCCTTCGCCGTCAAGGTTAATTATTGTTCACCGGTCGTCTTTTATCCTTATTCAGTCTACGACCCGAAGAAAGACTGAGCCCGAAACCCTAGAGTGACTCCCTCCTTTTTGGTGTGAGGTCGCTCTAAGAAGTGTCCATATCCATTAAATTGGGAGGAGTGTCCCAGGGTCGTTTGGATAGGACACAGTATGGTTTTAGGACCCTTTGACCTATTTTTCCATTTCAGTATGTAAACACGGACTCAGAACGTGGAAGAGGGGAAGGGGAAAGGGTTGTACCTACGAAATTTTTTGACCTGACGATTATAGTCGTCTATAGAGAATGATTGTTTCCGTTACCGCGGTCCCTGGGACTAGTACTGAGAGGTTCGGAGTCCTCGGTTCACCGTGGCTTTCCCGGTCCTCGAGGCAGGGTCCTTAGGAGTCCTGTAGTGAGAATCCTGAGTAGTCTTCTCAGCAGTAAAAGAGTTGACAGTTTATAGTCCGGGGTCTATGAGTGAACCGGTTTTATTGGGATTACTCCAACGACCGGTAAAGTTATCTTGTCGAGTAGTAGAGAGAAATGGAAAACGAGGGATTGAAACGAGTTGGTTACTGACACATTTGGACGAACGATTTCTAGAAGTCCACTACTGTGTGTTCGTTACGTTGACTTCTTCCGGACTCTTTGACTTTCTTCTCCTGGACCGAAGGAAATAAGAAATTTTTTATTCAGGAGATAGTGAATCGATTTTAAATGTCTTCGTTTCTTATTTTTCTTAAAGGTTCAAAGAAAGAAAGCGTAAAACCCCCTCCTCGCACCGTGTCGACTCGGGTGTCAACATGTACTTTCAATTATAAAGGTCCCGGGACGCACCCTATGGAAAGGGTCTTAAGTACAAGAGTTACCCTTTGACTTTATCGCACACTCTCAATGGGATTCATCTAAATTTATTAATTTAAGTTTTTAAGAGTTTGGTGAACGACAAAGTTTAAATAAAGAAATTATTGTTGAGTCTGAGTCGTTGTCTGACCTAATTCCAAAGTAAATAAGTTTTAAATTCCATATAGGTCGAGACTCACAACAAAAATTCATAAATTCCCCTTTAAACACGTACCACTTTTACTTCTCTGACGTCGTAATATTTAAGTAAAGGAGATAATCTTAGTCCCGACGCGGACGGGTGACGTCGACAAGCCCTCCGTCCCGCCGGCCCGACCTCCCGCGTGGGGCCGTCGTCTGCTGGGAAACAAAGGGGTCTCTCCTCTGAACCGGTCGGGGTGTGGGAAGTGTCCTTGATAAAGGAGTCACCGCGGTCCGTCAACCCGTCCTAGTAGACCACACCAAAAGTACACCGTTTCGTTTTTTAGGAGACCTTAAGGTCCCACTGAAGATTCCTAGGTGAAAGTAGGTACTGGAGTTTGTGACGGAACGTGGTCCGGGGTTTCTGCTCTCCAGTGACGTCGGACCCGTCCTAAGTGACTGGAGACTTTGGTGGCAGGGACTAGGTAGGTCGTCTTCAGCTCTCGCTGAGTCTTTTGTCCACAATGTACCGTCCATTGTCGGGGTGCTATGAATGATAAGTACGATTGTTAAAATGTTTGTTCACTCAAAGAATATGTAAGTAGTGGTGGGGGTCCGTAAGTATAAGAAAAATTCATGTCTTTGGAATTAATCTAAAACTGGTGTCTGGGCCTAAACTGAATGGGACTGTCCCAAAGGTAATCACATTAGACACCCCCTTAAGTGACAAAATTGTAGACACACGGACTCCGGATAGAGTGTAAATGACGTTTTGAGACTTTTCGGAGGGAACATACCGACATACAAAGGAGTACGAGGGTTAAAGTGTCTTCAGTAAAGTCGTGGTTTGCCATTAATCGTTTCCCTACCCGGAGTCGACTGTACTTACGTTAAATAACAAAAGGTACTCCGGGACTTGGTTCGTTTGTTTCTTGTGTCAGATCGACAGACCGTAAAATAATTGAACATAACACGTCACGTGGAATGACTTCCCTCTAGAAGTCCTCTTTAAGTCGTCAAACACACACCGTTGTGTGTCCGAAGCCTTCTTATAATTAAAGCCAAGTTAATCCGTTGAACACATCATGGAGTCGGACATTATATTCTGTCGGTGAAAATATTAATAGAAGGTATAATTGAAATAGTAGTGGTCTGAAAACGTATTTACGTTGGAAAGTAGAAATTTTACGGTTGTGAAGAAGTTAAAACCGTTGGCATGTCGTGACGATTAATAAACGAGTAATATACACCAATTGACTACTTAGTAATTATTTACTTACTTACCGATTATATAAAAATACCATTAACCTCTATATTGACTAACGTCTGAAGGAATCGAAGAGTTTTGCCGTGACTTACTCGTCACCGACGGATTAACAAATGTCTACTATAAATACGGAGGTGGGTCGTAAAGGGTGTCAACACCAAATAGTGACCGTATAAGAGTAGTCAAGCCCCACCACCGAACGACTCCTGGTCAGACCCGTCTCCCCTCACCCGTCGTCGTACTGGTCCGAAGGAAAGAACACAAGGACAGTGGAGTAAACAAAGTCGAGTCGACTGTGCATTGGTGCATACCCGGAGTACCGGTAAACGATCGTTAAACTTCTGAGGAACACCTGAGATAAACGAATCCGTAACCGAACCGGGGTCGATCTTGTGACGACACCAATGGGGATCGGGTCTTGAATTCTCAGCTTACGACTGTGTGTTCGTATGTTCGGTAAGTTGACGGTGAACAGAACGGACCGTGTACGTTCCCTTTCCACCGGTGGGTCGGACCACAGAGGTACCAACTCTTCGATTTCCTCTGGGAAATGTATCAAGTCAATCTTTGGACCTCAAGTTAAACGTGGTGACTGTCTTCTGGTCTTTTACTTTAGTTGGTCTCTAGGAATTACGATAAGTGACTTAGTGGTAAGGTACCGACCAATTACCCAAACCTTTATTGACGACGTAATGTTTTTAATATAAACAGTGAGACGTTTAGTCAGTGGTGGATATCCAATTATTGTTTCTCAGACATAAACAACTTCTAAAAACACTTTTACTTCCTATCTTATGACCGGTTTATATTGAACAAATCGATGTATGTTTGTCTGCTTTGTTTGTCGTTCGAGCTTTACGTTTCCTCTGATGGTTAAAAATTAATATTAATAAATTGGTCCACCCATCAAAGAGGATTACTTGTAAAGGTACTTTTGTCTTATTGATTACTGTCAGAATTTCTTCGGAAACAGAAAGGTACATGATTACTAGTGTAAATATTTATACGTCGTTCCGGGGGCACATGTAACGATTACTATTCATTAATTCGTGGTCCGCACCCTTCGGTCGCTTGTCCCAGTACAATTACGTTCTCTCCTTTAATTTTTACGTTATTTTATTCAACGGATCTTTTCTAATTTATTTGAAGACCGAAGAGAAGTAAGGTCTTCCTTTTCTTGTCACCAAAGGAGTGAGAGTGTCATTTCGGTACAGTTCGATAAGTTGTCGACCAATGTTACAGTCTCTCATGTTCACGAGTCGAATGAAAGATGGGTGTAGGGGTAAACTAGGGTCACCAGACTTCCGTCTCCCGCACCAAAGTTTCCCGTGAAACCCAGTGACTTTCTTATTCTACCTGGGGATCATTTTCCTTCGTCAGCCGGTCCTTCCTACCTATAATCGTTTGATTTGACCTAAAACCAGCAATGACAGTTCACCACAATGGTGAACAAATAATTTGGTACGACTGGGTGGACCAATAAAGAGTAGAAGATCTACTCTTTCTCTCCTGCTCTACTCACGGAAAAGGTTATGTCATCTTATTGAAGACAGAGAGGAGTGTAACAGACGAAGGACTGGTCGGTCGCTCGAGGACCTTCCACTCTGGCACTAAGATTATGTTCTGTAACGTGGTCTATACTACTCACGAATTCTCTACGACCAACTTACTCACTTAATTACCTATAAGTTTTATCTAGTCGAGATTTGTAGTGAGGGTTAAGTTCGTCCGGACGGTGGGTTTGTAAACCCGGGTCAACTTTCTACACCCGGTAAAAGGAGAGAGTAAGTCCATGATTCTTTCCGTAACCCAAAAAGAGGTCACATGGTAGTGGTTTTCCTTGTCTTTGCACTTCGAAATTGTTTTTTAACTAGAAACGTTTTTAGTATCTCAACCGATATTCTGAGAACAAACCCCTAACTTATCCTTAAGATCGTAAAGAGAATTCGTAATGCTACGTGTCTTACTTAGTCCTCAGAATAACTGTTTTCTTTTACCTGTACATAAACCTAGCGGTTTCGAGAAATTATTCCCGTTAAAATTAAAAAAGAAATTTTACAGAATCGCTTCGAGAATTTGGTGACTTCGAAAAAAAAAAGAAAGTTTGTAAAGTCTGAGCAACTAGAGTTCTGAGAGTTCCAAAGGGGTCGGGGTGTGAGAAGAGGCACCAATTAGGGAGTCACTCCCCTTAGCTTAAAAGACACCGATATAGATCCCAATTACTCTTCCGTTGGAACTAAACTTCTTTTTCCGTCGTTGTTTGTTTTTAATTTCGAACCAACTTGTAAACTCCACCAAAGAGGAAAGACCAAAAAGACAAAAAAACCAAAAAAAAGAATTCAAGTTTTTTTTTTTTGTTTAGTATTCCGTCTTTTGGGTCCCGACCTGGAAAGACCGAACAAGATTACAAGTTTCCTTAGTAAAGGAAAACGTATTGTAGAAGTTGTTCCGGTGTGGAGAAAACAATAGTCTCACAACAGTTCCCGTTCGGACGAACTGAGAGTATTTCCGTTATATCACGGGCTGTCACCCCGGGGTTGCACACACCCCCGGATCTAGATGGAATGTTTACCCGACGGTCCGGTCGGAGGTTTCTCCTGTGCTGCCCGAGGTCCCTGTGGATTCCACGCAGAGAGGGGTGGAAGAGGCGTCCGGAACTCAAAGAACCCCGGCCGTCCCATAGAGGAGGCCTCTTTCAAGTCGCCCGCCGTCCCCGTGAGACGTTCGAATAGGACTGGGGGTCACCGGCCGGGACAGTAGCCTGGAAGTGGCCGAGGGTGAGAGCGGCGGGGAACCAAGGGATGGAGCGATCTAGGGTCCTGAGTCCGTGGTCCTCAAAATTAACTGTTAATTTTGTTTGAAGCCAAGAGTGGTCTTAGCTGACTCACTTTAAAGCGTTGACGTTCAAAGTGTTAAGTTAAGGGAACTTCGTTTTGGTTGTCAAAGGGACTCCAAAGCGAGGTGTGGAGGGGTAAACAACAAATTGAAGGGGGAGTTCAAAGGGAAGGGTGCGTCGTGAAATAAACTCTCAGTCCGGACCTTTGCCAAATTAATACAAGGACCCCCAGGGGCGGAGCACGGACGGGGCCGCGACTCAGTCGTAGAGGCGCGTCGGTCCTACCCTTCCCTCGCGCGAGGGGCGGGTCCAGGCGTCACCCCCATGAATACCGAAGCCGACAGGGCGGACGGCCAGCTCGACAAAGTAAAGCAGTCGGTGGCTTTAGTCCGTTGGACTTTATTTCGGAGGCACGGGCACTTATCTTACCTCAGTCGTTTGTGAAGACTGGGACCACCATCGCAATGGCCTAAATCGGCCGTTTTTATGACCCGCGGCCCCCTTGTCTAAATATGGCTTTAGCAACAACAAATAGACTTCAAGTTTAAATTGAGCTCCAACAGCAAAAAAAGAGTTGGAGTGGTGTACTTCTTCTCTCCGAGACGAAATACCAAAATGTCTAGTCGAAACTAGTCCGGGAACCTGGTCCGTGGGTGAGAACCACGTGGGAATCTTATTTCACTCCCCAAAACAAAAAAAAAAAATTAGTCTTCCTTTTATCTCGTACCAACCAACCAACCAAACAAACAAAAGACCACCGATGGGCGCTCCCATCCGTAACCGGGTAAAGAGTCTAAAGTCAGGAACTGTCCTATCTTCACTGACGTAAGATTTAACGATCGAACATATACGAGTGTACACTTTTTTCCAACAAAATTTTTTTCAAAACGTAATGACAATAGAAGGAATTTTTTTTACGATACCGGAACCCTTATGACATACATAGACAATGGTTGTCGAGACTTTTGGTGAAGACATTTCGAACAGTCAATTTGGTTTACAATTTACCTTTTTTAAACCGCCCTAAATTTTAATCTGGGTGTGTGTAATGAATGTCTACAAAGGTACTTTTTGTGAACTTTGACTTGGTGTGGTTCATTATTTGGGGTGTTACCACATAAAAAATATGGGGTTCAATTAAAAATACTATATTCATCGATATACTTCTTCCATAACGTATGACGAATTTAATTTATGCCTCCTTACTTTAGTCGTCATAGGGAAATGTCGTATACCGGGTCGTTTAGTTTAATGTTTCGAAAGGTGTAGAGTAATTGACGTTACTCATGTCACTCAAAAGATTATTCAGTGTAGAAAAAGTACACTCACCACTCGTCACTGAATAACATTCTTAAGTGTCCTACTGGGAACACGACTTTAATTCTTGATTAGATTTTACCCGTCCCAGTAGACCAGTTCTGACTAGTATTGTAAAGGAGTAATAACAAAATAAACCGTAACTTCATATACAAAAGGACCACGAGGTCGACTTTTTACGGAAACTATTAAAGTGACTGTCGTTTATTGGGTGTGTGACGGTAAATTACTCAAGTCCGTCCTAATCGACTGTTATTTCTTATATCATATTTACAAAAATAATCTTGACTAAATAAAAAATCGACGTGTGTGTGTTTTTTTAAAAAATTCTTCAGTGTACCTTTACGACTCGACTGAAGAGGGGAACACTATCGGGGCCTCCATTACGTCCACTTCCCGTCCTCCATGTACCTCGGTCCTAAGTGGTTCTGTCAAACGTAAACCCGACGTTTGCCAGTTTCCGTTTATGGTCGACCTTGGGTGTGAGTCTACAGCCCAAGGAGAAAACGTGTTGTTCCTTTTTTTATGAAGATGTTAACGAGTAGTACACCGGAAACCACCTCTACTTAATGGTTAAATGTTGGAGAACACAAACCTCTCTTCGTTTGACACGAGAAAACTCCGTTCTTAGTCCTTGGATTTTAGTAAGTTCGGAAGAACAAATATTCCGGTCTCACTCCGGTTTTTAGGTAAAGGGGGACACGAGATTCGGGAAAGTTACTACTCTGAGAGTGGTAGACGTGATTATTTATACCTGACCACGCACATATTGGTATGTGACTCCTCGTCCCTTCTCACTTTCCTAAAATTTACCAACGTTTAACGAGAGGGTGACTCTATTGTCGTCAAACGTACACTCGGAGTCAACAACGTGTAATTCTTACCCGTAAACCGAAGAAAAGTGTGTCGACACTCTCTTCATCCAAAGACTTGCTGGTCTCTCTTTTGCCCAGACAACGAGAATCCCTGTGTCCGAACGATCACCGTAGAACGGGTCTTCGAGAAAGAAGGGTCGAGGTTGGTACCCTTGCTGTCTGTCCTATTCGTCTGGGTCAGGGACCGCGACCTTCGTGACCCTAGAGACCTTGACCACTCCACTCGGGACTCTACCTTCGGTGTAGAGGTCACGAGTCGTCTCTGGTTTCCCTAGTATTTGTCTCCGTTTCCATCTTCCGACTACACCGGATTGTCCATCTTTCAATAGGAACTTCAGTTCCACTCAAAGGACCCTGTTAGACCCTCGAATTTTGACTGAGAATCCGGGTTCACCAGTACCTTTTTAGACAAAGTCCTTCTATGTCCTCTGTCGTACTTCTTCTACCACATCCCAACCGCCCTGGGGTCGTCACTAGACGTCGGATTCTTTTCGTGGGTCCCGACTCTGAGTCTCCAGGGGAGGGTCTGTCTTTCTTCGCTGAGGGACAAGAGTCGTTTTACATTATTCTTAGACCCCCTCGAAGCCGTACTGATTAGTCAATTGGTGTCTTCTCAGCGTCCTCGACTTCTTGTCTGTGTCTCTCACCTCACGGGACGAGTAACCTTTCACGTCCATTATTTGCGGGTTATGGTACTTTTCTGGAAGACAGGTTTACGACCCTTTCTACAAGAGGCTGTCTTCCGTCGGATGGGGTCCCACCCTTCCACCTTGAGTTCAGCGGGTGGAGGGGTGAGTCCACCCCTTTACACTCCCGTCACCCGGGACCCTTCGTTCCCCCTGAGACTTTGTACCTCAGGTTCCTCTCCTACCTCTGTCCTTGACTTTGACTCGTTTCCCAGTCGACGACCCTGGTCCGGGCCATCTGTTTCCACTCGTTCTCGTGACTCCACCCTGTTGAGAGTTCTTCGTGCACACCGATTTGGGTATCCTCCTCTTCCTCGATCATCCTCCGGCTCGGAGGTCCTTACGGGTTCCCTTTTACGACCACCACCCGATCGATCGAGTCACGTACCACCACCCGTACGCACGAGTCGCAGGTTGATTCACAACGTTGGAGTACCTGACATCGGGTGGTCCGAGGAGACAGGCACCTTAAAAGGTCCGTTCCTGTCACCTCCCCCAACGGTAACGGATGAGGTTCCCTAGAAGGTCTGGGTCCCTAGTTTAGTCACACAGAACACAGAGGACGTTGCCGTCTACCTAAGAAATGGTGACACGGTGGACCCTACGATCGACTCCTACCCCCTCCCTAATTTATGTTAGATATTTTACGTTAGAAAGAGTGGGTTAGAGACCACTCTTCCTCAATCACAATTGGTGGGTTTCGTTGACAAGTCTTTTTAACACACACCAGACGAGTAACACAATAAGATACGGAAGAACTACTTCGGGCATAATCTCAGGGATAGTAGATTAAAGTGGGAAAATCAACATTAACTTGGACGGTTCGAAAGTCAATGTGTCTGGGACCGATAAATGGACCTTGGATCTGTTCCCGTTAGGGAATCATAACGATCCATTGTTATTGTTTGGTTGTTTATAAACGTGTCGGAATGACAAAAGATTTCACAACAGTATTGCAAAGAGTAAACGGGAAGTAATGATACGACCCTTCTTCCGTTGAGTCGGCATCGATCCTTCAATTTCTCGGCCCAGAGTCTGGATTCTGAAGTCTACGGTTCGGACCACATTAAGAATAGAGTCGTTTATCGATAATACATGAAGAGTCTATTGTGACTTTACGGGACCGTCGGACTCCTTTGTGGATCCAAGATGAGAACTCTCTTATATAAGTTCCGAATTCCGTTTCAGGAGGTCTTCTTTGGTGGAAGAGGAACAAAGGGAGCCTTAGTTAACATACACGACCTGGAAGACAGGTAAGGAGGGGCTGACCCTGTCTGTCTCCTCATAACGGTTCTACGGTAAGAATCCTGTCTATTGAACACCCCGGGCGGGGGAGGGGTCGAACCATCGACGAGTAACTGACACGAACCTTAGTCTCGGTATCAACGAAAACACAGTGTTTTTCTTGTCCTCTCTTTTTTTTTAGTACAGGTCAGGTCTGGACTTACTGCGTGCTTACTGGTCGTGTCGAAAATTTCGTCGTAGTTGGTCCCCTCGTCGACCGGGACCGCGGAAGATATACGTAGAAGTGGAAGGAAGGGGGTAAGGGAGGAGAAATAAGGTAGAGGTGATAGTTACTACGAGTCGTATCTCAGTGACAAATTTTCCTTTTTCCTAGCCCCCTGTGTACATGTGGACACCGACTAAGTACAGTTACATACTATTTTTGGTGGTGTTACAACATTTCATTGATCTGAGGTTAATTTTATTTAATTATAAAATTTTTAATTTTTTTTTTCCTTTCTCCTTTGAAGAAAGAGAGAAGTAAGAACAGGAGTCGAGGTCGTCCAGTCGTCGTGGGTCAACTTTTAAGACCTCCGAAGGGACCACCGGACACCTATCCTTAGGTGGACGGTTACGTCCCCTGTACCCAAACTAGAGACTAGGTCCTTCTAGGGTGTATAGTACCTCGTTGATTTGGGCACGTGGTTGATGACTCGGACACATGGTGTCGATGATTTCGGGTGCACGGATCTCGGACACGAGGTGTTATTCTCTCCGGTGACGTTGCTCTTCGGGCACGTGTCGTTGTTTCTCATCGGGGACAAGCGACGTCCATCTCTTTCGGGTTCGTGTCATTACTTCTGGATCACGTTGGTCTTTATTATTTATTTAAAAAATTCACATTACACCGACTTCTTTATTTCCGAGGTCTACTTACCACGTCCAACCAACACGTTCATCTACTATCTTTAAGATCAGGTCCATCCTCCGAAACCTCCGGAGTAGAGATGGTGTCAAAGGACTTAGCACTCCGTCTTACTCTGTCTGGAGTAAAATAACACGAAGTGTAATAACGCGAAACGTTTATAACTCCAAAAATGTTTAACTTCCAAACACCTTTGGGACACAACAATCTACTACCAATCGTAAACATTGTTATTTGAAAATTTTAATTCCATATGTGAAGAAAAATCTGTATTACGATAACATGTGAATTATCTGATATTATATCACATTTGGATTGAAACTATACATGACCCTTTTTTAAGTACACTGAACGAAATAACGTCATCAGTGAAATAACTCCACCAGACTTTGACTTGGGTGTTTAGAGACTACATACGGATAAAGTCTGTGAGAAATAGGTAAAGACGTTCGTTGGTTCGTATTATGTCTTTCGGGTTCTGTAGAAATACGTCTATTACTCGATTCCGTACTCAGACCACAATTACTTATCTCTTTCCGAATGCGAATCCCTTTGTAGGGAGGACAAGAAGGAGGAGAAGAAAGGGTTCGAAGGGTTTACGACAGGCAACCGGGGTGTGATAAAGAACGTCGGGAGGAAGTGGGGCCGGTTATTATGAAAGTCGTCGGAGTGGTGAGAGGAAGTACGGTGGAGGTTCAAGGGTGGGCTCAAAAGGGGTTCACGACCCTTATAGAGGAAACACAAAAGACGTGACGAAGTGACAGAAAGAAATTTCCAAGGGGAAGGACTGAGATCCTTCCAAAACACCATATCAACAGGAAGGTATAGAGACCTCCCAACCAAGGTTCTGGGGACTGGGGGAACGTCTATGGTTTTAGATGTCCACGAGTTCAGGGAATAAATTTTACCGTATCATGTCAGGGGTACCTCTTCCCTTACCGTTTGGTGAAGTCATAAGGACAGAACTCTTGGGGTACTTGTCATACTTTTCCGTTTTCCTATCCGTTGACTTTCTACTTGAGGGTCCAGTCATCCTCGGGTTATACGAGGACCTCTAGTCACCTCTTTATTGAGGTCTCTCTTACTTCTCTGTGTCGGTTTTGTTTTTGTTGTGGGTTCAACACCTACACTGACCACTACCTTCATTTCAGGCTACGATATTTCTTGTTATAACATATTTTTGGACTTTACAATCCAGGTACTTAGTTCCATTTAACCTGAACCAGTTTGTCCTCTACCGTTCTCACTTGTAACTGTAAAATCCTTAGTCACTTGATTTTACCTGGCCTTACCCACTTAAATTGAGTCTACTGGTAATATAGATGATAACGTCCGTTCTTAGGGAATCTTCTTTACCTCATCGGGAGTATCAGTTGTTTTCTCAGGTTTTACGTCATGAACCTGTGTCAGAGTTTTTACTGTCTTACTATAGACAAACAAAGGTTCCGTTTGGTAAGTTATAGTGTCATTATATTTAGGTACGGGGTTGGTCATTACGACTTCTTCAACTTCTACTTGTCAAGATACTTCTGGATGTTCTGGAAGATCTTGATTATGGGTTTTTTCTACAGGAAAAGTAATATCCCCTGATCTCACGTTTTCATCCTTTAGTTCTCTATGGACCTCATTGTCCGTTTAAACCGGAACTCCATGTTTTACTTCGTCCCGTTTCCGATTATCGCAAAACGGTTCTCTTACGTGACCAGTATCGTTTGTGGGAGAAGGTTGTTGTGTTCTCTACTGGGATGTGTACCTGTAGTGGTCTACCAGTTATGACTTCAGTCTGACTAATATAAGAAACGTCGGTTTCTACTTCTGCGAGATATGTTAGTCGTTTTTGTTCTAGCCCTCGACTGACACCGAGTCTAGTCCTTGAGGAATAACGGTTTAAATCTGAATTTACCTTCTTTCATACCTTTTGGTGATCTGGTAAGTCCATACTGGATTTCGTTTAGGGAATGTCAATATGTCACCTTCACTGTTTGTCTCAGTTCCCTAATAATGACTATCTCACGGACTTCTTGATACCTACGTCCAGGTAGGACGTATCCTCCTACACATATCCGTCGTCACTAGTTCTGGTAGGGGTTCTTTTTTTTTACGTTTTTCCTTTTTACCAACAGATTCCTCCGGAATGTTTATCGACGCTTTTCTTCTCTTCACTTTTCGTTTCCTCTTTTCCTTTCTATATGGGTAAACTCACGTCTCAAGGTTTCTTATCGTTCCTCTCTATTCTTCCGGAAGGAGTCACTAGTTACGTTTCTTTATCTCCTTTTGTTATCTTACCCTTTTTAATCTCTAGAGAACTTCTTTTAATCTCTATGGTTCCCTTGTAAAGTACGTTTCTACCCGTGTTATTTCCTGTCTTTAGTATACCTGGATTGTCTTCGTTTTCTACAATTCTTCTCCACCGCTCTTATGTGTCTTCTTGATATGTTTTTTCTAGAAGTACTGGGTCTATTGGTACTACCACACCAGTGAGTGGATCTCGGTCTGTAGGACCTCACGCTTCAGTTCACCCGGAATCCTTCGTAGTGATGTTTCGATCACCTTCACTACCTTAAGGTCAACTCGATAAAGTTCACGATTTTCTGCTACGATACTTTCACGACGTGAGAAATCCGGTCGTTGAAACATTATGAGTCGTCACCGGTGTCCTGACCTTTTCTAGTCAAAAGTAAGGTTAGAGTTTCTTTCCGTTACGGTTTCTTACAAGTTTGACGGTGTTTTAACGTGAGTAGAGTGTACGATCGTTTCATTACGAGTTTTAAGAGGTCCGGTCCGAAGTTGCCATACACTTGGTTCTTGAGGGTCTATAAGTTCAACCTAAAATTTTTCCGTCTCCTTGGTCTCTAGTTTAGCGGTCGTAAGTGACCTAGTAACTTTTTCCTTCTCTCCAGGTCTTTTTGTAGTTAAAGACGAAATAACTTTCTGAAACTGACACACCTAGTGTTGTTTGACCCTTTAAGACTTTCTCTACCCTTACAATCTGGTGGACTGGGTGGAGAACTCTTTAGACATACGTCCAGTTCTTCGTTGTCAATCTTGACCTGCACCTTGTTGTCTGACCAAGGTTTGGTCCTTTCCTCATGTAGTTCCGACATATGACAGTGGGACGAATAAATTGAATGTACTCCTCTTGTAGTACTCTTTGTGACTCGACCTACTTCGTGTTCGACCTTAGTTCTAACGTCCCTCTTTATAGTTATTGGAGTCTATACGTCTTCTGTGGTGGGAATACCGTCTTTCACTTCTTATTGATTTCTCGGAGAACTACTTTCACTTTCTCCTCTCACTTTTTCAACCGAATTGTAAGTCTTTTGATTCTAGTACCATAGACCAGGGTAGTGAAGTACCGTTTATCTACCCCTTTGTTACCTTTGTCACTGTCTGAAATAAAACCCCCCGAGATTTTAGTGACATCTACCACTGACATCGGTACTTTCATTTTCTGCGAACGAGGAACCTTCTTTTCAATACTGGTTGGATCTGTCGTATAAATTTTAATCTCTGTAATGAAACGGTTGTTTCCAGGTAGATCAGTTTAGATACCAAAATGGTCATCAGTACATACCTAACTCTCAACCTGATATTTCTTTCAACTCGTGACTTCTTAACTGCGAAAACTTGACACCATAACCTCTTCTGAGAACTCTCAGAACCTGACGTTCCTCCAGGTTGGTCAGTTAGGATTTCCTTTAGTCAGGACTTATAAGTAACCTTCCTGATTACGACTTCGACTTTGAGGTTATGAAACGGTGGAGAACACTATTGACTGAGTAAACTTTTCTGGGACTACGACCCTTTCTAACTTCCACCCTCCTCTTCGCCTACTGTCCCCTACTCTACCAACCTACCGTAGTGACTGAGCTACCTGTACTCAAACTCGTTCGAGGTCCTCAACCACTACCTGTCCCTTCGGACCGCACGACGTCAGGTACCCCAGCGTTTCTCAACCTATGCTGACTCACTGACTTAACTTGACTTGTTAGGCCTTGGGGAGACCTTGGACACTTATTCCTCTTGTTGAATGACGTAAAGGTATGATCGTCTAGTGGTTACGGGGACGGTTCATACAATAAATACATAATTTTTTGACTTGTTAGTAAACGTTCAATTCTAAGTATGTCACAAGGTCCGACCTTAGTGTCTTAAACAGTCAAAAGTTTGTAAAGAGATCGAACATTGTTGAAAGTGGATATTTTACTCCCAAGACTGGAGAATCAAAGATTACAAGATCTTCTGATATTAAACAAATATCAGTGCATCGAGCTCACATGACTTTAGACCCGGTCTCCATGTCGAAAGGGGAAGAATTCCGGTTTGAGGTGTGGTAGCGTATTCGGTTGAACGGACGGAGGTGAGGAGAGAATCCTACGATAGTTGAACTCTGGTTCCTTGTTAAGAATAGAAAATATAGGAGTTCACGAATTATGTCGTAACCGATGACCTGACGTAGAAGAATTGACGTTTGTGATGTAATTGGTAGAGAACGATGTAGTCGGTGATGGGGGAGGGAACTACAAAGCGGATACTGTTACGGAGTATTTACGAAGACTTACTGACTTACTTACGTCCCGGGGGGTAAATCGCAATAGAGTTACTCGTGACGAATGGTCGATTGACCTTGGTCCAAGAGATTAAGGGTCCGACCCAAAGGGAGGTCTATACAAGAGGACACCAGAACCAAGGTGATAATTTGTTGACGTAGTGAGTCTTCAATGTGTTGGAACGACGTGGAGATGAAAGAATAGATATTTTACCCCTATTTTATCCAACGTCAGTTCTAATTTACTCTTTTAGGTAATTTTTGACTCTTGTAACGGATCGGTATATATTACTTTATTATTTATATCGATAACGATAAAATATGAAGTAATTCATATTAGAAGTAGTGTGTAGTGACACTAAGAACAAATTAAACAATTGAAAAGTCTTTCTAACATTGGAGTACAGACAGAATCAGAATAGGGGTCGTACCACCAGACCGTCCACCATCCCCCAGTTATTTACAGATTTACGTAGGTACGTCCCTATCGTTATGAAATACTGGCTGTGTTCAAAGGTGTTGGAAACCTGTAAAATTTATTATCAAAATTACACACGAGGACAGGGTATATTCTTCGTCCACCTCACGTGATAACGTTTAACAAATTCTTGTTCTCTGTAGTCTCAGTCTCTTACCTAAACTTAGGATCGAGGTCATACATGGTCTTACACTGGAATACGGTGCTTTGAAGACACGGAGATAAAGGAGTAGATATTTTACCTTTATTATTCTCCCCAAAATACTTCTAATTTACTTAGTTACAAACTTTTCAGTAGTCGTAATACATTTTAAACACCGATGGTAGTAGCAGTGACACTGGGGGCAGTATTGGTAGTGAAATATCCTGCACTGTGTCTCTTCTGGACTCCCTCTTTTTTAATTATTATTACGTACGGTAACGCGAACAGTCACGTCAAGTCAAGTCAGCGAGTCAGCACAGGCTGAGAGACGCTGGGGTACTTAGCGTCGTGCGGTCCGGAGGGACAGGTAGTGGTTGAGGGCCTCAAGTGAGTCTGAGTACAGGTAGCTCAGTCACTACGGTAGGTCGGTAGAGTACGAGACAGTAGGGGAAGAGGAGGACGGGGGTTAGGGAGGGTCGTAGTCTCAGAAAAGGTTACTCAGTCGAGAAGCGTACTCCACCGGTTTCATGACCTCAAAGTCGAAATCGTAGTAAGGGAGGTTTCTTTAGGGTCCCGACTAGAGGAAGTCTTACCTGACCAACCTAGAGGAACGTCAGGTTCCCTGAGAGTTCTCAGAAGAGGTTGTGGTGTCAAGTTTTCGTAGTTAAGAAGCCGTGAGTAGAAAGAAGTATCAGGTTGAGAGTGTAGGTATGTACTAGTGACCTTTTTGGTATTGGAACTGATCTGTCTGGAATCAGTCGTTTCATTATAGAGACGAAAACTTATACGATAGATCCAACCAGTATTGAAAAGAAGGTTCCTCATTCGTGGAAAATTAAAGTACCGACGTCAGTGGTAGACGTCACTAAACCCCCGGGGGTTTTTATTTCAGATTGTGACAAAGGTGACAAAGGGGTAGATAAACGGTACTTCACTACCCTGGTCTACGGTACTAGAAGTAAAAGACTTACAACTCGAAATTCGGTTGAAAAAGTGAGAGGAGAAAGTGGAAGTAGTTCTCCGAAAACTCAAGGAGAAGTGAAAGACGGTATTCCCACGACAGGAGACGTATAGACTCGAATAACTATAAAGAGAGTCGTTAGAACTAAGGTCGAACACAGAGAAGGTCAGGTCGCAAAGAGTACTACATGAGACGTATATTCAATTTGTTCGTCCCACTGTTATATGTCAGAACTACATGAGGAAAAGGATAAACCTTGGTCAGACAACAAGGTACAGGTCAAGATTGACAACGAAGAACTGGATGTATGTCTAAAGAGTTCTCCGTCCAGTCCACCAGACCATAAGGGTAGAGAGAGTCTTACGAACATCCTTTTGTAAAACGTCGTTTACGTCTCTTAGACATCCTACTGACTTTCCGTTGTGAGTTTTATTTGTACCACGACACGGTAGTAATATAGTAGTCTTATCAAATCTAAGTGTGTCAGTTCCGGTGTGAACTCCCATTTCCCGAGACTCTCCTCGTACAAAAGTCTTCCTACTGAAAGTTTCACGTTTATAACGGACCGGGTGGTGTCTGGGACGTGAGGTTAGTCCACCTTTGTGTGGAAGTCGACTCGTGGTGAGGAGCTCAGGACCCCACCGTCCTGGTGAGAAGGGAGGAACGGTCGAGGAGGACTACACCCAAAAGAGTAGTGTGACGGTAGGTTCCTGGGAGGTCTGTGGATCGTACCGACAAGAGAAGAACCGACGACACTGAGGTTTAGGGGCCCCGGAGTCTCTTCGGGCCGGCGGTTCTGCTGTCGGTGGGGTAGGGACCCGGAGTGGCAGTGACCTGGTGTCCAGTGGTCCTACAGACTCTCCCGTCGTCGGTCCGGAGAGGGTCCTGGACGTGGGGGAGGTTGTCCCTCGTCGTCCGGTCGTAGTGAGCGACGCACTCCTCCGACCGTCCTGAGTCAGAGGAACCCCTCAAACATCGAGACTTTTTGAAACCCTTTCCTTAGAATCCAGAGTCTCGTTGACCTCTCTTCTGCGCTCTAACCTCTTTCCTTACTCTTTCGAACCGTAGAAGACCAAAAGTCAGACAAAGTGGTGTTGCCGAAGGAGGCGGGGACGTCAGGTTTCGTTATTCCACTGAACTTCGCGTGGTGTACATCGGTGTCTATCTAAAAAATTAACAAGTACTAAGCGGTGAGTAGTGATAGATGGGTTGAGTTCTAATCTACGACGGGGATAGAATATCAAGAGAATGTTTCCCGTTTTTAGTTTTAGAGAAGTACTTACTTTAAATAGAGTGAATAATACTGATACGGGACACCAAACAATAGTATCTCAAGAAAAAGATCATAAACAAATTAGATGGATAGATCGAATAATGTGTGTAATCAAAAATACAATGTACATGATATAATCCATGTTTCTCTTTTACCATTGTCTTTGACAGTACCAAAATAATAATAATAATATAGTTCAGAAAAACTACAAATTAAGAGGTGGACGGGGGAATTTGTAGCTGTGTTTGATTATACCCAGAGACTTCTACGTAGTATTTACCAGTTTAAACGAGTTCTAAATACTGAAAAAATGCATCATAATGATGATTTGTGACCATATGGATAAATTTATCAAAATTGTTCTACAATCATTTACTTATATGAAAGGAACCCTTCTGGTTTAATAGTGTGGGACTACCGTTGGGCCTACGTCTGTGTCTCCGGACCGACGACTTCCTTCAATTCTTGAACTGTAGTCCTTCGTAGAGCCCTTCCTCGGTCTCGCAACAGGGACTCCAAAGAGTGAACTGTTTCGTTGTACTTTTCGGAGTGAGTGGATCAATACACGAGTCACGGACTGGGACCGCATGTCAGGTGGGTACATTGTATGTTGAATTTTTGTTTAAAATTTCCCTGCTATAGGGAGGAATTTAACCGGTACGTCACCATGTTTCCAACTTTAATTCTAGGGAGCACCTGAAGGGGCCACACCGTAGCGTGAGGAATCTCTCTGTCTCCGTCCCCTTCCCACCCCTTCGCGCACTCCTTACACGACCCGGGTACCGTACTAAGAAGACCTTATGTTCCGTCCGTGTTTGGAGAACTTCGGTCGACCTCAGATTCCATTCGACGAAGTACTTGTGAGTCCGTTATTATTTTACAAGACTTTTCGTGAATTTGAAGTATACAACTCCACAATCGATTCACCTTCGAAGACAAGGATGTCTCTCCCCGATCCTCTTTTGTGTCGGTACGGTGTCTCGTCCCTTCCTTCTCCGGCGTAGTGTGTCGTCCGTGTGTTCTTCCGTCTGGGTCTTCCTACCGCCGTACGGGGTTCTCCCGACGGATCAAGGACCCACCAGAAGTCTGGGGAAACACGGAGACCCAGACGTCGTCCGGAGGACCAAACTAAGTAGCAGAGGAGTCTGGATGTTAGTCACTCCGGAAGATTCTGGTTGGGGATATGAATAAGGACGTTGGGGGAGAACCGGTAGTTGAGTCTTGGGTTCCTCGTACGGTTCTGTAGCACCTCACCTGTGTGACGAACGTGGCTGACTCTAGGTCCAAAAGCACCGGGGATCTCAGAGAGTGTTCGGTGTCTCTGTAGTATTCCGAGTCTTTCAAGAGGACGCTCTTATACTAAAACCAAGAGGTACTGATGATGAGCCATTAATTAGAAAAATATTACAACAAAGGATAGTCTATTTCGTACCGGGAATTTTCCTAAAGTCAGAGGTTTGAAGGAAATTAACGTAGTGTGAGACTTACGAGTACAGGGACGTGGACACGGTAGACCGTCGGTCAGATCAAGTCCCCGGCATGTGGTTCTGTCTTTTGACCAAGTAGGATCGTGGTGAGTGGTTTGCGGAAGGACGACAGAAGATGCCACGTTACGCATCCGTGTCCGACTCAGTGGTCGGTTAATCCACGGAAGGACTGGGTACGACAACTCAGTAGACTTGTCATAAGTCTTGGCAACGATAACCGAGTCGTTGTTAAATTATGGCACTTTAAATAGGAAGTTGTCCTAATAGGTCCGAGGATCGGACTTTAAATAAAACAATAAACTTTGTCTATTATATAAGAAAATCACTTTCTTGTTTTGTTGTATCAATAAATGCATATCTTACCCTGTCTGGAGACTGTTGGGTCCACCTCTACTGTTCGTTATCCCAAACTAAAAAGACTAATATGTCTCGAAAACCTATCCCCACCAACTTTCCTGTGAAATAAGGGGTGGGACAACAGTACTAACGAGACAACGTCGATTAGTTTGAGATTAAGTAATCTTTGGGTCTGTTCTTTGTCTTCTCTTTTTATTTGTTACCGAAGATGTTCGGAAGTTTCGGGGTACCCTTAGAGACTAATTTAAACCGTGGGCTCGGACGAACTTACACACGAGGTACTCTCGCCTCCGGAACAGACCGAACGAATAGTTACGTAGAGGTCGAGGGTCTACTCGTGGACCGTGTGACGCCAGTGAATTACTTATACACGATCTCTGTAGGGACTACCAGATCACCAATTCTGAAACAGAAGGTTACGTCCCCCATGTCCAAAGTAAGGACCAGCCCATTGATTCTAGGGTGTGAAGAGTGTCAGTTTTTTTTTTTTGTTTGTTTTTTTCTTTATATTTTTTGTCTTCATTGTAACATTGTTTTAAGTTATTTCCGAAAATTATTTTTATTCATAAACGAGTTACTTCGTTGCTTACTTACTTGCTTACTTGGCTTTTCGGTCAAGTCTCAGTAGATCTCGTCGTCTCTCCGGATTACAATATCACCTATCTTATACGTTACCTTTATTCTAAGGAACCGAACTCAGGGTTCAGAAGACTGACCTCCGTGAACCCATTTAATGGAATAAAGAGACTCGATAAAGGGGTGGTGTTTTACCTTCATTACTTTTATATGTAAGGTGTCCTGATAAAATCCCTAATGTACTATTTTCAACTTACATAAAATATTTTCTATTTTCTACTTACATAAAATATTTCAAGGTAACGGGTGTGAACTTTAGACCTTCAATCGGACATAGGGTGACTGAACGGGTGGAGGCACGAGGATCCCAAGGGGTAGAGGTGAAGGAGAGGTAAGGGTGGTGACGGAAGTGACACCAAGTGTACTGAGTAGTGGGTCTGTCGAGACCAGGGAGGGATTACCCAAAGGACGGAACTCGGACCGAGACGATATCGGGAAACGACGGTCATTCGAAGTACCCATTCACTCGTGATGTCGAAGTGTCTTCTTCCGGTGTAAACTTCAAGTCACGAGACACCAACGGTAGAACTTTAAGAATTATTTAATCACAAAACCTTCACTTCAGGTACCCTGTTGTCTGGTATTAACCCCCGAATCCCGTGACCGAGTAGACCCGGTCGGGAAGACGGTGGAGAGTCGGTGAGTCAGTGGACCGTGGGATCAGAGACGGGGTGGAGGGAAGAGGGATTCGGGAGGGTCACTGGTGACGGTCGAGGCGGTGGTCGTCCCGGGCCCGTATCAGCACTCCTCCCCGTCCCAACTCGGTCGTACGGAAAACCATAGGTCCCCACCTGCACCACTATCGATAGAGGTGGGATCCGACTGTGTCGGTGTCACGGAAACCGTCCACTCACTCACCGACTCTCCACCGTCTTCCCGACCGGGTCTACTCGGTCACGGGATTCGGGGGTCAATACCAGACAACAGGGTCCGTCCCGAAGGGATCACCGAGTCTGTTATTTCTTAGACGAACGTTACGTCCTCTGCGTCCAAGTTGGAGACTCAACCCTTCTAGGGGTCTCTTCCCTTACTGATGGGTGAAGTCATAAGAACG
The DNA here is from genome assembly GCA_006410555.1 of Capra ibex. NCBI lineage: Eukaryota > Metazoa > Chordata > Mammalia > Artiodactyla > Bovidae > Capra > Capra ibex. Next base: position 41,163,382 of record SJYO01007492.1, on the reverse strand, counting down.
GACCTCTTAAGGTGCCTGACTCCTCGGACCGTCCGATGTCAGGTGCCCCAACGGTTCTCAGTCTATACTGACTCGATGTTTGTGTTGTTATCGCGTCCATTCGGAACACTGGTGGGGTCCGGGTCTCCGGATCTCTTAGGGCTGTATGTGTAGTGTCATGGTGACCCTCGTGGCCAGGGACCCGTCCCCTCCACGGCCGAAGTGAAAGGGTGGGGATCCACCGGTGTCGTGGATCGTCGAGGAGTCCCTCTGCGGGTCGGTGGTCTCCCGGTAGTCACAGGTTTCAGAACCCTCTGTCCCGGGGTCCGAGGGCCCTCCTAGACGTGAAAGGTGTGTTCGTAGAGACACGGACGTCTTCCACTGTAATTTACCGTTTAAAGATTGTTTGTCGTACTGTTCAACTCTCTGATGACTCATTTCCCCCTTTCGAGATATGAAATCATGGAAACCGTCGTGTTGAAAAAGAACCGAAACTTGTCCTCGAGAGTGAAGAGAAAAGAGTGACCTGGGGTCACCGAACAGGACTGAGGGGTACACTCGGAAGGGTTCGGACTAGCAGAGTGAGTCGACACTCTGAGGAAGTTACGAAAGGATATTACACGCCGTATTTTACGACGGAGGACCGTTCCTGAGGTGTGAGAAGGAACAGACCATGTAGGAGAAGGTGAGCGGGTGAGCGTGGGAGGAAGAATCAGTAGAACCTTATAATCGTCGAAGGACTTGTACGGACCGACGAAAGACAGTAACCAGGAGTGTATAGGAAGGGAGGTAATGGTGAGGGGAAGGGGGGTGAAAAAGACAAGATGAGTTCGAAGTGACACAAAGTACTGAAAACGACTGGTGGAGGTCGGGGTGGTCCGACTCAGCCACGAGGGGATGACACGAGTGTATCGTGTGGTGGTGGGCGAGGGGGTGGTGGTCTTGGAACGGTACCGGGAATAGCAAGACAGGCTATTAGTGACTACAAGGATGGACTGGAGAGGGGTAGTCCGAGCACGTTGGACCAAGGTTTTTGTCCCTGATACAGACTCCATTGTAAGATAAGGTCGTGGTCCTTGAAACGCCCCCCTGACTTAAGTAATGATTGAGTCTGTACGACGAGAGAGACGGGTAGGGGAAGTGGCGGACGAACCACTTTACGAGACTTACTGTGTTCAGTGTACGGTCAGTCAGAATACAGAAGAGGACTCTCTTCTCAGAAAAGGTAGTGTTTCTACGGGTGCCATGGTAAAAGTCGGATAAAATATCTGGATGGTGAAAGACTGGTACAATGAAAGTCACTAGGGAACCTAAAGTCGAGAACGGTTTGGTTTGGAGTCGGTGTCTTTAACCTCTGTCTTTTGTGAACTGAGTAAACAACTCGTTTATTTAGTAAAAAGGAAAAGTTGTATAAGTATTTCGAGATCAATGAGTCCGGGTCATGAACCTAGAAGGGAGGTGGTGAAAGGGTACCTCTAGGTACGGGGTATGTTACCCCAAGTACCAGAATCTGGTTCTTAGAGTTGTATCCAATAGCCTAGTAGACCAGGTCTGGGGAGGTTATCAATGTCCTCCGTCTCAGTTCAGTCAAGTAAACGAGTCAACACAGGTTGAGAAACGCTGGGGTGCTTAGCGTCGTGTGGTCCGGAGGGATAAGTAGTGGTTGAGGGCCTCAAGTGGGTTTGAGTACAGGTAGCTCAACCACTACGGTAGGTCGGTAGAGTTGGAGACAGAAGGGGAAGAGGAAGACGGGGGTCAGGGAGGGTCGTAGTCCCAGAAAAGGTTACTCAGTTGAGAAGTGTACTCCACCGGTTTCATGACCTCGAAGTCGAAGTCGTAGTCAGGAAGGTCACTTGTGGACGAGGATTAAGGTTGGTGGTCCGGGTACGAGGAAGGTGTCGAGGTATTAGAGGACACTTACTCTTTACAATAAAGGGCCGAAAATTGGGTGGGAAAATGGGTGGACAAAAATAAAACAAAAATTTAAAAAATAACCTCATATTAACTAAATGTTACAACATAATCAAAGTCTACATGTCGTTTCACTTAGTTAATATGTATATGTATACAGGTAAGGAAAAATATATTTAATAAAAGGGTATATCCAGTAATGTCATGGGTAGAGAGAAACTTTTATATTCCAATAGAGACGGAGACCCAAAGAAAGAAGTTCTAGAGATTTTACAATAGGTAAGTCAACAGATCATTGAATTTCGGACGGTCGGGTCAGGATTCGGTCGGGTACCAAGACCGTACAAGGTAGAAGTAAAGTGTGTCCGCGAGGGGACGGTCGGGACTTACAGGTAGTCCATCAAACCATTTTTAACCCTTCCCCTCTCTACTCGGACTACCTATCGGTAGTTACTACTCTGTTATGTCAAATGAAGTGACTTCAGACCCCCTCTGTCACTACTTCTTTACTAGGAACAACTGTACGTCATAACTGTGTCATCGGTGTGTTTGGTGTAAGTTATAGAGAGATTTGGTCGACGAGTGAACGAAACCCCCCGTCGCATACACGAAGAGGGTACTAAAGTACTTCTTAGGGGAGAATAAAGTGGTGGTAATTACCTAATCAATTACTCGAACATCCAAAGACGAGGTCCATCTCCCGTTTGCCGTTTAGTCTTCGAAAGGTTTATCTGGTCTTTACCCATGAAAGTAACACATATAGAGGTCAGACGAACGAATGTCGGGAGTCACAAATCTTTACAGTAATTTGTAAGGAAAGTTCTTCGTGTACTTGGGGATTTAGACTGGATGGAGGGGCTGTGGGGGAGAAATGTGACAGGGGTCGGAGGCCGGGTGAGATTTGAACCTCTTTGCACGGGTCTTCTCTCAATCTGATAAAGCACACTACATTATGTCGGACGAGTTGAAAACGTATCGTTAAGTCGTTTGTGTCAAAATTCGTAAGTTAAGATGAAGATGTCGAAGAATTTTAAGGGACGTTATATTAATATGACTACCCTTACGTCTTTCTATTAACGAAAATCTCCTTTCAAAGAGGAAACAAGGTACAAGTAGACCGAAGGTCTTTACCTTGTTCTCGGGAACTTGTCGTCTTTATGCGTAGGTACACAGAGATCAATAGTAAATAAATGTTTCTATCTGGAACTGTTTACATTAAACAAGTTATTTTAATTTTCCTACGTGCTATTAAGTGAATCTGTTTCTCTGAACTTTCCCCTTGCAGTAGCCGTCGGCACGGCAGGTAGTAAGGTTTACTAGTCGACTGAAACTTCTTCACCGTCCACAAGGGGAAAACCTTACGCCGTAACTTTATCATAAATCTTTCCCCCTTCTTTCTTTCTCTCGATCCTTAACCTCGTTAAGAAATAAGTCCGTTATTAATATGTTTAATCTAGATACTTTCGGTCTCTTACTGACACGGAACTTGGGACAGACACACGTATCTTGTTACCCCTTTAATTATTAATTTAGATAATGTATACGAGTATTAAGTTATGTTTTCTATGGAGTCATCAAGTTTGTGAGGACATAAAAGTAAACTTATTCCGAAAGTGTGTAAGAGGAGTAATATATACATAATATAAAATTTAAATTGTCGAATAAAACAACGGAAATACAAACTTAATTATTCCCGTGTGAAATTACGTGATTACCCCTTAACGTAATCGGCCGAGACGTCTGTATTGAAACTTTTTAGAGGTCAAAGGGGTCCCACTTTAGTTAAACGGGGTCTTACACAACAGAGTGTCTGTGTAGACCTTAGACCCTTCTTGTCGAGGGGAGATACACGAAGACTAAACCCGGAGGCATAGACTTTCTCCTAGGGGTCTCGGTTTTGGAAACGATTTGACTTGTCTGGGTGGTTCTAGTTTAAGACGTAAGTCGTTGGAGATTCGGTCGATTGTGCCAAAGGTACGGACCGGGTGTGATAAAAAGGACTCTCGTTTTTATTAAAGGAATACTTTTTTATTTCCAAATAAAACTTAGGTTAGTAAGTAAAAGAGAAAAAGACGAAAGAGTAAGGGAGAGAAGAAGACCGAGGCAAGGATAGCGATGCAAATTGAGAAGGATGATGGAGACTTGGAATCTCTCATCGTTTTTTTCCCTTCAATCTCTTCCTTTCTCTTTCTCTCCCATATAGAATGTCACCAATACACCCCAGCCTCCCACGGGGTTGGTGATTCTACACTCCACGGTTAATTGTCGAAGTCTTAATGACCCCAAGGTCCTGTCCCCCTTGCGACCAGCTTAACCTCGTGACTTTAGGTTCCCTCGTTTCACTTAAGTGTTTCGTCCCTGGGGTGAATGGATCTTTTGTCTCACTGAGGTGACCCCCTGACTCCCGAAGGGTCCACCGTGATCACTATTTCTTGAGTGGACGGTTGCGTCCTTTGTATTCTCTACACCCAAACTAGTGACCCAGTCTTTCTAGGGGACCGCCTTCCGTGTCGTTGGGTGAGGTCATAAAAAACGGACCTCTTAGGGTACCTGTCTCCTCGGACCGTCCGATGTCAGGTACCCCAGCGTTTCCCAACCTGTACTGACTTCACTGAATCGTACTTGTGTGCGCACGTGACCCCCTGACTCACGATTCTTATATTGCTTACGTGTATAGGTAGGGAGACGTTCAGTCTTTTCTCTGTTTCCTCAGTTGTCGACTCTCTCTCTCTCTCCTTCGGATTGGTTTACGAGGATGAACCCACGTTTCGCCGACGGTCGTGGGGGCCGGCGGGTCCGTACGCTCCTCCGCGAACGGCGACGACGGTGACGTCCTACCGTTCCTCAAGACACGGAAGCCTCCTCGCGGTTTAAGTTACTACGATTAACGTGACGTCTAAGGATCGTAGTAATCGTTAAGAATTTTAATGTAAACGGGACGAATTCGAGAGACAAAGGTCGAACCATATACCTCCCTCGGTCAGAGACTTCCCCTATACCCAATGGTTCTTTAAGTTAACCTGGGTGACTGAAGTCCACACGTCCACCTCCGACCGGCCACCCCTAAGTGTCTGGTCCTTTTTACGAACAAATAGAATAAAATTTACGACTAACGACCCTCTTATTTGTTTTGGGCGTCGATTTACCCGGAATTTCCTTGCGACCCTTAAAACCTTTCTTTCTTTCGGGATGGCATATTACCAGCCTTGATCGGGGCACCCAGGATGCCACTGTTTGTGGTAGCCTTGTGGACCTCGCTACCTTATTGAACGTAAACTTTATCAACGACGTCTTTATTGGTGTAGAGGAGAGAGGAAAACAAACATAAATTTTGTTTGTTTATTTTAGGTCTACTTATCTACAAAAACGAAACAAACAAAGGAATTTCTCTTGTATAAACGAGTAATCCTTTCGATCTGTCGGTCGGGGTCTTTGCTTTCGGGCCTCCCGGTACAGAGAAAAACGTTCCTGAGAAAGGGGGGTTGTGAAGGGTCGGGTTCGGGGAGTTGTGACGACTCTTCTCTTCCCTGCAGGACTCTCGTCTCGTTCAGTTTTGAACGGACAGGATTCTGACACTGAGAGTTGTGACCCTGTCGCGAGACACCTCAGATGGCACCTCAGTCACTCTTCGGTGGCTGCAGTGCGGGAGTCCTTGACCGGAGATGAGACTAGATCGTTGTCTTTCCCTCGGTCAAGGACCCATAAAAGGGGTTCTTAAATACGGTAAATTAATTTAATGATTCGTATATGGGTGTGTTTATGTATACACGTGTATGTGTGTACGTCCACGTACGTGTGTGAATCTTTACGTGCGGTATATGTGCCGAGGCACATATGTCCGTATGTCTCCTTACAGATCGAAAACTAACCCGACAGAAAGTTATTCGCACTTCGGTCAAAATTACTTTGTGACGAATTCCGACGGCCACTCGTTTCCTCGGTAGAAAACGTCTCGTACTTATTTGACTCAGTGTTCGTCATCTCCTGTCGATCGACGTAGTTAGTACAAATATGATAAATAAGTATTTACTCGAGTCAAATGTTTGGGGCTGAAAGTGGTCTTCGATTCTGTACCTGAACGACGGTGTGGACCCTTGTAAGGGTAATCTACCATGTGGTTATAACCACAGGGTTTTATAAAAGACCTTCCCTCTCCGGATACACTTTTGGGGTACCATGTGAACTCATTTGACTGTACGGGGGTTCAATGTAGTAAATAAGGGTCACCGTACCGATGTAGTCCTTAAGGAGAAGTTCTCAGAACCCCCCCACCCCTCGGTCAATGGGAGGGAAGGAAAGATCGTTCCTCTCCTGTAGTATCGGGTATTTTGTTTCCTTATGTGAGTTTTAAGTCCCTTTCAATGAGGAATAGGGTTTGTTCTCCTCTTTTCGTCTATGAAGACCTACAGACATTTCAGTCAAACCAATCTTTGATTTCGTTACCGAAGTTAAACTAGTACGATGGTCGATAGTATAAAATCGGAAGAAATAGACGGGTCTCCCGTGAAACAGATGTATAATCAAGTATTAGAAGTGGTGACGAGATACTCCATCCGTCATCATAAGGGTAAAATGTCCGGTCCTTTGGTTCCTAGTTCTTCATTTCATTAAATGGGTGCTACGGTTCCGAGAGTCTCGGTCGCCATCCTAAAGCTGTAGGATTCTGGACGTTTGTGCCCCGGAAACGAGGACATTGGGGAGGACCAGGAGAGAAAGGGAAAAAGAAGACGGTTGAGAAGTGCGAGACAGATCGCAGGTAAACCGGAGTGCCGACTTCGAATTACATCAACTTTAACGGTAGTCGAAAGGTCCGGACGTGAGGAGGATCCCGTGACATGAATGATCAATTTTTCCGTTGAAGACCCGTCTTCTTTTCTTTCTTTTTTCTTTCTTTTGATGGGAATAGGAGTTTAGTGATGGTCTAGACTACCAGGATCATGTGTGTGTTTTTTATGGACTTCACACGAAAGACGGAACTCATCTTTACTTTCCCTGGTTTACACCGAATTAAGGACTAAGAGACCTTACCTCCCTGCGGTACCACACCCCTTCTCGGGGATTAGGGCGGACCTAGTCACGGGTTCCCCAGTTCTGGGCGCTGCCCCAGGAACCTCCTCCTTGGCTCTGGACCTCCGCGTTCCCCCTCGACCCTGGTCACCCCTTGGGCCACCCCGGCCCTTCGGTAAACAGACCTACCCCGTCTCCTTTGCCCATCTCCACCTTTCCTGCTACGTCTGGCCCTGCACTTTCCTGACGTCAACGCAAATTTCACCCCTTTGAAGTAGCGCTAAACTCTCCGGTGACCCTTAGAGACGTCGTAGGGTTCTTTCCCTTGCCTTTTCACCTCCGGCGCGGGCACGGGCTGAGGGGGCGGTCGGAGGTCCCCCGCGAGCGCCGCCGTCCCGGCCTCCTCTGCTCATGTCCTGCGTGGACCGACTTCTCGTTGCACTGTGGGAGCGGTCCGTCTGGGGGAGGACGAGGTGTCAGTGCCGTTGGAGAGATCCGGTTGAGCCTCCGCGGGCAGTACGCTCGTATTAAACACAGTGCAGACGTCGGAAAATTTTTATCTTTCTACCCCTCCATATAAATCGCGGGGGTTGGAAGCATTGCTACGGTGAGTTTCGTTTACTTGGCAATTATTGTGTCCTCCCCTCCCCCACCCCCTCCACCCCAACCCTGCTGCCTACTCCTTGTTTGTTCGAATCGGGAAACCACAAATATTACGACTTGACCTCCTAGGAGTGTGGTTTACCCCGTACTGAGGGTAGCGGCCAGTCGTGTTGGATCCGGAAAGGGGTCTTTCATCGGCAGGAAAACTACCCTCCTGTGACACCGCTCTCCACCGGTCGGCCTTCCTTGGGACTGGGACGCACCTTTGGGCCTCTTAAGGCGCCCCGGTTCCGCTCAGGAGGGTTCGACGCTGGCGCGGAACGCGGCGCTCCTACACAGAAACCGCGGTGGATCACAGACTCCGCCTCTGTTGCGGACCGCTCCCGACGTGCTGTCCGACTGAGGTCAGGACCCTAGAAGTGGCAATCCGGGGCTGAAACTTGATCTGGCCAGTAGGACACCTGGTCATTATAGGAGACCGACTCGTCTTTCAAAGGGTTCTAGGGACAAGGACGACGGAGGTTTTGATTCATCTTTTTAAAAGTCTTATTCACCTTATTTGCTGTGAGGGAAAGGTACTCTGTAGGTACTCCACTATAGACCAAAAGAGATTTATGTTACCGTTCAGTTAATAATTAAGTAACACTTTTTTTTATATCTACGACAGTAACATATCTCAGGCCTCTTCTTGACTCGAAGTCTGGTAGACCTCCCCGATGGAGACTCTTTGTGACTTAACCCACCCTGTTTTTACTTGATAATGAAAACTAAAATACCGGTTAGCTTCTGGAGGTCTTTCTTAGGACGTCACATTACCTTTTTTCTGTCCAGACCCTCGGTCCTATGATCCCAAGAATATAACCGAGACGGACGTTAATAGACGCGCTGAAACTGGTCCCTCGTTGGTCAAAAATGAAGAGTGTTGTTACGATACTCCAGACTTAACAATGGAGGTGTACTATCTACTCCGTCAATCCCCGAGGTCCTCCAATGGGTTCCACTTTCTCGTCCAGTCACAGTTTCGGTTCGAAGTTCGAGTCCAGATGGGTTGAGATTTCTCGTGTAAGGAAAATGTATTTCGTAACTTAGGGAGACACGAAACCGAAGGGGTAGATGTCTTACTTCCCCGACACGGATCACAGTCAACCAGGGAAGGTGTTAGTCGTTTAAGACTAGATTCCAGAGAGATCAGGAAATTTTGGGTGAAAATCACGAGTGTTTGGGGTACCACCATTGTTTTCCCCGAAATTTTTCCTAAGTAGGTGGATATTTTTGGTACCCTAAAATAAGAGTCAATACCCGTTCTCTTGTGGTTTTGTCTGGGCAATCTTGTAGTTTGGAGGAAACTTTAAATCCTAACACCCCTTTCGTCTCTTTTAGACGTCCCCGACCTCACTGTCGAATACCCAGACATCGTTTTCGGTCCGGACGTCCCGTGACGAATCGAGAACTCGGGGACCGGAGACCCCCTCCTATTAACGGAGACTAGTGACAAATCTGAACTATTTATGTACTTTAGTCCGTCGTTTGTCAAATAGACCGATGGTCAAGTCTAGACCTGTCTTGATCTAATTCCTCAGTCCGTATAAACGTTATTGGAGTCTCTATTTGGGAAAGATAGACTCTATCCAATAGAGTAGGAGTTCTCAATACAACGGGTCATTGACGGTGGAGCTTTTCTTGTTTCCCTCTCTGTGCATTTTCCTAGGTTTAGTCAAAATTTGGGGGAGAGGGGTGACTGGAAACCGACCAGTGGTCGGACTTTTGGTCCCCAACCCCGAGACAGGAACAGACCTCTCCGACCCCTTTGTACAACCAATTCATCCTTGGGGTTGGGTTCTAGTAGACTGAGGCTCCAGTTTCAAAAGAAGTACCCCAAAGGGGGATGGAGTCTCCCCGTTCGATTTCCTTGAAGTTTACAGGGGTCGTTTCTATTCTGGTCCTTGACGTCGAATCTAGAACCCGGGATGTCCCGGTGTCTGAATGGTACACTGGTTGCCGTTCAAGTCTGATGAGACCTAGACAAAGGAATTGATACTTGACTCCCGAATTTCGATTTATTAAAGATTCTGGGATAACTCGGTGAAGTACGCGGTCTTAGTTTGGTCGGCCATGGGAAATCCCAAAATCCAGTGTCAGAAGTGACTTCATGGTACAGGAAGTGAATGTCAGAAAGAGTCAAGGGAAGGGTCGGAGCTGAGTAAAGGACTGTAAGGAGAGAGTAAGGGACCAGTGTAGGGAGGTAGGAGTTTGAGGAAGGCTGACCGAGACCCTCTCGTAGTGGAGTGTTTCTTCGGGACGTCTCTCCTGGTAGTTCGTGAAAGGTACCCGACACCTGTGTGGAAAATAAAAGGTAGACAGAAATGCTTCACTCCGTAGATGACGGGTAAGGGGGCAAGGTGAGAAGATAGAAGGGTGGTCGTCTGAGGAGTCGAAGGTCTTATAAGACGACCCGGAACCGACCTCAGAAGGAGTTTGTTCTAGTGACCCCCAGTCCACGACTCTGTCGGGGTGGGAGTCTTGGTGGAGGGAGTGTGGGTCGGGACTTCTTCTCCGAGGGTAATCCTTTCGTTACCCGAGTCGTCTCGTCGGTGGTTTTCAGAAATAGTGGACAGGATTTCGGGACTGGACTGTGATAGAGAATGTTTTTTTTTTTTTTTTAGGACGTCCCTGGAAAACCCCTAGGTAGACGCAGACACACAGGTAACGTACTAGTGGCGAGTCAACGAGTCAGTACAAGTTGAGATACGTTGGGGTACCTGACATCGGGTGGTCCAAGGAGACAGGTACCTTAAAAAGTCCGTTCTTATGACCTCGCTCAACGGTAAAGGAAGAGGTCCCCTAGAAGAACTGGGTCCCTAGCTTGGACGTAGAGGACGTAACCGTCCGTCTAAGAAATGGTGACTCGGTGGACTCTTTGGGAACCCCTGGACATAAACTCGATGTAAGGTCCTTTCTTGAAAATATTCTTTTCTTATTTCGTGACAAAAGAGTCCTCAGAAAAGAGGGATTAGCACACGGTATAAAAGGGACACGGCTTCTTAAATACGAAAACTTGACGTCACAACTTCTTCTGAAAACTCTTTGGGAACCTGATGTTCCTCTAGTTTCGTCAGTTAAGATTTCCTTTGGTCAGGACTTATAAGTAACCTTTCTGACTACGATTTCGACTTTGAGGTTATGAAACCGGTGGACTAATCTTCTTGACTGAGTAACCTATTCTGGGACTACGACCCTTTCTAACTTCCGTCCTCCTCTTCGCCTACTGTCTCCTACTCTACCGACCCACCGTAGTGTCTGAACTACCTGTACTTAAACTCGTTCGAGACCCTCAACTACTAGTCATCCGTTCGGACCGCACGACGTCAGTTACCCCAGCGATTCTCAGCCTGTGCTGACTCACTGACTTGACTTGACTAAAAGGGACACGAACATCCTCCCCTCTCCCTTTTTCACGACAGTCAGAAGACGTAGGTACTTAAGTTGGTTGGCACCTAGTTTTGGTAAACCCTTTTTTTTTTTAAAGTTTTTCAAACCTTTTTGTTTTGGACTTAAACAGTGTTCATAAATGTATCGTAAATACAACATGGTCCATAGTATCCATTAGATCTCTACTGAATTTAATATGTCCTTCTACACACATCCAATAAACGTTTATAGTGAGGTGAAATATACTCTTTGAACTCGTAGGGTCCCAAACCTATCAGTGTATAAACCATAGGTGTCCTCAGAACCTTGGTCAGGGGGTCCTACGACTCCCTCTTCACTTGACGGAAAAAGACCTTTCTCCTTAGGGTCCCACAACTCCAGTAAGGAAACATCACTGTCTTCCCAGAAGAGAGTCTCGAGGGAGTGACACGACGGGAGTGGTATTCGCAAATAATCCACGATCAATTACTCACCTACGTTGTGAGACTACCTCAATGAGTCATGTCTCCTAATGTTTTGATCTACGGTCCTTTCCGATGGCACGGAGGGGTGAGAAGTCCGGCGGAGTGTCGGGGAGTGGAGGAAGAGTCTGGTCGGAGTGTGGTTTCGCTGCGGGAGGACGGGAGACCCCGGACCCCGGGGTCACGGAGACAAGAGACAGAAGGGACACTCGTCACTAAGTACCGTCTATAACCCCTTCTTTGTTGTAGGAAGTTAAGAAGGATGATAAAGAGAATAGAAATGTCTCAAGAATATTTCGTTATAGAAGTTTGAATAAATACACTACAGTACGACCCTTCGTCACGACAGTTGTGCGGTGAAAGGTACTCGCGACTTAAGTCCTATTTGTTCTCTTTTTGAGTACGGTGTGTCCGAGACACGTCTGAGAAGAGATACGTACTGACCTTCGGATCTTTCGGTGTGTCTCTCTACCACTCGGGAATTTCTATCGGTCTATTGTGAAAAGAAGGACCCGATGACTTCTCGACAGGAAAGGAGAGAAGGAGGGCTCACCAATTAGGTTCCTCCGGTCGACGAACGACGTTGGAGTTGTACGAGAGGCTTCGGTCGAGTCTCCACCCCTGTGTCTTAGGGGCCCCCGACGGGTAGAGGTTTTTCGGTTCAGTAATGGGAGACAAAGTGCAAAAACAATCAAGGAGACTCATTTTTGTGGACACACGTACGCACGAATCAGCACAGACTGGAAACACGACGGGGTACCTGACATCGGGTGGTCCGAAGAGACGGGTGCCTTAGGAGGTCCGTTCTTACGACCTCACCCAACGGTAAAGGATGAGGTCCCCTAGTAGGGCTAGGTCCCTAGCTTGGACTGAGAGAACGTAGAGGAAGTAACCGTTCCCCTAAGAAATGGTGACTGCTGTGGAAATACAGAAAATGGGGACAAAAGCATAACTTTTACTTGCCCGTCCTCCTTTACCACTTCCCCTCCTTTGATCGGAGCGTCGTGTAGTTCACGGTTCGTGTCACAGTCCCTGAACCGTCAAACGGGTTCGGAAGGTTGGAACCGGTCACCCCTTTCCCTTACCCAGAGTGGAGAAGAAACTCTTCTAAGAGTATAAACTGTTACCGAACTTCGTGTCGATGTGTGCCACCCCGCGGAGGGTCGCAGTGGTACAGAAGAGACTCTCGCAGGGAAGGAAGACCAGTCCTTCTGGAGAGAGGTGGGAGGCAACGAAGGTACTACGTAACAGGAATAGACGTCGTGGAAAGGTGAGAAGCGTCGGAGCAAGAGTTGGGAGAAGGTGAAAAGATCTGAGCAACTCTGTAGCAGGAGTTCTCTCGAAGGGACTAAGAGAGGACAGGTCAAGGTAGACCAAGACATCAGTACACGTCTCTGGAGATCCTGGAGTAAACAGTGGTGACACAACATGATGAGACGAAAGGAGAAGGGACTCAATGACACTCGAGGAACTTCTGTGACCAAGTACCAGCGTAGGGATTGTAGATAACCAATTTAGACTCCAGTGGTACACGGGTTTGGTGGGGAGACATAAGATTCTTTTTCTACGGAGAAGACCTTCTTCCGTCCTGGTGGGGAGGATAGGTGGGGTATCATATGATAGACGGAGGTTCGTTCCGAACTGGTCGCATACTGAGGGAACAAGTTTAGTCTTTTTCTACGGAGAAGGAGACTCACCTGTGTCGGGATTTCGTTCCCCGTTTCGAACCGTTCCTCTTGTACTCGACTTAACGACAAGGGGACTGGGGACAGAGGTCCGGTGGACGTGTCGACATAACCCACTGGGAGCAACTCAAGTAGTGAGTTGGAACTCGTACTACTGACGAAGGGGACTGGAGACTGAGTTTGAGAGTCTGTGGTCCGACGGAAAGATGAGACGAAGGATGGTGAGGGGTGGTGAGATTAGTGTCGTGAGTACTTCACTTATCGCATACACAGGTTTCAGGGTTGTGGGGGTACTTTGGGTTTGTGTCTTGGGTCCTCCTGTCGACTTCTAAGACCCAGGTAATGACCGGAGACAAACCCGGACCGGTGCACCCGACCAAATGACTGACCAAACGTCGGAAACCGTCTACTTTCACGAGCCTATCAAATACACTCAGCGAGTAGTAATTTGGAGGGGAAGTCCCAAAGAACGGTGGAAACCCAAACATAGAGTTAGACCTCGTTTAAATTCGTTTTCAAATCCTGACACACAAAGGAACAAGATTAATTATTAAGTATTATTTTTAAATTAGTTCCGTATTCGAAAACACCTTCCAATATTTTGTGAAAATAAACGAGATCTCTAGTCTTACTGGTGAAAAATTTAGACACTTTACTAAAAAGGGGGGATTTACTCCTTTAAAATGGGAGTTGACATTTAAAGTCGACAAACGGTATACATTGGTGTCTCTTAGACAAATAACTGAATCATATAATCTTCATCAATCCGTCCTTCTTTTTATTTGGGTTTGAGGTCTACGCTCTTTCACACCCCTTCCTTCAATTTCACCTCGGGGTCTCTTAGTGTTCCTCTCTGTTTCCCGACTTGAGTGGAGGGCTTCCTCCCCTCTCGATGTCCGACCCTCTGTCTCCTTACCCACGGACCATTAGCGGTCAAGAATGTCTCTTATCCTACCCTTTCACCAAAGGTGAGTGGACCTTTGTTTCTTGTTCTAGGAACGGACCATAGTCTCCCTCCTAGTCCCGTTCTCGTTGAGTTTGGGGTAGACACCTGTTTCGGTTTGGTGATCCTTTCGTTGTATTTTTGTGACCAAGGAATCACAGGTGTAATATACGGAAAGTTTCGAGACGTACACGTCGGTCCAAACCTTTGGTCACCAGGTCTTTTGGAAAGTTCCTAGTCGTGATTGAGACTCTGAAATTTTTTAATCCAGTGCTGTATTTCTATTTTAGCCACGTCTTCTCGACCCACGGTGGATTTTTAAATCCACTAGTACATATTATTTGACAACAAGAGGTCTTCTTAATAATGTTATCATTGTACAATAATTCCCACAAAAATTAGACTGCTATCAAGTCTCCTTTTCTCTAATGACAGGCGTCAAACGTCTCCTCGTCTACCTCAAAGTCTCTCCACTTCACTGAACGGTGTGTCGACTACTCACCGTCTCTCCACAAACCCCCAGAAGACTGGTGTCTGAGGGGGGAAGTTGGGAATGTAGGACACCTCTGACCAGAACGAATACCGGACGTACCTATTGGAGGAACTTCAACCTGTTACACATAGTTCCTCCAAACTTCCACCACTTCCAATATTCCTCTTCGGGACACCTGGGATAGGTGTGACCAAGTCCGAATACTCCTCCCGGGTTCTACTCGGTTTTCTTTGTCTGAAGAGTCTCGGTTGTTTAGAGAGTACACCTTTATATTGAGGTTATTTTTATTGAGTCTAGGATTGAACCATCGTAATCGAAATTTATTCTTCGGAACTGTAAGGAAGGAAGTTCGACATGGGGAGTAGAGGTTGGGGTCCGAGTCGGGATTCGGATGGGGGATTGAAGGAGACGTGGGGACAGGTTCTCCGATCGGATGTGGTCGTACGTTTAGAAAGTGAAAACTCTCTTTCACGATTCACCTCAAGGACTCCCTCTGTCCACCACGTTCACGAACATGTAGACAAAAAATTTTTTTCCAGAACCCGAAACTTCGGTACCGGACTTAGGTGACTGAAGTCTCTTCTCCCTCAACGACTTCTCTGGTCGTCACCGGACGGTTCGAGGGTCTCCGACATCGTGGTACGTGTAGAGATGCCCTACCTGGGTTGGTGTACCTGATCGTAGGACGACCAGACCTCTGGCCTGAAGTGACTCCCCAAACCAGGCTAGGGGATTTAAAAAGGTAGTGGACGAACACCCATAAAATTTACATACGGGAAGGAACGAAGTTTCACCTGACCTCTGTGAAATTCGTCTTAGGTACATACTATTTGACGTTCATCCAATCTTTATTTTTCTTTCACCTTATTTTCTACTTTGAGATTGTTTTTAGGGTTAGTCCGTATCTAAACTGGAACAAAAGATCGAGGATACTAGTTTGTTTATCAACTCCCACCCGCATCCCTCCTAGGTTAAAAAATCTCTTAAGTCACTGGTATTATTCTCTTTTTGTTTGGTCCGGAAACTTTATTCGCTCAGTGTTCTCCTATTTATGACATACTAAGGTGACTACTCAATGTACTTCATCAGTCTAAGTAGGTCTGTCTTTCATCTTACCACCAAAGGTCACCGACCCCCTCTTCCTTTATCCTTCAATTACACATTACCCGTGTCCCGACGTCAGACCCTTCTTCCTTTGTCAATGTTCTACCTGTCACCAGTACCAACGTACTGTACTACTTGCATGAATTACGGTGACTTGACATTTGGATGTTTTCCAATTCTACCGTTTACGATACAATTCACATAAAACGGTGCAAAAAATTTAAAATATCCCGAAGGAGTCACCGAGTCACCATCCTTAGGAGGACGTTAAGTCCTCGACGTCCTCTGTGCCCAAGTTAGGGACCCAATCCTTCTAGGAGACCTCTTCCCTTACCTCTTCCCTTACCTCTGGGTGAGGTCATAAGAACGGACCTCTTAGGGTACCTGTCTCCTCGGACCGTCCGATGTCAGGTATCTCCGTGTTACTCAACCTGTGTTGGCTTCAGTCAGTACATTTTAAAATATTGAATTTTTACTTTTTTTTTTTCTTTTTCGTTTATTTGTTTATTTTACGTTGGTCCGGGATTCCTCTTCAATTTGATGAAGATTAGATTCTAGTCCTTCTTCAAAGAGGAATCTCTCGGTGGCTTCCTCGGACATTCCAACGTTCCCTGATACAGGGTCGCACAATTGCATCAACCTAAAGGGTCCGACGTTACACCAACTACTTTGATGTCAGCCCGGACTCCCCAGTGTGGGTCAGGTCTGTTCGTGCGGCAACCGAGGTTCTCTTCGACGTCGGGTCCGCCGACTACAGGGGCCGAAGAGGTCGGAAATTCCGAAGAGACGAAAATTAAGTAGTAAGTACGGTCTCCAACGTTTCGGTCAGAGTTTCTCAGGAAGGATAGAGTTCATAAAGACTCTTAGAGGGTCCTTATACAGGTACAAAAACTCAAGTCCGGACAAACAGTGAACAGTACAACGAGAGCTGACACCGGGCAAGGGAGACCTAGGGGACGTCGTATTTGTGTCCGGGAGACGATTTGGTCTTGTATTAGTTCTGGTTGGATGTTGTCACTAGTTCTAAAAAACTTTCGAAGTTCTGTTACGTTAGGTGAGGTCATAAGAACGGACCCTTTAGGGTACCTGTCTTCTCGGACCTCCCGATGTCAAGTACCCCAACGTTCTCAGTCTGTGTTGAATTAGTCATTTGTTGTTGTTTTCTATCGTGTTTTATTTTATGAGTTTGAGACCTCCATCTCACAGACTCGACAGAAACAGGAATCGGAGATTGAACGAGGGTGTAAAGTCCCAGTCGGATCACAGGGGGTCAATTAACGATATGGACATAGGAGAAATGGATCTTGGATCCGAAGGGTCTAAGAAAGTCTCAGGCTGTTCTTTATCCTTGTAGAGTCCGACTGGAGGTTCAGTTACGGTATCATTAGAGTCTCTACGTTGAGACGGATCTCTCAACGTATGGGTAGTACCATAAAATACCTCGGTGGTTGAGGAGAAATAGATTACAGAAGTAAGGTTTATATGAAGTGAACTTGTACTGGCTTTACGTGTAATTTGGAGAAGGAGGTTTTATTTCACGATACAGGGAGTTGGTACTTAGTACGTATCTTAACGTGATACAGGGGTAAAGATCAATAGCACAATGGTTTTCACACCCCACGGTAGATTCAAAGTCGTCGTGGAGTGGGGTAAAGGTGGTGTCACCTCGTCTTCCTCCGACCGGACTAAAGAAGACGGGTCACATAAAGAAGACCGTCACCCATCCTAACGAAAGTCACAAACACCGAACCATTAAAAACCTGAGTAAACGCTTCGTTTACGTCTGATAATTTTAATTCAAAGTCAGTACACCCTTCGAGCAACTCCTAAAGAAAACAAACAAAACAAACTTTTGGTGTCGGAACGAGATGTTATAATAGAGGCTAGATCGTTCTGTCAACTATCGAAAATAAGTGACAAGGGACGAGGAGAGTCACTTCGAAGGTTCTTGCACAGGATTATCTTCTCTGGTAACTCTATCCCCCAAACAGACCACCGTCGACTCGTGGTCACGGCAATCCCCGTCCGGTCCGACCTTTCAACCGGACCGGATCACGACCAGAGCTACGATCTCAATAACCAGCACGACGGGTCACACCTCTGAAACCCGAGACTAAGGAGAATCACGTCACAACTCACAGACCAGTTGAAGTTTCGGGGTACGTCGAAGGAGTCTAGACATAAAATCTGTGTTGGGATCAGACTAGGTTTACACCTCCTAGTCCCACCCCCGACAACCTCCCCGTGACGGGACAAGTTGAATCAAATGAGAACCGTTTTGTCTAAGAAGGGTTCAGAGTACCCCCTTCTTCGTCGAATCTGTCTGTATTTGTCCGAGACTCCGGGAGACCTGTAGTTTATTGTGATCGTTTTGTTGCAAATCTACTCAATTCACATTTAGTTAGTCTTTGTATACCTGATGTAAAGGGACTTTTATGTGTCCCCAAATGTTTAATGTCCGTGTCCCAAAACCGTTTTACGTTAAGTCCAAAACGGTTTGGATTTTACAAACCTCTTCTAAATTTCTTTCATCTGACTGGGGTTTACGGAAGTTGAGACGAGTAGGGACTGTGACTATTATAGGGTGTGTTGGTGTTCGTAAATTCACGTACCCAAAATTCTCTAAATATACAACTTATTTGAATCGATAAGTGTTGTTCGACTCTAAGAAAAGGTTTACTTACAAGTGTCTTTCGACTTTGAAGGGTCACTGGATGAGTTTTCCCTTTTTTGTAGATGTAAAACTCAACCCGGTTCCTCCACATGAATGTCCAAATTTATGGTTGTTTTACCTTATGAGATCCGAAATGTCGGACATTAACGTATAAGCACTTCATGTCCGAGACGAAAAGGTGTCGTGTCCAGACATAAACGTACCGGGCACCATACACAGACAAACAACACATCCACCTACGACACAACTATTTTTGTGATCAATGATGAAGGCAAAGTGCCACTGAGAGGGTGTAAACCGTTACCCGGTCCTCCGTAAGGATAGGACTTCCTTCCAACAAGGTCACCTTGATCCCGTTGGTTCAAGGTTTACAAATCCAAAATTCTGAGTTTACGCTTTTATATTTTCTAAGTCACTTTGGGTGCCACTCTACTAGTTCAGGGGTCTGACCTACTCCTTGTTCCTCTCGTCTCCCTTTTATTCTTCTGGAACTGCTCCCAGGACGGAGACTCTACGTCCTGCTCTTACTTCCTTTGGTCTCACCAAGTCCTTGTCTTGTCTCCTGTGGAGACGGGAAGGGGACCACCGGGTCTTATCATTGTAACGTCCCCTTGACGGGGAGGGAGTCGGGACGTACGCGTCGCCGTTGACTCATCTAAGGACCTCGGGTGTCTACCTCTCCTAACACTGACGAGGGGCCTCGGGGTGTCGAGTCCTTGAGATACCCTTCCTCCGTCTTAGGGAGGTCAAGGAGTTTTCTCCGCCCTTCATCGTCTTTACTCAGTCAAGTCAAGACATGTCCAGAACGATATCCCTCACTGAGTCACGTCGACGGTTGGATGACCCAGCCACTGGTCCTTGTCTCCCCCTAGAACCCTCCTACCGTACCTGTCTACCGGACCCTGTCTCCGGGGAAGAGAGGTGAAGGACAGTGGCAGTGGTGGTGGTGGTGGGAGATACGATTGTTTGGTAGGTCTTATCCCTGTGTTAGGGGTTCCTGTCTTTTGCTAGATCTTCATTGGTATTCACAGACGGTGGTTCGTCTTACCCTTGACTTTACCTTGACTGTAACGTGTGAACTCGACACCGAGATCTAACCCCGAGAGAAGAGTCCACCCACTCCAGTGTTTCAACCCGTTTCCGTCGTACGGGAAATCT
Source organism: Capra ibex (assembly GCA_006410555.1). NCBI lineage: Eukaryota > Metazoa > Chordata > Mammalia > Artiodactyla > Bovidae > Capra > Capra ibex. The sequence continues at coordinate 41,143,935 of SJYO01007492.1, read as the reverse complement.
GACACGTCCTGTGTGGCACTGGAGATCCCCCGTCAGTTTCGAAGGGGATGGAAGGAGGTAGGGTTCCTTCTCTTCTTGGACTGAGTAGACCCAGGACTGATCCTCTCCCGTATCCACAGTCGACTTCTTCGTCACCAATCGTCTTGACCTCGTACACCCTTTGGGGGAAAGTAGCAAAGAGAAGAGTCCCTTAGGGTTTGGAGACTCGTCCCCTACCTCCCTCCGCCCCAGGTCTCTGTCCTCTTTCAGAGAAGGGTGGGTTCTTTCAGACCTTCGTTGGGGAGGGGGTACGGGTGGAGGACGTTGTGACTCTCTCCGACCTTTCGACCCGCAGGCACAAAGTAAAGAAACCCCGACCTTAGGAGGAAGACGGAGTCTCCGGAAGTTCCGATTCCGACCAGTCCCCGACCCTCCGGTCCTTCCCCGGAGGTCGCCCCTTCTGGTCGTGGACCATAAAGTGACTTGTCCCTCCTTCAAACCAAAGGTCCGTCTCTGCTGCGATTATTGTCTGTGATTTTTTTATTATTATTATGTTCGCTATATGTAAAACACACACACAGTGAATTTTAGAGTATCACCCCTAAGGACTCTAAGGGGTATCACTGAGAGACCCAGTACGTCCACAGTCAGTTCACAGAGGAAACCAAGACTGGAGTTTCTTCGAGAGGTCTACGTTTCTTACATGAAGTCAGACCCCAAAATCCTCGTCTTTCAGAAGTAATGACATATTGAGACCCTGTTGGAGAATTATCCTTTGATGAATTCTCTCTTGTAAACGTTGTTTGTCTTCCACCCCCTTTCCCAACAAACCCCGAACTTGAACTTTTTATTTTGAGTTTTAATACTTTAATTCGAAAATTTTAGAATATGACTTCCGTTAAAGTCAATATTAATGTTTATGTGTTAGAATCTGACTTTTTTTTGCTCGGTAAGTAAAACCCCTTTTTTTAAAGTTTTATGAACATGTTATCGTGACGGAAGAACCGAAACATAAAATGAAAATACCGGTTAGAATGAACTTCCCTGTAAATATGTTTTCATACGTTCACGAAGTACTCAAAAGAGTTTCCGAAGAGTATTACCAACTATCCACATACAAAGGGAAACTTCACAGAGACCCTAGTGATAGAGACGACTAAGAATTAAAAACGACAACAATTGACCATGTGGAGGTAGTACGGGGATAAAAAGTAACGATACTAAACTCGTTAAAAGGTTGAAGTAAGAAGAACTAGAAAACGTTCTAAACTTTAAACTGAAACTTTATCTAAACGTATCGAACGTAACAGGACAGTCTACAAATATTATAGGGTCAGTAGTCTTCTGACTTGGTTTTTCCCGAAGCACCTTAAATACCGCCTACAGGTACTTGTTTATAAAAACACAATACCGAAAGTACACGGAGGTGTCAGAAGATTGATGTCCCTGAGGTCATTACTTATAAACCTGTTGGAACTATTAATATAATAATTTTATTCCCCCTTTCGTAATGTAAAGGTATCCTTCTCGACGATAAAACACCAAACCAAACCAAAACTTGAGAAGGAAAAGGAACGAGGAAGAAGAGAACCGGAAAACCTCCTCCTGGAGGTCGTCGAAGTCGGAGATCAACTCCAGACTTTAACCGTCAAACCTTATTAAGGATTCGCAAAAGTGCTCTACGTTCCTTCAAGTGGTTCATCCTCGAAGCCCCAAAGCGACCACCAGGTCACTAATCCTCAGGTGGACGGTCACGTCCTCTATGTCTAAGCTGGGGACTAGGCCCTCCTAGGGTGTACGGAGGCCAGTTGACTCGACTACGTGGTGTCGATGACTCGGGTATCCGACGTTGAGGACTTCGGGTGTTCGGATCTCGGACACGAGGGGTCGTTCTCTTCGGTGGCGTGACGTTGCTCTCTCGTCGAGGACGAGAACCGTTGATCTCCTTCGGGAGGATGTCGTTGTTTTTAGGTCACGTCGGTTTTTATTTATTTATGTATATAAAAAAATTCCATCCTCGAACTTGTTACATCCTCCACCTTCGAGAGTAACTTTTCTCGAACAGACCGACAGGCACCTCGATCTTTATTTTTTGACTTCTCCTGTCATACTTATTGTAATAGTCATAGAAATTGTTCATTCTTTATGTCTCATAGTAATCTTTTATGAACATAAACAAGGACGGAACGATGGATAAATCCGGTTGTGACACCCGATAACAGGGGACGTAGGGACACTTTAGAGTCCGCGGGATCTCGAAAAGGAAAGTCGACTCTATTCAAAGACCAGTGAAGATTAGTGTCCTTCTCTGTGTCAGGTCCTTAGTTGTACAGGTCAAGGTGGATTGTTAACTTTTGTGGTTGATGAAGAGGGGAGGACGAAGGTCACAACCCTCTACCCCACCTCCACCCCGATTCCCCAGTTCCCGAGAAACTCTCACTTTCTACCCGTCCGTCCTTCCCCAATCCTCCCCTTGACGGGGACCCAACCCGCACCAGTAGACACTGGCTCCCACTCCCACCAAGACATTAAAGAAAGGGTTCGACCTACATTGAAGTTCTAGCCTCCATCTCTCTCCCCAAGACCGAAACCGTCTGAAGTGTCGAACCAGGAGAGGACTTCGAGACGATTGGGTCTGGGACTCAGGAGGAGACGGGTCTACGAATACCGGTGGAGGTCGGAGACTACGGGACGTCTGGGAAGGGGTGGGTAAGAAAATACCCCAGGGTGACTAAGACGTCTTCAAGGAGAATCAGGACCTTCTGTTGAGGTCCGGTGGGAAGGTACGTTGAGGAGTCCCGAAACCCTGGACAACCTTGTGGTCAAGACCCAGTAGAAACGTACAAGACGAAACCACCGGTCGTGGAGTGATGCTTTTTGCCTTCTTTAACCGGGAATTCAACTTTGATAGTGTCTTTCCCAGACAAAATGGTAGGAAAATATTGTTGTTTTAATTACCATTGTCATCATCAACGAAAGAGGATGGTAAGGATATTTGATCACTGATAATGTCCTAGTAGAGTAAATTAGGAATGTTAGGGCACTCGGTCCGAGATAATATTTGATATAAAATCTCTGCTTCTTTTACTTTCTCTTCAATTAAACGACGTGTAGCGTGTGAACCATTACTCGTCTCTAAGTGTGAGTATAAAGAGAGGGGTGCTCTACTACGACCTTAAGTCTTGAGACTCAGAGAGTTTCTCTGAGACGAGTACTCATTGACAACCCCAGTTAATTAACATGGGAAGACGGACCATCCAAATCTTGGTCAACTCCCTAGTTTTGTAGTCGAGGTAACGACCTTTTCGACCGACCCCCCTACGTCGACTCAAATATTGGTTTCCTCGGAAGGATGAGGAAAAGGAAACTCAACTAGAATGAGGGGAAGGGGTGGGTTGGTGGTCAGTCTACGAGTCATTACCTCGGTGACTTCAAGTAAACGGTATCCCCAACCCCCCCTCCGTGCGTGTCTCACTTCACGTCAGAGGAAAACCAAGTCGTCTAGAGTTTCCGTCTGACCACAAGCGACGGGGAGGTTGTCCTTACTCGAAGGATCCGACAATCCGGTCGGTCGGTGTGGACGGACGAGACCCTCCTTTCTACCCCAACTCTCTGCACTCCTCAAGACTCTCCCAATCACATGATCTTAGCCCCGAGACAAACCTCTCCTTCTCAGACTCCAGTTCTCCCCGGATCTTTGTTTCCTTCTTGCACCTGAACAAGTACATACACGGTAGTCGAAATTTTCCGACCGGACGTTTATCCTTCAATCGACCTTCTCAGTCGTCGTCGTCTTCCTTCAGATCCAGAAAACGGACGAAGACACCTCGTGTCCTACTAAGTTCCGGGTCGGGTCTCACAAGGGTAAAGGGGGACGGAGAATGGAGAACCCATCTTACACCATGATCCGTGCCCCTGAACATCGGTGACTTGCAAAACAGATTTAAGTGTTTTAGTGAGTCTCCAAAATACGTAGAAGATGGAGGAGTCGTCCTCCCCGGGTCACTCGATCTCTTGGTGGGATAGGGTCAGGGAAGGGTGGGGGTATAATCAGGAGATACCGACGACTTAGATTAATGGTGCTTGTGTCACTGTATTGTCTCTAAATATTAAAATGTCAAGAACTTCAGTCTACCGGCTTCATCCAGAGTGACCCGATTTTAGTTCCACAGCAGTTTCGACGCAAAGAGAGACCTTAGGTAAAAGAGCGGAAAAATCGGAGATCTCCGACGAGTATAAGAAACCGGGGGAAGACTGTTTAGGTCTTTGTCGTTCAACTCCAAAAGAAGTGTAACGTAGGGGACTGTGACTAAAAAGAAGGAGAAGGTAGAAAATTCTTCAGAACACTAATGTGACCCGGGTGGACTGATTAAGTCCGATTAGAGAACTAAAATTCCAGTTCACTATTCGTTTGAATTAAGGTAGACGTTAGAATTAAGAGGGAACGATACATCGTAGTGTGTAAGTGTCCGTGACCCCCAATCCCGTACCTGTAGAAACCCTCCAGTAATAAGGGTGATCGTATGAAGTGAGTTGGGACGGTTCGTATCCGACTTTGCTTACGTGCGCGCGCGTGTGTGTGTGTGTGTGAGTGAGAGTGCACGTGCACGAGAGAGAGAGAGGTTTTCTTCTGTAAACTTGTTACTCGAGTGAGTGTAGATGACCGAAGACGTAGACGACATATACTAGGGAGGAGATGTATTCCGACTAAAAATGAAAAAGTCTGTAATTTCTAAGTAACAAACCACTAAAAAGATTAGAAGATAATTCAACCCTTCGGAAATTGGGTTAATCCTTGTCGTACAGTGTAAGTCTACACTCGAGGTCGGTCAAGAGTGAGATAAAGGTAACCGTAGTCGACTCGGGCAGGGGTGGACGAGAGGGGTCCTTCGTACGAGGTCTCAGACAGGGTTGGAGGCGTCGGTGTAGACGTCAAAAGTCTCGTCGAAGGATCGGTACATTCACAATTGACGTACTAATTTCTAGTACTCTTCTTTCTTTATAAAATATAAAAATTTCGGGGTGTCAATAGTTAGAAATAATGTTTTTTGTATACACGGAGGGGAAGACGTCATCTGCGCAAGGAGTGACCCATATACATTTAGTTTAAGAAATGTTTAACTCAGTATAAAATTTATGTGATCCCCTCGACCGATAAATTTCCCTAGGACGACACTCAGAAAATTCGGTTCTCCGACAAACACTACGATTAAAAGTGGGGAATTAAACAGACAAAACATCCACGTCTAAAAGTATTTTAGGGGGGTCAAGTGTTTGGTTTCGGTCTGTGTGGACATAGGATATAAAGTTCCCATAGAAAAAGTATTCTCGAGTGTTTCGACAGTCCACCTAATAGAGTAAATAGAAGGTTGTAAGAAGGTTTCCTCAAACCCCGTCAGTAATAATAGGAGTTTCCTCCACATTGAGAGAGGGGTTGTCGGTGACGGAACGTCCCCCGGGGTACTTTCCTCTTCAGACAAGTCGACTCTCGGTAAATAAAAGGTTAATTGTTGTCCGAGGCAGGACCCTCCTCACGAAGCCCTCCAAAAGAAGTCTCAGATCTTACAAGAAAAACCAATGAGTAACAGTGATAACAAATCTCTCTCTTTGACTCCTTGTTTCTTTAGTTCACGAAATAGTCACAGACTTTACAGACGACTTGCGGGTGATACGTGCTCTGAGTTACAACCTTAACGCGCCGGAGTCACGGCTCTACCGGTCGTTCCGGACTGACTCGACTGGTGAGTCTCCCGTTGTGCCCGTCCGACTGTCGTGGACCTTGCGTTGTAGTCCTTTGTAGTCCGGAAGTCAAGTAGGTGCTAAAAGAGGAGGGTCACTAAGATCTCTGTACTGAAGTAAGTCAGGAGTGTCGTGCATTCCCTTCAAACGACGACAACGAGTTAGCGAGCGAACACAGGCCGAGAAACCCTGGGGTACCTGACGTCGGGCGGTCAATTCCATCCGAAACCAAAATAAAAAACATCGTGTTCCTTTGAATTACTAAATACTAAAAGGTTTTCAGTGTGACAATATCGGTGTGCAAGACCCTTTGTTTGAGTGAGTCTTACTGTTCCGTTTATCGCCTCATTTCAAATAATGTTCCGTCTCAGACGGGAATCGGTTCCTCGGGCTGACTGAAAACACTTTTGGAATTCTTCTCCACCGTTCTTATGTGTCTTGACATGTTTTTTCTAGAAGTACTGGGTCTATTAGTGCTACCACACTAGTGAGTGTGAGTGGATCTCGGTGTGTAGGACCTTACACTTCAGTTCACCTGGAATCCTTCGTAGTGATGCTTGTTTCGATCACCTCCACTACCTTAAGGTCAATTTCATAAAGTTTAGGATTTTCTACTACGACACTTTCACGACGTCGTTTACAGTCGTTATACAGTTATACAGTCGTTTAAACCTTTTGAGTCGTCACCGGTGTCTTGACCTTTTCGAGTCAAAAGTAAGGTTAAGATTTCTTTCCGTTACGGTTTCTTACGAGTTTGATGGTGTTTTAGTGTGAGTAGAGTGTGTGATCATTTCATTACGAGTTTTAAGAGGTTCGGTCCGAAGTCGTTATGTACTTAGTACTTGAAGGTCTACAAGTTCGACCAAAATCTTTTCAGTCTCCTTGGTCTCTAGTTTAACGGTTGTAGGTGACCTAGTAGCTTTTTCGTTCTCTCAAAGTCTTTTTGTAGATAAAGACAAAGTAACTGATACGGTTTCGGAAACTGACACACCTAGTGTTATTTGACACCTTTTAAGACTTTCTCTACCCTTATAGTCTGGTGGATTGGACGGAGAACTCTTTGGACATACGTCCAGTCCTTCGTTGTCAATCTTAACCTGTACCTTGTTGTCTGACCAAGGTTTGTCCTTTTCTTCATGGAGTTCCGACATATAGCAGTGGGACGAATAAATTGGATATACGTCTCATGTAGTACTTTTTGTGACCCGACCTTCTTCGTGTTCGACCTTAGTTCTAACGACCCTCTTTATAGTTATTGGAGTTTATACGTCTACTGTGGTGGGAATACCGTCTTTCACTTCTTCTTGATTTCTCGGAGAACTACTTTCACTTTCTCCTCTCACTTTTTCAACCGAATTTCAAGTTGTAAGTCTTTTGCTTCTAGTACCGTAGACCAGGGTAGTGAAGTACCGTTTATCTACCTCTTTGTCCCCTTTGTCACCGACTGAAATAAAAAACCCCGAGGTTTTAGTGACGTCTACCACTGACGTCGGCACTTTAATTTTCTGTGAATGAGGAACCTTCCTTTCAATACTGGTTGGATCTGTCGTATAAGTTTTCGTCTCTGTAATGAAACAGTTGTTTCCAGANCGACTGAAATAAAAAACCCCGAGGTTTTAGTGACGTCTACCACTGACGTCGGCACTTTAATTTTCTGCGAAAGAGGAACCTTCCTTTCAATACTGGTTGGATCTGTCGTATAAATTTTAATCTCTGTAATGAAACAGTTGTTTCCAGACAGATCAGTTCCGATACCAAAAAGGTCATCAGTACATACCTACACTCTCAACCTGATATTTCTTTCGACTCGTAGTTTCTTAACTACGAAAACTTGACACCACAACCTCTTCTGAGAACTCTCAGAGAACCTGACGTTCCTCTAGGTTGGTCAGGTAGGACTTCCTCCAGTCAGGACCCACAAATAACCTTCCTGACTACAACTTCCACTTTGAGGTTATAAAACCGGTGGAGTACACTTCTCGACTGAGTAAACTTATCTGGTACTACGACTCTTTCTAACTCCCGTCCTCCTCTTCCCCTTCTGTCTCCTACTCTACCAACGTATCGTAGTGGCTGAGTTACTTGTACCCAAACCCACCTGAGGTCCTCAACCACTACCGTACGACGTCAAGTACCCCAGTGTTTCTCAACCTGTACTGACTCGTTGACTTGACTCACAGGAAGAAACAGAGAATAGTGTCAGAAACAAAACTGCAGGTAAAACAGACCATACTCATAACGATGAGGTCGAAAGAAAACTAAAGGTAAACGTACCCAAACCCGTCTGAGATCGTCAACCACTACCTATCCCTCCGGAGCACACGACATCAAGTACCACAGTGTTTCTCATCCGGACTGACTCGGTGACTTGACTTGATATATGGATTTCCATGACGAGTTCGGACGACGACGACGACGATTCAGCGAAGTCAACACAAACTGAGACACGTTGGGGTATCAGCCGTCGGGTGATCCGAGGAGACAGGGACCCTAAGAGGTCCGTTCTTATGACCTCACCCAACGGTAAAGGAAGAGGTGACGAGTTCGGATGTAGGGGTTTAAGGAATTTGGATCGGACCTTTCACAATTTCCCTCTATGTCAGTCCAATGTCGGTACTAAGTATTAGTCTTCCCAGTCGACCAATATGTAACATCGGATGTGGTTTTTCTAATGTATCCACTGTATTTCTAATGTTTCCACTGACTGATGTTCCTCTAATAATGTAAGAAAAACCGTTACCCTTTAGAACTATACCTTAGACCACAAATGGTAAGGTCCTCCGGTCAAGTCGGTACCCATACAATAGGGGTAACGATGGTCCGTGTATCAGGTTTCGCGTGACTTTCACGTTCTACCTCAAAGGAAGACAAAGTCCTACCTCAGTCGAGACGGACAAGGAAAGGAGGGAGTTGTGTCGTCCAGACAGAGAAAGGTTTCACACACGAAGTGTATAGTGAAAATGATTTGTCCGTGTTGGTCACCCGACACGTCCATATCACCGTCCTTGTTAGTTAAGATTGGGGGTCCTTACGATAAACTAGGTCCGGAACTTACCACTCTTCCTAAAGGTATATCTTAATTCATCTCTTCTTTGACGAGTTTTTGTACTTTCACACAAACTCACCAGAGCACACGGGTCCAATACTCTCTCGCGGTCACAATTTGCTCCGACTCTTTCTCCGAGTATCGTCTGTATAGCATCTTCCAGGATGTACGAAGAAATGTCTTCGACTTTGGGGAAGGGCGTCACCGTCCTTCACGACTCTGAAAAACTCCCTCCCTCGTTTAACACCTTCTGTTAAAACAGTAGCTACATCTCTTATTCAAACTTGGTCTAGTTTAGAACTGTCAATCGATCATAAGAGGGGGTTTGGTTGTCTGTTCTTTGTTTTGGACCATCTACAACGGGCTTGGTGGGTGTGGGGGACGGGGCCATTCTTTCTCCCCATCAATCTTGACCTTCACTACTAGAGACCGAGGATCAAGAAACGGACAGGATTCGGTGTGTTGTTATTCGACCCGGGACCTCTGTGGTCTCCGTTTGTACTAGTGTGACTTGAAGTAGAGGAGAGGGTTCTAGTTCGGGCGATCTGGCAGGTGTACCTCAAGGTTCCAGAACCTCGACGGTTCGGGATCTTTCTCTTCTACCTTTTCGTCCACCCCAGACTCCGGTACTCTTCGGAGTCCAAAGGAAAGGGGTAGGTATGGGAGGGGTGGGTGAGTTCAAATATTTAAAAATTGTAGGTGAAAGTTTCGTTGATATGTTTCGGAACTTCCTCTTTATCTTAACCTTATTCCACGTACAAGAGAGAGTCAAAGATAAAAAACCGGACGTCGTTTTAAGAACGTAAACACTTTCTTGAACTCCGAGGACCTTCTTTCCTTTAAATTCTTATTTTCGGTAATATTAGCATAACGATAATCATCATCACCCAAACCGTAATCCGGACCCGGTGGGCCTGAGGTCTCCGGATTCACTGATTTACCCTCCGCGTCCGACTGAGTGTACCGACTAGACAGTCGGCCCCTCCGCGACCTTTTGGAGGGACTATGTGTTTCCTTTACAACCCCCACCCCACTCCCCCACTTGACGTGTCACCGTACCCTCTTCGACATTGTCCCCTATATTGGTCTAAGAGTCTAGAGACCTCTCAAGTCTCGTCCATGGTGGATGGTTCGCTTAAGAACCGCGTGAACGGTTCCACGGGGGAGGGAAGGGGTACCACGGTCTGAGGGTGTGTCTTCTCCAAAATCAGGAAACCGAAGTCCTGAACATACGTGACGTCTAAAGGTCGAGATGGGTGAGACTCTCCCGATCTGAGTGATCGGGACCTATAGACGTGTGGGTTGAAACGTCTTTCCGGGACCCATACATTTCCCTCTCTCACACCCTCCCCCGTCTCTGCGACCCTGTTGGTCTGAAACGACCCAGGGGTCCCACCTATACCTGGTGCGAGCGAGGTTCATCGTTGACCTCGTTCTAAATCGTTGAAGGTGGAGGGTGGAGGGGTCTCGTCGGACCTGGTGGAGGACGGTAGTACCGACAACCCGTTTCCGTTCCAAACGTGAACCCCAGGGTCAGTCTTGGTCTCTTGGATCTTCTTGAGAATTCTCCGGGGTCCGACCGGGTCCTTGGGTCCTGACCCTGGCCGGACGTGCAATTTTCCGTCTGGTTCCTTGAAGGAACCACCAGGGCTCCGATTCCTAGTTGCGAGGGTTACGTCCCTCGAGTCCAAACTAGGGACCAGCCCCTTAATCTAAGAGTGTGCAGTGTTAATTCTCAATCGTACGGTGTGCAGAACGTCTAGTGACTTAGGTCCCACCCTTTCCGTGTTCGATCCTCCGTCTATCCTTCTTCGACCTTCTTCTGCGACCTCGGTATTCTTGACGTCTGTAAGAAAAAAAGGTGTCGTCGTTCCGTCTGTATGAAATAAGAGATTACAAACTACGAAGTTGTGTTGTAGTCCCTCAAAAGTCCACCACGAATATGTCCAGGTATACGGGTCACGATATTTACTAGAGTCGACATGTAGTAATAAATGTTTTGTATGCCTCTCTCACTCTCCTGTACCCCACTCTCTCGGACTGGTGGTGGTAGAACGGATCAACAAGAAAAGGATATGGTGTTGATTTCTAGGGAGCACGACGTTGATTCTGGGTCGTGTCGGTTTTTGTTTGTTTGTTTTGTGAATTTTTTTTTATTTCCGTCTGGATGTCGTGGATGTCACTAAAAGGATTGTGACTTAGACCCTTAGACGAAGGATGATTTATCATTGTTGTTTTTTGATGGTAAATAAATGTTTACTGAATGGTTTGTCTCTCTCTCAGTGTTTGAATCTTTTACTTTAGTAACAACACCCCCACCTCCCCTCGCCCTTCCCTATCAATTCCTACAACCCTTCTACTACATGTGTGACGATATAAATTTTAATTATTCGTTGTTTTTGGATAACGTCTCGTGTACCTTGAGACGAGTTACAATACACGAGTTACAACAGGGTCGGACCTACCCTGACCCCAAACCCCCTCTTACCTATGTACGTATACATACCGACTCAGGGAAGTGACAAGTGGACTTTGATAGTGTTGTAACAATTAATCGATACGGGGTTATGTTTTACAAAAACAACAATTTTTACTTTTTACTTTACTTTTTAGTGGATCGTCTAATTATCTTTGGGAGACGGTACCAATTGAAGTTTATGACTAGACAATAATAACATTGATCTTTAATAAAACTTGTGTTATTATTTAGCTCTTTCACTAACAATTTTTTTTTGTTGTTGTGTTTTTGATGGTAAATAACTGGTCCCATACTCTATAGTTCTTTGTTTTTGAGCCTCCTTCGTAAAGTTTCGTGCTTTCACCCGATTCGCACGAAGAGGGTCGAGGATCAAAGCTCGGAGGGGCCACCTCCGCCGGAAACGACTCAATGTTGGCGTCGACATCGGGTGTACCCGACACGGTATCGAGGTCCCAGGGTGAAGAGGACCACGGTTCGGGACACTCTGACATCCTTTCTCCGACTTTATCTGTACACCGTTCTGAAAGTTTTGTCTCGGGGAGGGGACGGCAGGGTAGACAGTGTCGGACACAGTGTGCTACCAACTCCGACCTTTAAACGTCAGTCTGGACCTAAACTTAGGATGGAGGTGGTGGAGGGTCAGCACACTGACACCCTTTCACCTGGAGACACTCGGAGTACAGGGAGTAGACATTTTGTCCCAATTATCGTCATAGAAGGAACCTCAAAGCTATCCTACTTTCGTGTGTACGTTTCGTGACTCACGGTCGTGTCTCCTCCTCGAGACATGTACCTGTCGTGAAAAGAAGAAAGTTTTTCTTGTACAACTTCTCTCGTATAACGTGGATTCCCGAGTTAGACGGCGAAACGGACAGAGATCTCGGACACCTTCCTTATCGGAACAATATGTCCCACCCCGAGTCAAGACTCGAGACCTTCTAGAAACTTGATACCAGATTCGGAACCAAACCCGAGAACGAAGTTCCTCCTTTTTTTTACGTCTTCTTTAAGTACTCTTTATCCACCCACGAAAACAAATGAGGTGTGTCGACCTTCTCAGATGTACCCGGGTGTCCGATACCTAGAGTCGACTACTCCTTTCGTGATCCCTAAAGGTTCATCGACGTCCATGGGGGTATGACGGAGTTCGGTATCGACGTGTTTATAACGTACCGTCCCTCGTTCCTCGGGACGACGGTAATTGAGGTAGTGTCACGTCATAACCCTCACTTGCTCCTTGAACCCGATCCTTTCTGGGTCCACGTTTTGCGAATGAGACCTATCCTTAAAACCTGGAAGACCATATAAAGACCTATAGGACTAAACCTGTAAGATCATTAGTAAACCTCCTGGTAGGGAGGACAAGTAGAGTAAGTCTTTTGTTTTTGAGTGATCTGCCCCGTCAGAAACACGGAATGAGGTGTTCTGTAGGTCTCTGGAAATAGAAGAATAACTTGACGGACAGAGGGTTCCTATAAAGTCTTTCCTTAAATGGTTTTGCCTTATAGATTCTATCTGATATCAACAATATCAGCGATTCAGTACAGGTTGAGAAACGTTGGGGTACCTGATATCAGACGGTCCGAAGAGATAGGTACCTTAAGAGGTCCGTTCTTATGACCTCACCCAAGAGTAAGGGAGGAAGGCTGGGTCCTTACCTTGGGTATAGAGGACGAACTGTCCACCTAAGAAATGATGACTCGGTGGACCCTTCGGAGTCTGATGTTATTCCTTGGGGCTTTGTCTGTTACAACCTCGGTCTGTTGTAAGACCGAGTGTTGGCAAATAATACCCTCCAGAATGTGTCCAATTGGACCCACTCGAACGGGAAAGTAGAAACCTGGTCACAAGATCAGGTCACCCAGACTTGAAATCAGTCACAGTCTTGGTGGACCTCCCGAACAATCGTATGTCTAGTGACTGGGATGAGTCTTCCAAGACCTCAATTTCATAATCGGAAAGTTGTTCGAAGGTCCACTATGATTACGACGACCAGGTCCCTATCCTGATGTGAGTCTCTTGGTGACGGTGACAAATAGTCTCGGAAACAAACGAACCTCTCTGTCCTTGTATCGTCCTTCCTGTAGTCTCAGACCACTTCGGTCTGAGTACCCCCTACCCAATCTGGGAGAAGGAGAATGGTACAGTCAGGGGAGTCAACATTTTACTTCTGTTACTATGGGTAGAAAATCCACTGTCACAACGACGACGATTCAGCGAAGTCAGCACAGGTTGAGACACGCTGGGGTCTCTGCCGTCGGGTGGTCCGAGGGGACAGGAACCCTAAGAGGTCCGTTCTTGTGACCTCACCCAACGGTAAAGGAAGACGTTACGTACGTTCACTTTTCACTTTCACTTCAGCGAGTCAACACAGGCTGAGGATCGTTGGGGTACCTGACGTCGGATGGTCCGAGGAGGCAGGTACGCTAAAAGGTCCGTTCTCATGACCTCACCCCACGGTAACGGAAGAAGCTCCACTGTCACAATACACTTCTATTTATACTTTCACGGAATATTTGATATTGTAAGATATGTTAACATTTCCTAATTTGTACTCCTAATAAGATTCCCAATTTAAAGTATCAGGTACCTCCAACCATCGCGTCCCTGACCGTATAACACCCCGAGTTATCTATAATTTACTTTTTTTGGGGTCATTCATTTTTATCGGTGACTGAGGTACGGTCTGTAAAGCCAGAGACAGTATACAATTTGTTTTTTACCATTATTTCAATGTTGTGTACTTTAAGTATAAGGTCAGCACCCACCGTCTCTGGAGGAAGAACCGAAGACTGGGTTAAGTAATAAGTTTAGGAAAATGGTAGCTCACACGGTGCCGAATTACACCTTGGTTGACACCTAGAACTATTCTCCTTTTCTGACCCGAGACAAAGAGGAAACGAGAACCGTCAGGAGTCCGGAGGTCCTATTGAAAAGAATGTTTTACTTATCACAACCGAGGGTCTCTCTGGTTAGATTAGAGTAGAACAGGTGAGTCTTCTAGGCATAGTTTGCAATCTGACAGACTGACGTCATTCCCCGGAGATTAAGGTAGACCTAAACCTGGTCACAAATTTACTAGTTTACCCCTCGGTAATCGGACCACCTCTGTCTCTTCGTTTTATATTGGCCGGGTAAAAAAGTTGTAACGAGAACAGATTTCAAACTTTTCGGGGGTAAACTCTCTGTTTCTCTCTTTCTCACTCTTTCTCGTTCTTTCCTCAACTTTCGAGTAGTGGAGGGAATTTTTGTGATACTTGTTTAGTTGCAGGATATAAAAGTCACAAATGCCCGTACTGTCAGACTAGTCTATTGGTACGAGACGGTCCTCTGGATTAATGGTTAGGGGACCTCTTAAATTTAATGAAAATTTCCTTCTTTTTATTCAGAGGCCAATGATAACCAACTTATTTTTACAGTGAATAAAGGGGAGTCGGTAAAAGTCTTTCCGCGACGAGTGAAGTTTACCTTCGAGTGAAGTTTAGTGACCACTCGAGACAATGGGTCTTTTGTATATTAAGTGGTCAGTCAAAACTCTCTACGAATTTTTTGTTGTCAAAGATTGTACATTCTGAGGCTTTTGTGAGATGTAAAAAAATTTTTATAGACAGAGCGACACAATAATTCCCTTGTGGGTCTTAGACATTTTGTCTATGTCTAATTTACAATAACAGTGTTTGTGACATTCATTTAGAGATCCCTATGTTACACTTTATGGGACTGAGTCCGGTTTAACCGGGTATAAACACTTTATTTTGGTTTCAAACCTACGGTCTAGTGTACCCCCGACATCCAGACAGAAACGGTCTAAGACTGTTAATCTATGTCCAATTTCTACGTTGAACGAGGAAATTTTTCCGTGTTAGAAAAGTTTTTGGTGTTTAACTAAATCACAGTCTGAAAGAAACTGCAGTTGAAAGATGGATTTGAGACCTTTCTTTCCTCCCTCTTTCTCACTTTGGCACCAAGATCTTAGAGTCCTATTACAGAACTTAGACGGGCTGAGGTCGGAGAGTCACCTGACGACTCTCTCTCCTTAAAGAATTGTAAGAATGTCAAGTTTTATGTACAGTAACAAAGGACAAATGACCCTCCCCACCCCTCTCCATCATGAATCGTCTTTCAGACCCGTCTCAGTCAGACAAGAAGTCCGAGTAGGACAAAGAAAAGGTCGTAGTGGCTAGCCGACTGTCCAGATCGTTAGG
The DNA here is from genome assembly GCA_006410555.1 of Capra ibex. Lineage (NCBI taxonomy): Eukaryota > Metazoa > Chordata > Mammalia > Artiodactyla > Bovidae > Capra > Capra ibex. The sequence continues at coordinate 41,128,487 of SJYO01007492.1, read as the reverse complement.
TCAACGGGTTTGGAAACGGATTTTAGGATTTTAAGACAAAGGGACATTTGAGAGAGTTCGTGATTACTTCTTTGTAGAGATCCGTACTGAAGTTAAAACTTCGAAGTCGAGATCCCTTCCGTGTCCTCTGCTCCGACTTCAACTGACCGCACAAAGTGATCTACAGACTGTAGTTTGGTGTCCCGTCATCCCACAAACTTCCTTCAAGAAACGGTTTGGGATTGGGTCCAGTGTTTTAGACTAGGTTCTCCGTGCCCTTACTTCATGAATGATCACTCTGTCACTTAGGACAGACACCAGGATCGAAGAGACCTGTCTGTGACCAGATAAAATATTTGAGAATCTACCTTTTGGTGGTGGTGACGTATCGACCCCGTTTCCGTTTCCTACAACTCGTAGACATATCTGTGTCACAAAACGTTTGGGTTTATAACGGGGGAGAGAGGTAAATGATTAGTGTAGGGTAGACAGTGGTTCACGACCCAGGAGACAGGGACTCTAGGTAGACGAAGAGGGATTGCAATAGTGGTGAAGGAAACTGTTGACGTCATTGGAGGTGTCTCCAAGACACAGGGGTCGAAAGTCGGTCTCTCGTGTAAAAGATGTAACAACGTAGATAAAAAGTTTTGAGTTCACTAACAAAGTAGGAGACGAATTGTTCGGGGTGTCCAATTTTATACTTGGTGAGTCGAAATCCCGAGTTCTGACTTTTTAGAGTAACCCCTTTTACCGTCTTTTTGAGTTAAAATTCAAGGGGTTATCTTGTGATGGGAGTCTAAGGAGACGACATTACTTCTCTATTGAGGTAATTATAAATTGAAAACACCCGATCCGACCGGGTGTACAACCAAGGTGTACCTAAAGTTTGTTGACCGAATATTATTTAAGACTCTTATGTTGGGTAAAAAATCTAACTCTGATGTTTATTTCGTGACGAAACAGAAAGAGTGACAACTTTACTGAAACCTTAATTCTATATTATCTTGATTTTTAATGTTGTTTCTAGTTGTCACGGAGGGTCTCATTTTGGAATCGTAAAATTGGGTGTTTGGGTTGATCCCTAGATCTCTTCGCTCTCCTGTCTACACAGTACTTTACTTCGGACAGTGTCTCTAGTTCTACTTTCACGTAAAATCTCAATTCATTATCCATGACGTACAAATCTTGAACTAACGAACCCGTTACACCACGAAGATGATAAAGTTGCGATTTTGATTCTCTACTTCGGCAATTCGCATAACTCCCCCTCTCTCCACCCAATACTGAGGAACACGCCACGGCACGAGTCAGTACAGGTTGAGACACGCTGGGACACCAGACATCGGGCGGTCCGAGGAGAGGGACCCTAAGAGGTCCGTTATGGGCTCACCCGACGGTACGGGAAGAGATACTTAGGAATTGTTGTTTTCCACCACCAAAGAATCGTTCGTTTCTCTGGAAACGTGCTACGAACCGTAAAGAAGTGGAGCAGAGAATAGTTGTTTGTTTTCAGTACGGACAAAACAAGTAGAAAGTACAAGGAGTCCAGTGCGCGTGTCCAGTTACTACTGAAGTACCTGCGTGTGGCACTGTCATACAGGCTTATCTACAAGGAGGAGAAAACGAAAGAATAAATAGGATCGTCCATTACAGTCGAAAAGAAATCTCGAATGATATATTGTCCTTGGTTCATGATTCAAATATGTATAGAGTGATTAGGAGTTTGATTGACAACTAATCACAATCAGGGTGAAATGTCTATTCTAAGTCTACATCCCTCCAATTAAACAAGTTCTAGTCAATCGATCATTCGCCACCATGAGGTCTCGGGTATAAGATTGGTGGTATGTTTGACGGAGGAAGAGTGTCGATCGGCATCTTAAGAGATATGGAACACTAACGAAGAAAGAAAAATGAACAGTCCGATCCTCCTAGAGGTCTTCGTCATACATATACTACGTCCTGATCCCCCTTTCCTCCGTCCGTGACTGAGGATACCTACATATCCTTTAGTTTACTTCAGACTCTGGAGTCAAAAGTTACATTTTTCGTTTCTATGATTTCAAATGTTTTTTGGTATACCACTAGAGTGGTTCGACCAGTAGACCAAAACTTACTTGTGCTGGTTTTCCGCACTTCTCTCTTTGTTGATCGGTTGAGAAGTCCTAATAGAAAAGTGCTTAAGGGTGACAGTGACAAAAGTCTGGTTTTTTATTAGATAAGTTCCCCGAATCATAATAGAGAGTATCATGTCTTGTCCACTTTCTACCTTTTTTCTATAAAAAAGGACAACACAGAGGAGTGTCCAGAATGTTTGATTTACATAATAGATCTTTAGGTAAAATGGAATGTATCCGGGAACTGTACAAAAATTTGAATATCAAAGTACGATGATCTTCTTTATATCATTCTGTGTTTCTCTTGACACTGACATATTGTTCAAATAAATAAATAAATTTAAACAAGTTGACCAATAAGGACTTCATCTTTCTCTTTTTAAACGTTAAATTTCAGTTAAAACAACAACTACGACAATAACACAAAACGACGTTCCACGGTGGGCACCCGAGACACCATTGTTTCCACTCTGTCCCATATTACCTCCGTTCCATCCCGTTGACCACCCGTCTACGGGAGTGTCGTTCTTTTGTTTCCCTGTCACCGAACCTTAAACATAACACCGTGGACAGTGATGACCTTCTTTTAAGTCATTCAAGTTGACGACGAAATTCTTTCTCGAGCACTACCATTCTCACACCACTTTTATACAGTCAAATCTAAGTATCAAATAAAAAGTCTATAGGATTTTTACACCTTAAGATTTTACTAATTACTTAAATATCGGTTCCGTTTACACGAGAAAAGAATCTCCTATCTATCAAAGGAAAGACAACTTTCTTACGGTTTCTTGCGTTTAATGAGGTCCATAGGACTCAAAATACATACACGATGAAATGTCAGGTGTGACAAGTTCTTATTATACACTTGTCGGTAAAGACCTTGCTCGTTCAAGAGGAAATCCTGTTAGTCGTTGGGGGGGAAAAGAGTGTCTTTTAAACATCTACAAATGTTTGTCGTCCATAGTATTAGTTATGATCGATACGATATCCTATATTCAAGTTTTTTTTCCGTAATCACCCGACAGTTATTTTTTCATTTTAAGACGTCATAAATATTTTGTAAATATTTGTGTAAAAGAGATTTCGGTGTTATGATCATGAGACGTCCCAGTCTTCCCGTTATGACAGTTGAAGAACTGTTATAAGATTGGGTCATGTATTTTCGGGATGGTCAATAACCATACGGGACCGGTCGTGAAACATAGAAGGAAAAGGTTGGAAATGTTGTTTTTATGACAAGAGAAGTGACTAATCAATGTGACGATTTGCGTCCAGATAAACTGAGAGTTTAAGTACGAGGGACAAGACGGAGACACTCACTTCTGGTTTAAGGGACAAATCTGTTACATAATGACTTAACCCATAAATGAGTTGGGTCATACTATGTTATGAACGAACCTTGTTGACTCGGTCCCGACTCTTGTCCGTTTGACAACTAACTCTCAGAGAGGAAATTCTCACTTTCTCTTAGTCGTCTGTACCCATAAGAGTTTCTTTGTAATGTCTGTGCAGATTTGACACGTCTTTTACAATTGGTCTAATTGAAAAAGAAAGTTTAAGACTAAAATAAGACTGTCGGGAAAAAGGAAGATCAATACTTATATAGGATTCATATGGAACATTTAAAAGACAGACTTTAAAGTCATGGTCATTACTTCATGACTTTACCCTAAAGAAACCTTCCTTACTACGATGTCGACTTTGAGGTCATGAAACCGGTGGAGTACGCTTCTCAACTGAGTAACCTTTTCTGAGACTACGACCCTCCCTAACCCCCGTCCTCCTCTTCCCCTACTGTCTCCTACTCTACCGACCTACCGTAGTGACTGAGCTACCTGCACTCAGACTCACTTGAGGCCCTCAACCACTACCTGTCCCTCCGGACCGCACGGTGCTGAGTACCCCAGCGTTTCTCAGCCTGTGCTGACTCGCTGACTTGACTTGACTTGACTTGCTTCGTGTTCTGTTTTTCGTCGTTTCCGGACCGTCGAACGTTCAGTGTTAATTTGGGGGTTTAGTACTGTCTGGTCCCTCCTGTGCATGGAGAGACGACCGTCACCATAGACTTCCAATTCAAGTACTGTGACGTGTGCGTGAGGTGAACCTTTTTAGAGAAAGTCGTAGTTCCGGTACCTTCTTTTATAATTTTGTCCTGTGGTTTGGTAAAAAGGGGAAGGGTGACTCACAAATAAAATATCGAAAAAGTAGTCCATTAGTTGCCTTTGTGAACTTGTTGTCTCTCGACCGGCTTACAATTCCTTTTCCTCACTAATAGAGAGGTTGTCTACACTGTTTTACCAAAGTTGAACCTTTGTCATAACACATTTACTTAGTTCACTTGTCGTCTCCCCCTCTTTTTCTCTTTCGTCTCTGTCTCCTTCCTCGTTCGTAGAAGGTTGCACCTAACACTCCCCCTTTTCCGTGAGAAGAAGTCGACAGAATACATAATATTTGACTTTCAGTTTTATATGTTAGGTACAAACGGTTTTAATGTAAGCTGTGACGAAATCTCTACGAGTGTGTGGACTCAGAGTCATCTTTCGAAATCTTCGACAGACTTTTAGTCTATCTGTCGTGGTCACACAGATTTGGTATCCGAATGGTTCTTACCCAAAATTTTCTCTAGTAGTGGTAGTCCCAGGAAAAATATTTGTCATGACGTTTCCAGTGTTTCGACGTACTTGAATTTAATGTCCTATTTCGACTACTTGACTAACGGGTAAAGATAGAAATGTTAAGGGAGAGGTCATTTAGTCTTTCGTTCGAGGTGAGCTCTCCTCAACTTAACCGTCATGCAGAGTTTACCCCACGAAAGGGGGAGGTTTCCGACGGACTCGTCGTCAAATCGACTACAGTAGGTCGTCGAAACGTATCCCACTTACCTACGTTTTTAAATTGTCGTTAACGGAATGAAGGAGAGTTTCGTTTGTCGTGATTCAATACTTCTCCGTGTAAAAGTTGAATCCTTCATCTTCGTGGACCTGGAGAATTTTTTGTTTGAAGTATTTTCCAATGTTATGGCCCACGGAGCCTATTATTTCCTAAAATCCCGGTATCCACACAAACTGTTACTAGTTACCCTTTTTGGTCTCTCTACCAAATGTGTCTACAAGAGATACATCTTAGACTTATCGTTAATTTTATGGTCGATACGTAAACCCTTGGTCGGAAATCAAGTTAAGAGATCACGAAAATCTTAAAAATAAAGTAAAATAATCTTTTTCTCTTAGTAACAGATGTTTGATAAAAGAAAGATTGATAAGTTTATGTTACTCGTTTAGTGGACGTTATAGTTTTATGACAAACATTTAGTGCCTACCCTGAGTGTTAAAATCCTTAGAGACTATCCTGTATATAACTCTTTCTCGTTGTCACCTGAAGTTTAATATCCGTAATTGACTTAAAATTTTTATCTTTTATTTTACGTTTCAAATTTTCAGTCATTCAAAAAGAGACTAAAAGTCAGTAAATTTAGGTTAGTAGTCCTTAAGTCTTCGTGGGTCATACAAGTTTCAACGTGTTTACGCATACCTACTATCTTTTCATTAGGGGTACGTTATGAAATACGCAACAACAGTCTATATAAATTCACTATGAAATGTCTAATTTCGACCCATTTTGGTTTTATACAGGAAAGGTAATTTAAAATTTTCAGTGTTATTAAATAGTTATCAACGGTAAAGTGTCGTTAATCTTTTGTCCTCAACTATGTTCAACTTGCTTTTCCATGAAAAGGGAGAAAATCCTTTATTTGTATATATCTATATATATATGTGTGTGTATGTGTGTATTGTAATAGAAAATTTTAAGTTTCACCAATTAAACGATAACATAACATATTTTTTTTTAGAAGGGGATAAAAGTTTTATGACTTTTTTCGCGTCTCCGACTTTTTCTTTTTAGTGTGAACGGTAAAATTTTTTTATGTAATGGTAGAGTCACCAAGACAAGTAAACTAATATTTCAATCCATAATATTCCTGAGACGTGAACAGTCGGAGGATCCTGATATAATCTGGTGTACCCTAATTTAGATTGGGAAAGAGTCAGAGGTCCTTCCTATGAAGAGTGGGTGGGACTTTCTACTATCGTATTTACGGGGATAAGACTTGTCGATTTGATCCTTTCTTTTGGACGAGTGGACCTTCGTTAGGTTCAATACTTTCAAATACTTAGACACCCTCTCTGACGGACCTAGTCTTTCGATAAGAAACCTATATTCAATCCTCGACAAAACCTTCATATATTTGAGAAAATCCGGTCATCCCATGTCTAAGTTCACTAAAGAGACATTTATTATTGGACGGAGTCCCCAACCGTTTCACGTTGGGTACCAGGTATAAACCGGACAGTGGACAAAGTCGTTATCTCAAAATAACCCTGTGTCGGTATTGAGTAGTGAATACACAACAGACGAAAATATGATTTTACCGTCTCAACCCATCAACACTACCTCTGGCTACCGAACGTTTCAGACTTTAACATACATGAGAGACTTAGAAAACTGGGATCTAGATAGATCCATTGAGATGTCAATGGGTTTTCTCGACTACGTGGAATTCCAAATCGACCTGAGTCTCTTATTGGACATAGGATCCCAAGGAATCGTCTATTTACAGTCTACGGGGTAGGGTTCCGCCACAAAATGAAAACCCGTTCCTTTAGTAAACATATATAAAAGTTGTTTACGGACGTTTTCTATAATTTAAGTGTTTTTTCAGTTTTTTCTTTTCATACGGACAACTATATGAGGATTATAACAAGGTAATAGTCCCCCTCCCCGACCCCCCACCCCTCCCTTCCCACAATGTTACTGAAAAGGACAGTTGAAGAAAATCGAAAAGAAATTTAAACAGGTTTTACAGAAAACTATTGAACGTGAGAGAGGAGGAGGGTATGTTAGTTGTTGGAAATTTCGTTCGACGGACTTTACGAATTGTGTCAGACCACTCCGGAACAATCCCCTATAAATAAATTAGAGTTGTATAATTTCCGATGGGAAAATTTTTTACAAAGGTTTTAAGAAATGGAAACGATGAGGTTCTTCACCTTCTTTCATTTCTTACGTGTCCCTTTAGTTTAAGACGTTTTATATGGAATTTTTGGTCTCCATATTTTATCGATGGTAAAGACTTACCATTACATTTTATTTTTGTCTCTTCAGAAGGTGTAAACTTCTCGTTTAAAAGGAGACGGGACTCAGTCGATTACTTTAGAAAAACGTTTGTCCCTTGTTGGAGGACTTGAGTTCGTCGACGAGTACTTAGACATTCTCAAGTGTCCACAAAGTTAAAAGTTATCAACAACTTTGTCCCTTCTATTTTGTGACTCTTCTATAAATAATTTGTGTTTGAGTATAGTTCTACTTGAAAAGAAGTTGGTCGAATATTCACTTGAAAAGAGAAAAGAAACAATTTTTTGGTTACTATACTTTGATATACAATTTCTACAAAGGTATTATGGAATGTAAATATAGCGTGTAATGTTAAAAGTTTCACGAAAGTGTACGGTAGAGTAAATTAGGAGTGTTGTGGGGACACTCCATCCATGTCGTCCATAATATAGGAGTAAAGTTCTACTCCTTTGACTCCGTCTTTCTCCAATTCACTGAACGAGTTCCAGTGTGTCGACTGTTCACCGTCTCGTTCAGTTCTTTAGTTGTAAAGGCTAAGGAGCAGGTCATGAGAAAGGTGATATTGATGACGGGGGTTAATAGTTATTACATGAAGCATAGTTTTAACTTTCCGATGACTTCAAGTAAAGTCACTACAGAATTGTCATTTCAATTTACTCTTTATGTTCTTGTCATCTAGACTACCAAAATGAACTGCATTATTTTAACCACGTTTTAGTGAACAGATTAATGAATATTGGAAAACCAGGTTTATGTATTTTATACGTTATAAATGTCGTAAAAGGAAAAAAAAAAAACATTTACGTTACGAAATTTTGTGTAATATTTCGTGGAATCATTTTTATCAGATGTTCCTTTTCATGTCTTCATCCTTTTAGGATGGGTATGGTGTCGAGTGATTACCTCTATATTATACCTCAGTGGTTATAGAGTCAAATGTCGAAATGTTTATTGGGTACCTCTTTGTTTGTTTGTGATTTAAATGAAAAAACTATAATCATACACCTTCGGAATTGATTTTGAAATCCGTCCTACCTAGGGCCACCACCTCCTCTCTCGTCGTACCTCGTCTCACGGGTCCAGACACGAAGACCCCGGGGTCGATCGCACGGGGCCCGCGTTGTGAGTGGGACGGTCAGGGTAGTGGGTGGGAGGCGGTGACGTCGGCGGTCGTACGACGTCGGCGACGACGAACGGACCGAGACGGACCGACCGACCGGACCCCGGAGGTCGTCGATGGTCGACGGGAGACTCCCCTCTGGGGACTCGTTCCCGATGACGTGGTTCGACCGGCTCTAGTGACACATGCGGTTCCACGACCGCGACATGGTCCTCGCCGTACCGGACATATCGATGGATGGACGGGATCGTCACACGTCCCGAAAAGATCACCCGTGTCTAGTTCTACGACACGTTGGTCCACACCCCGTCATACGAGGTCCACGGGCGTCCGAGGTCCGAGGTCGAGTGACCGGTCCCGATGAAGAGGACAGTGAGGGTGTGGCACCAGGTCCTAATGAGGATAAAGAAGAAGGAGTCCTACCTACTCCTTATATTGGAGATCGGAGTACCTCAGTTAAAGGTTCTACGATAGAAACATCTGTACGTTCTCTTGTCTTTCTACAAAAGGTCGGAAGTTTAACAAACGTTCCCGTCGTCGACCTTTGGAAGAGGTTACTGACCCTCCAGGTTCTTCTGTGGTCCGGGTCCGTGGTGTAGATTCTCTTCCTGGAGCCTTTTTAGGAGTTTCGACTTTCGTATCCGTTACATCGGTTTCATGTCGAGCCTATATTACTGTACTTACTACCCCTGTTCTACTTGTCCTGACGGGAGGTGGACCGGACACGGTTACCAGTGAGTCGTTCCCATTGAGAGGAGGACCTCTCTTTTATGGAAGGATTGAGTGAGACACTGTTACTTTTCTCCTGTCACGACTACTTCCGACATCTTACGGTTCGCCTCCTCAGACGTTGATAAAACGACCTTGTACCGTGGCTGGGTTTACAGTGGTTGCAGTCGTCGTCGTGGCGAGAGGTGATACGACGTAAAACGGTCTTATACAGTGAACGTCGTCTCGACGAAAGTATGTTATGGTTGTTGTCTTCGGTCCTTGTTCCTACTGGAGTGTGGCGACAATGAATGACATTCACTTTCCTTTGTCGTTTACCACCTCAAAAATCATTTCTTTCTTCGTTTATATGTACACAAACTATTCTTCTTTTCTTGTCGGGAGTACAAACGACAGTCAATACTCAGTTTACGTCAGTCAGAAGAAGTCGTGTCACAATTGTAGAAAAGAGTTCTACAGAAACCTACCTGACGACTTCTTACACGATAATCACCACAATAATAAGTGGTTGACTAATGACTGATATTTCTTTTCTCTATGGAAGACTTTTATCGTTGAGTCACCTACTCTAAAGACTCCTTCTGAGAAATTCGTCCAAAAGGTTGTTTGGTTGGACCACAACTAAATACCGGATGTAGTCTACTATTTCAGAATTCTAAAATTTTGGTTCCAACCTCTTCTTTTCGTCGTCTTGTTTTCATCACTTTACGTTCATAGACTGTTGCATACACTACGACGACTTCTGACCTAAGTAAGTCCTCTCTTTCTCATCTTTTTTTATCGTTGGTCGACAAAGGACGATGTCTCTTACTTCTAAGACTCTCGTCGCTAGGATCGTACGTATACTTCCTTCATTTCTTTTTCCTGTTACTTTTTACCTGTGGTTTTATTACACAGTAATCTCCCGTACATCGAGTCTCCTCTTTCGTAGACGGATGTTACGCCCTCTGGGTCCAAGCTAGGGACCCAGTCCTTCTAGAGGACCTCTTCCTTTACCGTTGGGTGAGGTCATAGAAACGGACCCTTTAGGATACCTACCTCTTCGGCCCATCCGATATCAGGTGCCCCAACGTTTCTCAACCTGTGCTGACTCGCTGTAGTGAAGTGCGGTTACAAACTTTACTGGCTAAGTGACTGACCACCAGACGACGTACACTTACTACTGTCATAAAATTCATTTCACCTAGTCCTATTATCGTTCGGACGTTTCTTTTATAGATCACTTGTCTTGTTCCAGCTTCTTGTTTGCTTAAGACACCTACTGGAACTACTGAATTAAATCAGTAGACTTTGGCGAAGGCTCCTACCGCTCAACTTAAGGCACAACGATCCACTTGTTAAACCGTACCCCACATTTCTAAGACAATCGAACGACTTTTAAGCCCCACGTTAAGAAAGATACTTTCTAATTGTCTTGAAATTTTTTCGGTGACACTTGATGAATCTCCTTTTTAATTTTACCTTTCATTCCAATCTCCCGATATCTTTCTCGACAGTTCTTTGTTTTTTTCACTTTAGTGTCTCGTTGTCTTTCACCTCACCCTTGCTGTCGAGGAGTCGAACTCAAGTGGAATCTCGTTCTTCTCTTCTCTTCAGACCATACAGGATACTTTTTTAATCCCTCGTCAATTCTTCTTTTCTTCTAAGCATTCTATACCATTCTTCAACTTTATTTTGAACTTAAGTGAGAGTCTCGTGATCTTTATTTTGATTCACTTCAACGAGTCAGCACAGGCTGAGAAACGGTGGGGTACCTGACTTCGGATGGTCCGAGGAGGGAGGTACCCTAAGAGGTCCGTTCTCATGACCTTACCCAACGGTAAAGGAAGAGGTCCCCTAGAAGGGTTGGGTCCCTAGTTTAGACCCAGAGGGCGTAAGGTCCGTCTGCGAAATTGGAGACTCGGAGGTCCCTTCGAATTAGTCTTTACTTTGATTCCGACACTCTTTATTAGACTTAGTCCGACATTTCAACGTTTTACTGTAGTCTTCGTCGGAAGAGCTCTTACCTTACGTTCCTAGAATGTCCTACCTTAGGGCTAGAACGGTTTGTTTTCCTCTGTCTTTACCGATTATTCCTTTACTTGAGCTCAGATACAGTCTCCTAAGTGACCTCCACTGAGTGCAATAACACGATTGAATCTTCTACTCGGTGTCCTAAATTTCTTCTGTAATACAGTTGAGTGTTCAGTCTACGTTTTTCGTGTCCTAGTTGTATGTCTCCGGGACTCTACACGACTCTTTTGTGTCCTAGTGTAGGTTTTCGAACTTTAACTTTTACGTTCAAATTTTGGTGCCCAGTTTTTCGTTCGTCCGTTTTAACTTGTCGAAGTCTTTTTGGACAATTCATGTTCAAGCTGACTACTAGAATGTCGTCTCGATCTTTGACGTAGAAGTTTTGCAGACGTGGACTACGTTTCTCAGTTCAAGAAGCTGTCCTCAATAATAGATACTTTCATTACGTTTTCTTTACACTTTTTGATCTTTTCTTATTTTTCAGCCTCGTTCTTCATCACTTGGAGGTTTCAGTATATCTTTACTTATACTGTCTTGTCAGTTCGTCTCGTCATATTTGTCATCTGACTTCTTTCTCGTTCTATCCGGTCATGAGAACGGACCTTTTAGGTACCTGCTTCCTCGGACCATCCGACGTCAGGTACCCCAGCGATTCTCAGTCCGTACTGACTCGCTGAAGTGAAAGTGAAACTACGTGACCTCTTCCTTTACCGTTGGGTGAGGCCACAAGAACGGATCTCTTAGGGTCCCTGCCCCTTCGGACCACCCGACGACAGACACCCCAACGTGTCTCAGTCTGTGCTGACTTCACTGAATCGTCGTTAGATTTTCTTCAGTTGGATAAAAACATCTATGTTCGTCGTAGAGTTCTTTTGAATCTCGTTAGTACTTTAATCTTATTACGAACTTATTCTTCAGTCTAGGATTTCCTTTATGATTTCCTTAAGTTGTTAGGATTTCCTTAGGATTTCCTTAATCAGTTAGGATTTCCTTTAGTCAGGACTTATAATTGACCTTCCTGACTACGACTTCAAGGTTATGAGACTGGCGGACTACACTTCTCGACTAAGTGACCTTTTCTGGGACTACCACCTTTTCTAACTTCCACCCTCCTCTTCCCCTGCTGTCTCCTACTCTACCAACCTATCGTAGTGACTGAGCTACCAGTACTCAAACTCGTCAGAGGCCCTCAACCACTACCTGTCCCTCCGGACCGCACGACGTCAGGTACCCCAGCGTTTCTCAACCTGTGCTGACTCACTGACTTGGCTTCTTCAGTCTACCTTGAGTCTTAATTTCTGAACCTTAGACTTGAGAGGTTCTACCTTTGGAAAATTCTTCAAAGATTAATTTTCGTCTTGACCCTTTTGTATTCGTTGAGATGGACCCTCTTGATTTCCAATCTTTCAGTAACCGTTAATTTGATCTGTCTTGATTACTTTCCGTCCGTCTCTAGTCTTATATTGACTTCTTGGTCTTCTTCGACGACGACTTAAACTTGGACCTAGGGTATCTCACAGAGGAGATCTTGGGTGTCTACTCTGTTAGACATAATCCTGGATGAAAACTTTTGTAGTGTTCTTATACATGTCTAAAACTCCTTTTTTATATACGAGATTTTCAATTTGTCAGTTTTAAAGGGATGGCCTGACAAATATAATGTATAATAAAAAAAGGGTAATTTGTACTACTTTTTTAGAAAGAATTTCCTTTTATAAAAACACCCTTTTTTTTTCTTGAAATCCGTTACAGTTGTAAGAGACTTCACAAAGGGGTTAGAATCTATGACCCCTCTGTCCTTATTCTTTATGACGAAAGAAAAATGTCATAATTATTACTAAATTTAATCAAAAATTGTGGTTATTAGTAGAAAATTTTCTTTTAATTTTACTGGGTGTATTTATACCCGTTAAGGTTGATGTCGTTTTTGTAAAAAATCGTTGGTACTAGTTTGTAAACTTTGGTTTCGTGTGTGACGGTTTGTCAATTATTGTGATCGGTCATCTCCTCATGTCGGGTTTGGAGGTCCGCTTCTTCGTCTACCCAAGTAGAAGTAACTACCAATCAACTTTTTCTACGAAATAGTTTTTGTCTCATAGTCTTGAAAAGACATCGACGTAGATCGGAAGTTAATTTGGACGATCCATAAACGAAATCCACTACACATCCAAAACAGGTCCGTCCTCCAATATTGAGGGTGGTTTTAAATTGGTCTTTTTTTATCCGACTTTGAATTTGAAGGACCTGGTGACTGCATAGTCGGTCTTAGATGAAGGAACTGCAGTGACAGACATAGGATTGTGTTTCACAGAATATATGGGTAGTTGTTAGGTTCAACACCTCGACTCTTGCTTCCATTTCTGTTCCAACCTCAACATCAAGTTCTTAGATTGACAGTGCGGAATATGAGTCAAGCTAAACCCCATTTAGAAAAGTATCTTTTTCAAGACACGTTCCTACATCTCCAGAGGTAGAAAAAGAGCCTGTCGTACCCGAGACTACTTGACCTTGACGAGATCACGTTTGAGTATCTTGAGCAAGAGGTAAAAGGTTTACAGTCTGACGACATCAAAACGTTACCAAACGAATCATCCCTCAAAGAAGAGACACCAAAAGGATTCTACTCTAAAGAAAGGATGAATGTTTCCGTTTTCTCTTTTCTATTTATTTAAGACTCTTGTGTGTATTTTTAATTACGGACAAATAAAATTCTCTACTGTATACCTTCCGTCCATTGTATTGACGAAGGAGAATTTTAGTAAGTCCGTTTTTGTCACAGGATTAGTCACTAAACAAGGAAGTATTCTGTTTAGAAATAGGAGCAATCTCTAAATTACTATACAGTTTATTATTTTCATTCTTAACGGTGAACCATTTCATATCTACCAGTGACATGTAAAATATGAGAGTTTACGAACCACAAGACTGATCAAACAAAAATTTCTGTATTTTATAGATAAAAGTTTGAAACCTGACTAAAGAGTATTGGAGATAAGACATATAGATGCATAATTTTCGATCCCGTATACGTATGAGATCTTTTTTTTTCTCAGGGAGACATATAATGGTTTCTTATACCCTTTTTTTTAGTCCTAATCTGACCTGGTCGTGTCAGTGGAAGTCTAAAAATTAGGGTAGTTCCGATGACTTTCTATGAAAATCCTCGTGATATTGTCTGTTCTCGTGTCCAAGTAGTGGTTGCACTGAGTCAGAAGGCTGGGACGGGGATGGATTTACCGTGGTCTGAACAGATTTCCCACCTTACGTGCCGGTAGTAACGACTCGTAGTGTGTTAAAGATTCCGACCGTGATGTCAGACATAGAAAGGTGATATGGTGGGTGTTACGGAAAATTAATAGTAGAGTACGTGTAAATAAGTAAGTTTTCTATAAATCACTTGTGGTAGACACACGGTACATAACAAGACATAACTTTTACCACTCCTCTTTACCTGTTATATGGACGGAAAGACCTCAAAATGAGTTGTCTAAAGTTTAATATGTATAAAACGTTCACCGTTTCAATTTCAGTCGAATTTTTTTTTGTTTTTGGTTTGGGTAGGAAATATATGGACATGCTATCTCAAGACGTCGTGGGGACTTCTTGGCCCCATCTCGACGGAGGTCATTGTACTATTTTAGAAGTTCGAGAAGTCATTGAGGGTGGTCTTTCATAAGTAATTAGTCCAATATGAACCGAACTAGGTATCGGGTGGACGAAGGGTGTAAGGATTTTGGTTTCTTTTTCTTATTTTTTGGACCAACATTTTAGACGATTCATAAAAACTACTGAAACTGTGACATATAATACCGTTTTTGTCTATTTGTACACAAGTAAGTTTCGGAATTACGGGAAAATAATTACAGGAAGCCCTCCATGTGGACAAGAATTAAAGGAAACGGAGACAGAGGTTAAAGACGACTTGGTACGTCCCGATTAAGTTTAAAATGATCCGCTGTGTTATACTTGTCAATTTTTTATACATATAAATACACAGGAGGATAGACTAAATCCATACTCACGTAGATTAGAAACAAATGTCAACTGTGAACTTGTTGTACCCAAACTGGACGTGTCCAAGTGAATATACGTTTATAGAAAGTTATCATCTATAACATTATGGTGTACTTGGTACCAACCAACTTAAACGTCTAGGTTCCTTAGTACTTATGTTTTCCGGTTGACATTCAATGTGACCTTAATTGGGGACGGAACGAGTTCCCAGTTGACATGAGATTTGAAGTGAGTAAAATTCTCGAGAGATCCTTCCAGATTCGTTAAAACACATCACCAATAGAAGTAAATTAAATGCTTAAATACAAAAGAATTCTTTACCGAGACGATGCCTAGAAAATTAAAAATGTAACAGTCGATGACTGACAATTATCGTTAAACCGGGATTTATTTGATACGGAAACCTAAGAAAAGTCGTAACTGTAAAGGATTAGGACTAAGGTTCGAGACGGAAATTCATCATACTATAACTCGTTCACAGAAAGTGGGAAGATTTGAACAAAAGAGTCGGTAATTTTTCGACCCCACCCCTGAAGAGACCACTAGGTCACCTATTCTGAGGTGTAAAGGTGACGTCCCCCGTGTCTAGACTAGGGACCAACCCGTTGATTCTAAGAGGTTCGGTGTCCTATGTCGGTCCTTTTTTTTGGTTGTTTTTATATGATTGTGAACACTTAAGGGGACTCCAGGTCGATCCTGAGACAAGAAAGAGACGAGTCCCGTTTCCAAATTAGGGACCAACACCTTGATTCTAAGGTGTGACGTACCGATTCCCTGACACCGACCAACCACTTCATTTGTTCGACTAAAGATTCCAGGGATTTCTTCAAGTTAATTTTAGAGTCATTGTGGGTTGTCTTTTTATATAATAACAAGATTCCACCCCCACCGTTCGAAAAGGATACTTCTCGGTCTCTCATTTCGGGTTCTACCGACGTGTCCGGTATACCAGAACCAGTGTTAATGGATTAAGACGAAGACGTCACACTTTTGTCGGTGTCTGTTATTTGTTTATCTATGCCAACAGAAAGTTTTTTTGATAAATATTTTTGTCCATAACCCGGTTTAAACCACAGGTCCAACATTAAATGACTAAGGACAACATTCCTTTACTGATTGTTAACTCTTCTGTAAGAAAGTTTCGTAGGTTCAGAAGAATATAATAATACCAACTGGAAACTTGTTCTCCCAAATACCCACGGTTAGTCTGGGCTGGGGGGTGAGGGGTCAACTTTCAGACACACATTGAATGTCAGTCGGGAGGTATAGGGGTCGAGATATACATTCCTAAGTCGTCACGTCCTGACGTCTGGTACGTGATGACATTGTGTATAAATTTTTCTTTCAGACACGAATTCACCCGGGAGTTTCAAGTTTGGACACAACAAGTTTCCCAGTTGAGATAATACACGACTATAACTCATTCTGGAATTCCAAGTGTCACTGGCTTGCGATGTAAAGTTTGCTACTACCTTTCTTGTCTTCCGTAAGGAACACAGAGAGTACCAAAATTCCTTCTGTGATTGACGTACACAAAGAACAAAAAGATGAAAAGGATAATTTTACTACCTGATCTTGTTTATTTATGTATGGTAATAAAAATATTTGACTTTTGAGTCGTGTAGGACTTCTTTATTTGAGATAATTTCTATTTTGTAAAAAGAAAATGGAACCGAAGAGTGTTTCAGTTTAGTCAAATTGTCATTTTGGTCCATTTATTAAATGGGTGATTCGGAGAAGAACTAGATTTTACCCACCGATTTTGTTGTTCGAATCCTCTTTTGTTCCAAATACTTTCCTGAAGACTGAAGATTAATTCTTGTGACGATCTTATATCGTTATATGTATTATGGTTTTAGAAATTTTTGGTCGTAGACTCTTTAGTACCGTTCGTAGAATATGTACTTCTTAGAAAAATTCCATTGATTTTTTGATCCAATAATGAATTAATGTACAATAAAAACCAGACCAGAAAGTACTTGAAGGAATGTGACTCGGGAACTAATTACGTGCGTGGAAACACTTTATGTCTAATACCTCTTTTTATTCATCTAATAGCTAATTCCGATTGAAATAGAGGGATGGTCGTAAGGCTCGACACCGGTGTCTTCTTCCCCTAAACTTCGGTCTCGAAGAGACCTCGTGTCAGACTCGGAGGGAGCCGATGTGTAAGTAGTTTCCAGACCTTTTTTATGTCTCGTCTTGTACACTCGGTATTTGGGCTCGAAGTGGATAGTTAATAGAATTACACCATTCAATAATTTAGTTACCGTCGTCTCGACCTACTCTATCACTGAATTTCACTATCCAATGTTTTGTATGAACTCTGTGACTCGTTTCAATTTATACCGAAAAGAGTATAAAAACAAAGTGTGGTTACAAAGATTCTTAAGAAAATGGTATTCTTACCTTGTAGGAGTCTATTGTTGAACAGGAACTTTAATTCATGACCGAATACAACTTAGACACATAAATATAAAAGATAGGGGAATGGTTTCATTTAATTTATTCGGAGTTCTATGAGAAGTCCTTTATTAATAAACTTTTATTATATTTCATCTTGATGTGAATTCAGAAAGGGAGAAAGGAGTAATTTTGCTTGTTTTTGTAGTAACATGTTCGTTTTCACTGGGGTCTATGAATGCTGACTATACCGGGGGAGAGGTTTACGTAGACTGAGTTAATTAATTTCCCGAAGGGGTTTGCGTTTTCTACACCCAAACTAGAGACCCAGTCCTTCTAGGGAACCCCATTCTTTACCGTTGGATGAGGTCATAAGAACGGACCTGTTCTCCTCGAACCACCCGATGTCAGGTCCACCAACGTTTCTCGACCTGTACTGACTCGTGTGTATGTTTGATTACTTTTCCCTTTCTCTGAGTGCCCAATACCCAGATTTTAATTTAGTCGAAGTGAAAGAACTCTTGAATGATGATAGACAGTGTCCGTAAAAATATCATCCGAAATAGATAGACTTTACTATAATGCTACGGTTTGAATCCTCGAGTCCGACAACGTCATCAGCAGATATTTATGGTGGACAATGAAGACTCTCCTCTCATACTTTCTCATCTTTCTCTTACGTAGGTCTCAGGTCTGAAGACTCAAAGGTCTTGGTCGAAACTGGAATAGAACTCATTCAGTAATCCCGGAGATTTGGAGTGAAAGATTATGTAAAGTATATTTCAATCTATTTAAGTTTCCAGGGAAAGTTGGTTTTGAGATAACTCTTATCCTGAGGTTTAGGAATCTAGACTGATACTTATCTCTTTATCACCCTATTAATAGAAATAAGACCGTTTTAAATTCTCCGTTGTCGTTTGATGTCAGGCGTTAACTGAACGGGTAAAGAAAATGTCTACCGGAAATGGTACTATATCCTTTCAAAATAGTGGACCCGAACTTAAAACTTGGTCTTTTGAATTCAAAACACAAGTAGAGGAGTAGATGTTTGGTTCCTGTATCAGAATAAAACTTCTTCTTTATTTTACTACCTACATTTTGTTAGATGGTGTTTCTGACCGACCGAGTAATATTGGTAAGTTATTTACCCTACATAGGTACAGACAGACAGAGAGAGGGGTGGACAGGAGGGATTGTCAGTTTATGTTACGAAATAACCAAGAATAAGAGGAACTGGACGTATCGTAAACAGATAAAGAAACTTGTGACGGGAAAACCCAAAAAACAACGAAGAGACATGGAAAGACTTTCATGATAGTAATAGAAGAAAATTCCGTACAAAACCAGGAAATGGTTCATACCTTTAAGTCTACAGAAAAGAATGGGTGTGGGAAGGAATCGAATAAGTGTGAAGGAACCTTATGAAATACTAAAGGTCCGTCTTCGAAAGGTTTAGACATGGGGATCTACTTAGTGAAGAATGTATGAAAGACTATAGATCACACGGAAAAGTAACTTAAAGGTCATAATGGAGTATAAAACATAAAGACCGTTATGCTGTTGTAACGGGGAACATTAAGTCTGAGTTCTAGAGTCTTGTAAAGAATTAAAAAGGAGATGAAGTGAATTGAAGGAACTCCATTACAGAAAGGTAGAAAAAAAAAGGGGGTTAGTATGAAAGAAGTCCTAGAGTGTTTCGGTAAAGAGGTAGGAATGTTAGTGAAAGATTAGTCCAAGACAAAGGAGAGAAGGAAGTTAGACGAGAATCTGGTGGTCTATCAGATTCATCAGTGAAAATGTAGAAGATGAGTCTTTTGCAGTTGTCGAAGATTATATAAGTTTCTTTCTTCTGTGTTTGAGGAATAAAACCGAAATTTCTCACGAAGTATGAGACTGAAGTTACACGATCAGAATAGAGATACATATTGAAGAAATGGTCTAATTGGACAAGATGTTAAAGAGTTCGTTCAGTATACAAGGACGTCTAGATATATACAAACGATTTATGTAAAAGAAGGAGACTTTCACGAAAGGAGATGATTAGATTATATGTTGTGTGATAGAAAGGTTATTGATGAGACCGGAGTCCAGTGAGTAAGAAAATTTGAATACATTTAATTAATATATGACGGAACATTATCCTAGTTGATAATCCTAGTCCATACATATAGATATATCTGTAGAAATAGATTTCTTGAACAAAGTACATGAAACTTTTTTTTTTATGATACAAGTGAGAAGGTTTGATGTCTTTTTGAAGGACCTCCCTAGTACGTCATACCTAAACACAGGAGGTATCGTATGTTATATAACAATGTGATCAACAAACGTGTTAGTTATAAACATTTACCGACCCCTTCTGACGTGAAGCCTCTAAAACGTACTCCAAATTTCCGTGTTAAGACCAACTCTACTTCTGCCCACCATTGTAAAAAAGTATTTCGTAAGACTGCCAAGGAATTTCAAGAGGTTTTAATAGAATCCTAAAGGGAAGGGGGTATGTGTGTGTGTGTGTGTGGGGTAGTGACATAAAAAGCGTACATTCTTAATTTCTAAAATTTTAAATTTTTTATTTTTTTATTTATTTTAATTTTTTTTTTTTTCCCAGTGTTTCTCAACCTATACTGACTCGCTGATTCGTGTTGTTGTAATATTGTATTACAACAATATATATTATAATATGTATGTTAATGTTATATATACGATAATATATTAATAATATATTACATCTTATTTATAAAAGAATATATACTTTCTTATGTATATATATATACAGTGACTAAGTCAAACGACATATGGACTTTGATTGTGTTGTAACATTTAGTTGATATAAAGTTAATTTTTATTTTAAAAACATTCTAAAACATAAATTTTTTTTTTATTTGATAAGAAACGCTCTATTTTTTTTTTTTACTTTTGTAGAGTCAAAATATGAATTCTGAGTTAGTTGGGGTAAAGGTACCGGTAATATAATAAAGACTTTAAATGGTCTACCAGATAAATTTAAACGACCAGATTCAGTGAAAGATTTTTCACCAAAATAATAGGAAATACGGTTGAACATCGAGTATTTTTGTTTTGGATACATAGAGAGAGATGGTACAAGGTCCAAGGTTATTTGGTTCACCACTATATAGTCTTCCAAAGACTAAGGTACGGATAAGTTAAAATTTACTTAGGGTTTAGTATCATACCACGGAGACTTTGAGTCTTCTTCACGAGACGAAGAAATATGGAGACAGACTTATCAGAGTATATTTTTTTCTTTACTTAATGATTCCACTAACACCCACTTGAGTGTTTGACATGGTGGCAAAACACACACATTTTAAGTTTCTGTAATCTTTCTAAAATAAATTTACATTATTTAATCCCATAATTTTCTCCAACGTCATAATTTTCAAAGGTCTCTCTGTGATATATCTGTTTAAACCCTTAAATTTATAGGTGACAATCTTAGTTTTGACTAATTACTCATTCGTACACCCTGACTATAAAATTAGGTTCAAGAGTTCAATCGGTTGAGGATGAAGGACACAAGATTTGACGACTTTCATAAACAAAAAGTCTGTTTCGTTTACACGACTATTAGAAGTTCAAATGAAAACCGGTCATCGAATTTTAGACGATTTTTCAAAGGGAACACCGAGTCGACCATTTCGCAGATAGATGTTACGTCCTCTGGCCCCAAGTTAGGGACCTAGTCCTTCTAGACCTCTTCCTTTACCGTTGGGTGAGGTCATAAGAACGGACCTTTTAGGGTACCTGCCTCCTCGGACCATCCGATGTCAGGTACCCCAACGTTTCTCAACCTGTGCTGACTCGCTGAAGTGAAGTAAATTTTTAGACGATCGGTTGAGACCCTCTGTCTAAATGGTGGTTTTAGGTGAGAAGGGAAGAAAGTCAGTGTTACAAATCGAAGAGGATGTCAATCCACACCGGTATACTGAGTCAAAACGGTCAGTCGACCCCCGTCTTCATTACACTCGTTCAAGACCCAGTGAATCAATTTTCCTTTGACCACCCGGAGATGAAAGGAGGAAGGGTGTTCGATCTTCCGTCTACGACACCACTGGGGGTTAAATTGGTTCGTGTATTCCCGTTCGGGGACTTCCCGTCATCTCATTGTTATACCGTCCTTGGAGTGAGGAACTTACTGTCACGTCTCGATTCGACGAGATTCTAGGACCCGGGGAGTGGAAATCCGAAATACATACTGTCTTTTTTTAGATAGATTTGTAGACTTAAAGAAACAAAATTTTCGAATCGTAAATGGGATTAAGTGGATGGTGTGTAAAATAGTCTGTTATATTTTCACCTTTTTATCAAACCCAAAACGGAGGAAATATCAAGGAAGAATAGTAAACCGTCTCCACAAAGTGAGGATGGTTGAATTTTCTTTGTTGTGTTTCTTCCGGTTATTGTTCCTTCTATATACTTTTTTCATTGATATTTGTTAGTCTTTAACCACTTGTATGTACTCACACGGTCTAGAATCACATGTTGTCTTCAGGATAAAGAAAATAGTAAGTAAATAAAAAATTCGGTGTCGCACACACCCTAGAGTCAAGGGATTGGTCTACAACTTAGGTGTAAGGGACGTAACCTTCGTCTCAGAATTGGTGACCTAACGTTCCCTTCTAGGAGACGATAAAGAAATATCTATACACTACTTTTTTCATTTGGTTCACTCTCTTTAGTTCCATTGTGTTGAGTTTTGGTAGAAATGATACATTTTACACTCACTTAGGCGGCTCCAGAATTAGTTCTACTTGACGCGATGGCTGAGGTTGTCACTGCGATCGGGAAACCGAAGAGATGTGTGTAGTGTAGTGTCTGCATCTGTCAGTGAGTTTACGACCGGTGGTCTTAGAAGGGTAGCCAAACGATTGTAGATAGTCAGAAGAGGATTTGTAAACCCGGTGTAAAGTCTTTACTTTAAAAGATATATATTTACAAAATGAGACTATTTTGAAGTTCCAGAATTTTATGTCTTATTTTTGTTTGTTTACTTTATTTTTGTGAGATCAGGTCTAGAGAAGGAGAGGGTGTTTTGAGTCAAGTCGTATGATCTCTTTGTTTCAATATTAGTGGAAGAAGTGAATTTGTTGATCTAATAAATCTAACAATCGAATTTATAAATTAAGGATATTAACTTCTAGTTATTAATTTGTTTTAAACTACGAACCATCACTACCGTAAATGTAAGTTTGGGAAAAGATGTTTATAGAACGAAGTGTAAAAGATGTCTTTTAACCTTCAACTCTCACTCGAGGGGGAACTGCAGACGAATCTATTTTCGGATGGACGTAGACATCCGGGATGACGAGATTATAAATTTTCCATACCTCTTCGTTGTCGTTGATGGGGTATTTTCATAACATACCTGGTGGACTTTACTATGTACCATACACCGAATTTTTTCTCGAACTATATGTTATTCGTGAGTTATCTACACTCGATGATAACAACCGATATAATTCATCATAATAATGGATTAAGGGGTTTACTTTATCCTATCGTTGGTGTTTTGGTACCATAGGTCTCGACTGTACTGTTTACCACCTACATCCTTGTATACACTGGCACTTAGAAAAGGAATGGTTGTAATTGTGAGGAAATCAACTTCCTCCCTCTACCTATGACTGTTAATGACTCATTCTCGATCATATTTACTACCCCGATTTTAAATTTTTTCTTTACTTCGTCAACCGTAACTTCACTTAAATCCTTATTGATGACTATTTAAAACTTCATGATCCAGTGTTTTCTCAATATATCAGATCATTCTCAAATGTTTTAACACGTCCGAAAGGGATCATTGTAATCATATATATAAAAGATCTTCTAATTTATTATCATTCTCTAAAAAAAAAAAAAAAGTCACAGGTGACCCTTTTTTCCCATGACAAACCTATTCATGGAAGACGGATTTCGAAACTCTGGTTCCTTTCTTTATCGTTTAAGATTTTTTTCTTTTCCATTTATATTTTGTTTTTTTAAGGTGACGGAAGAATACGTTGTCTCCCGTGACGATTGAATCCTTTTGTAATTAACAACCTACAATTAATGATATTATGTAGTTCATAGCTCGTAGTGACGATACGTTGTGATCCAAATTTTCCACGTCTTAAGGGAGTGACTCGGTGAACGATTCACAAATGTCTGCTGGATTCGTGGTATCATCTACACCACAGTTGTTTCCACTTACTTCATATCAGAGACGAAGACCTTCAAGTGTCGTAAGACCTCTTCTGTATATACGTTTACTTATTAAGTTCATGGTGTTTTATTTATAAATTTTTTATCACTGTGCTTATCTCACGAGACGACGACGACGACGATTCAGCGAAGTCAGCACAAACTGAGACACACTGGGGTATCTACCGTCGGGTGGTCCGAGGCGGCAGGGACCCTAGGAGGTCCGTTCTTGTGACCTCACCCAACGGTAAAGGAAGAGGTTACGTACTTTCACTTTTCAGTTTCACTAAACGAGTCAGTTCAGGTTGAGAATCGCTGGGGTACCTGACGTCGGGTGGTCCGAGGAGACAGGTACCCTAAAAGGTCCGTTCTCCTGACCTCACCCCACGGTGACGGAAGAGGCTACCTCAAGAGACCCTCGAAACTTTTCCTACACCGATAGACAATCTTTTCTGAAATACTTTCTCCAATGTGAACTCGACCTAGAAGTTCCACCTGTTTCTCAAAAGGTCTCACTTCCTCTCTGTAAGATTTGTACCTTGTTTTGCACACCTTTTTCATATTTTCCTAATTATGTAAACCTCCTTACACTGTAAAGTGCGACTCCGTGACCCGCGAAGTCCCTTCTTTTACTCCGTCCTCTCCCACCAACGTCCGAGACAGTCTGACGTAGAGGGTACACAACCCGCTGGGACACTCGGCCCACCAGGGTTGTTTCCACAAGGTGGTTTTTTCACTGTCTCAAACCAAAGAATCCTTTCGTTCAGACCCCGACGAGACCTCCTAAGTGAAGGTATCTTCTGTTGAGTTTAGACTTGGACGATTCATTCTTGAGACAACTCGATATCAAAAGTAGAACGGACTTTTTTTTATCGACAAAATTGTTTTGTCCCAGGGGTTTGTCTACTTGTGTTTAGTCACAGTTGAAGATTGTAGTTCTAAATCTCTTAGTTTCATATATAGTTTATACAGTATAAGTACTTGTCGATATCATTCGAGTGTCTTTTGACAATTATCCTGATATTATTTTGTTTATAAGTCGGGACTTTGTTTCCATTTTATGAAAGATTTTCCTGTTTTATATGTGAGGTTTTGTCAAAATAAAAACGAAGAAGTATGAAAAAAACCAAGAAAACTTTACAAGGTGTTATTCGTTCATTATATAAATGTTAATGATTATTTAAAGTTTTCGTAAGTGACAAGTAACGTACGTTAAGTATTTGTTAATAGAAATATTTTTAAGACTTCGATTTTATGATGGAAAAACAGAGGAACAAAAGCAGAAGAATTAGGACCAGATATTAGTAGAGGTTTAGAGTCTTTCATTATCATTCTTTGATCGGAGAGTTATCCTAGGGAATACTGTAATTACATTTATCCGAAAAAGAAGTGAGGTTTAGACTTTGTCTTATTTTAAATTTGCCACTTTAGTTGTGAAAGTAAGACAGACCCTACAGGACTTTAATATTCAAACTCCATAATTAAGACATACCTTTTTTATACTTAATTAAATTTATCTCATACACCTCTAAGTCTTTATAAAGTACTGATAAATATGATGTTATTTCATCATTCTTAAAATTTTAATGTTTACTTCTATGTCCTCTCCCCTCTGTTAACTTACTGTTTATCAGAATTTAAAATAATCAAGAGTAAAGACCGGGTGGTTTGATGTATTGACAATAAATACCTGTGTCGTCTTTAGGTATGTTCACTGGTAAACTCGAATGGGAGACACCACGATTAAAATTTTTGATCTATCTTCACTTTCTGTAATTCAGGAGTCGTAATAAGTAAGGAATCCCTTACTTCTCTCAACTACCTTGTGTCTTCTACAAATGAAATCGTAAGGAACATCTGGGATCTTAACAGAGCGACCAAGGACAAGAGTATAGGAGTGAATAGAGTTGGAACTTGAAGTCACAATGGCGTTGAGAGGTGAAAGGAAATAAGAAGTAAAAAATTGTGTTAATGGTTCAAGAAGACTGAAAAGAAAACATCCAAAAGGTGTCTAAACTAGTGAAGGAAAGGGCAGTGTTGACGGGAGAAGCGTCCGGAGAACGAATCTCATGACGCTATTGACCACCGAAACATTGATTATTATTATCAATCAAAAGAACGTAGGTTAGAGAGAGGGAAAGTTAAATGGAAGTACGGTTAAAAGTTGACTATAAAGGATTTTATGGTGACTAATCTAGTAAGAGAATCCTTGGACTCTATGGTGACAAATACAACTGTCGTTTGGGTTTGAGGAAACGAACCAACAATTGTAGACGAACGGAATACAGAACCCTGGGTGGAATAACTAGGTTGAAATAAAAGTTGAGAGGTGTTTATTCTTTAGTAGATAGTCAATATTAATCCAGGTGGAGAAGAGTCGAGTTAAGTCAAGTCAGCGAGTCAGCACAGGCTGAGAAACGCTGGGGTACTTAGTGTCGGTGGTCCGGAGGGACAGGTAGTGGTTGAGGGCCTCAAGTGAGTCTGAGTGCAGGTAGCTCAGTCACTACGGTAGGTCGGTAGAGTAGGAGACAGCGGGGGAAGAGGAGGACGGGGGTTAGGGAGGATGGTTATATAGTATGAAGATCAAGAGTTATGTGCGGAAACGAGTAACAGAAGGAATTGATCTTACGATAAACGTGAAGGGATAAGGAAAATAATTAAGTAAGTTTTTTCATGAAAAAACACATAGATTATGAACGGTCCTTGATAAAATTATAATTCTTTTGTTATTACCCCCTTTTTTCTGTTTTAAGGAGCAGAACGGTTTCAATTGTAAGATGAACCCTCTCTGTCTTACATTTGATTATTTATTCATTTGTAGAATTACCATTTTTATGATTCCTCTGTTTCCTACGTCACTTTCTCTTGTCCCTCTTCCCCCTGTCATGTTAAATTTGATCCCAAAAGGTCCCTCCGTCGTGATAATAACGGAAAAAAAACATAAACCGAAGGGAGTATCGATTCAGTCATTCTTAGATGGACGTTACGTCCTCTACGTCCAAGTTAGGACAAAGTTAGGGACCCAGTCCTTCTAGGAAACCTCTTCCTTTACCGTTGGGTGAGGTCATAAGAACGGACCTCTTAGGATACCTGTCTCTTCGTACCGTCCGACGTCAGGTACCCCAACGTTCTTAGCCTGTTCTGATTTGGTGGTGTCGTGATACTAATACACTACTCTTCTCTCGGGACAGCTATAGACCCTCTTTCACGAAGTCCTTATATATTCTGAAGGTTCGTCCTTCCGGGATTTCGTCGATTCACGACCCGTAAAAACTCTTAGTTGTTCCAGTTTTACCGACTCCGTCGTAGTCCTTCCCCCAGTACTGTCTCGTATTCTCACCTCTCTTCACCCCCACTACCACCCCCTTCACATCTGGTGCACCCGGAACATCCCGTGATATTCGTAGTCCTCCCTCGGACTCAGTCGTCTCTTCACAGTACTATACCTTAGATTACATGTCGTACCATTAACATTAGTTGTTACACACACGTACGGGTTAGGGAGGGAGTACCGGTCGAGAAACCCTGAGGTACCTGAATATTGAATTTAAAGGGAAGAATGATTTTAGAAAAAAATTTCCGTGGCTTTTTCGTGTATGGATTGGATTGGTCAAAGTGTAAAGGGCGAATGAAAACGGACAATGTTACAGAATATGTGTGTGTGTTTGTAAGATATTTATAAAATATGATTAAGAACCGTTTATTCATCACTTTTCTCTGATCTCTTCTCTTTTTTCATTCTACGGCTCTATCTTGAACGAAGAGAGTCGGAGGCTTAATAATTGACTTGTCCTGTAACGATTAAATGTTTGTCCAACCTAAGATATTCTTTACGAAACACACATTTTTCCCCAGTTGACAACTTAAGGTCAGGAAAAAGAGTTTATCGGTAAACAGATTCAGTAATTTTAGGAAACATGTATACCTTTATGGCTTTTGATGTCTCTTGAAATCTCGGAGAACTACTTTCACTTTCTCGTCTCACCTTTTCAACCGAATTTTGAGTTGTAAGTTTTTTGATTCTAGTATCATAGACCAGGGCAGTGAAGTACGTTTATCTACCCATTTGTTACCTTTGTCACTATCTGAAATAAAAGAACCCGAGGTTTTAGTGACGTCTACCATTGACGTCGGTACTTTTAATTTTCTGCGAACGAGGAACCTTCTTTTCGATACTGGTTGGATCTGTCGTATAATTTTTCGTCTGTAATGTAACGGTTGTTTCCAGGTAGATCAGTTTCAATGTCAAAAAGACCTTCTTAACTACGAAAACTTGACACCACAACGTCTTCTGAGAACTCTCAGGGAACCTGACGTTCTTCTAGTTTGGTCAGTTAGGATTTCCTTTAGTCAGAGTTTATAAGTGACCTTCCTGACTACGACTTTGACTTTGAGGTTATGAAACCGGTGACCTACACTTCTTGACTGAGTAAACTTTTCTGGGACTACGACGCTTTCTAACTTCCACCCTCCTTTTCCCCTACTGTCTCCTACTCTATCAACCTACCATAGTGACTGAACTACCTGTACTCAAAGTCGTTCGAGACCCTCAACCGCTACCTGCCCCTTCGGACCATACGACGTCGGGTACTCCAACGTTTCCCGACCCGTATTAACTCACTGACTTGACCTGACTTGTCTCTTGAAAAACCATTTTGTAATAAGATAATTAAACACTTGACCAACTAGTCTCGAACCCCATATAAAAAAGTTACTTGTTGAGTATTTGGATATTTTAGTTGTTACTATGTCATTTTAAAAAGAGTGTTAAAAATCTTTTCCTTTGTCATAATAACGTTTATAATACCGTAATAGTTTAATCCATAGTCTCGTCTTCGAGGTATTCCCTTCTTCTGAAAGAGAGACGAAGTATCGAGATAGTAATTACAAATCGTACTACAGTCTGTCCACAACCTATAATCTTAATCCGCTTACTTGACAACACTTAACCGATGAATATTTCCGGAAAGACGTCTTGTCACATGAGTGGTCACTCTTCTCCCAACCCTCCGTAATCCCTATGTATGGACGATGGAATTAACTCTCTCGGTACTCAGAATATTGTCCTTTCCCGTCCTGTCACCCCGTTACTGAGGTAAGAATCTAACACTCTAAGGGACCTGTGGAGGAAATAGTAGAGATAATAATCGGTGACTAGGTGGACTCGATCGATAGGGGAACCCTTAATGGAGGAGGGTCTTATAGAAGATGGTTAGGGAGGAGAAAAGAGGATCAGGGACTTTACACCTTGTCTACCACTAAGAGTGGTTCATCTTCACTTTGTCCCTATACCGTAAACTGTTTTAAGAAGAACGACAGACCCTTTACTGAAAGACCCCGTACCGAAATCCACCGTAAATAGACACACTTTGTATTAAGAATTACTCTATTAGATACACTTGAATAAGACTTTTACCTATTCTCAATAAAATTATTCAGTCTCATACCCGTACATCTGTACCTTCGTTTCTTAATATTGACTTTTGTCCGTACTATTTTGTCGTGACCCGGTAAGTCGAGTTGGTCAATCCTTTGTTCAAACATGCAAATGTAGAGACCGGTTGGTCCGTCAAAATATGGTCACCTTTTTGTGTAAGACATCAACATCTGAGTCGAAATTGGGACCGGTCAGTAGACTCGTTAAGGAGTCCTCTCGAGTCTGCCTTCTCACCTTTTGAGTAGAAGTGAGGTCCTTTGAATTGATAATAACTGGGTACTCTTGCATTAGAAAGATCCTTCTCTTCTTGTATAAAGCATTCTTAGACAGTACAATTTACTACTAGTTTTCCCTTTTTTATATTAGACTCGTCGTTCAACCATTCTTTGGAATAAGACTGACATAATCGTATGTCAAGTCAAAGTCAAGTCAGCGAATCAGCACAGGCTGAGAAACGCTGGGGTACTTAACGTCGTGCGGTCCGGAGGGACAAGTAGTGGTAGAGGGCCTCAAGTGAGTCTGAGTGCAGGTAGCTCAGTCACTACGGTAGGTCGGTAGAGTAGGAGACAGCAGGGGAAGAGGAGGACGGGGGTTAGGGAGGGTCGTAGTCTCAGAAAAGGTTACTCAGTTGAGAAACGTACTCCACCGGTTTCATAACCTCAAAGTCGAAATCGTAGTAAGGAAGGTTTCTTTAGGGTCCCGACTAGAAGTCTTACCTGACCAACCTAGAGGAACGTCAGGTTCCCTGAGAGTTCTCAGAAGAGGTTGTGGTGTCAAGTTTTCGTAGTTAAGAAGTCGCGAGTCGGAAGAAGTGTCAGATTGAGAGTGTAGGTATGTACTGGTGTCCTTTTTGCTATCGGAACTGATCTGCCTGGAATCAGCCGTTTCATTACAGAGACGAAAATTTGTAAGATAGATCCAACCAGTATTGAAAGGAAGGTTCCTCATTCGCAGAAAATTAGAGTACCGACGTTAGTGGTAGACGTCACTAAAACCTCGGGGGGTTTTATTTCAGACTGTGACAAAGGTGAAGATAAAGGGTACTTCACTACCCTGGTCTACGGTACTAGAAGCAAAAGACTTACAACTCGAAATTCGGTTGAAAAAACGAGAGGAGAAAGTGAAAGTAGTTCTCCGAAAAAGAATAATCGAGGAGAAGTGAAAGACGGTATTCCCACCACAGTAGACGTATAGACTCCAATCACTATAAAGAGGGCCGTTAGAACTAAGGTCGAACACGAAGAGGTCGGGTCGTAAAGAGTACTACATGAGACGTATATTCAATTTATTCGACCCACTGCTATATGTCGGAACTACATGAGGAAAAGGATAAACCTTAGTCAAACAACAAGGTACAGGTCAAGATTGACAACGAAGGACTGGACGTATGTCTAAAGAGTTCTCCGTCCAGTCCACCAGACCACAAGGGTAGAGAAAGTCTTAAAAGGTGTCGAAGAACACTAGGTGTGTCAGTTTCCGAAACCGTATCAGTTATTTCGTCTTTATCCACAAAAAGACCTTGAGAGAACGAAAAAGGTACTAGGTCGCCTACAACCGTTAAACTAGAGACCAAGGAGACGGAAACGATTTTGGTCGAACTTGTAGCCCCTCAAGTGCCAAGTACATAATGACTTCGGACCGAACCTTTTAAAACTCGTAATGAAATGATCGTACACTCTACTCACGTTAACACACCATCAAACTCGTAAGAAACCGTAACGGAAAGAAACCCTAACCTTACTTTTGACTGGATAAGGTCAGGACACCGGTAACGACTCAAAAGATTTAAACGACCGTATGACTCACGTCGTGAAAGTGTCGTAGTAGAAAGTCCTAAACTTTGTTGAGTTGACCTTAAGGTAGTGGAGGTGATCGAAACAAGCATCACTACGAAAGATTCCGGGTGAACTGAAGTGAAAGGTTCTACAGACCGAGATCTAATCACTAGTGTAGTAGTACTAATAGACCCAGTACTTCTAGAAAAAACATGTCAAGAAGGTACATAAGAACGGTGGAGAAGAATTATAGAAGACGAAGACAATCCAGGTCTGGTAAAGACAGGAAATAGCTCGGGTAGAAACGTACTTTACAAGGGAACCATAGAGATTAAAAGAACTTCTCTAGAGATCAGAGAGGGTAAGACAACAAAAGGAGATAAAGAAACGTGACTAGCGACTTCTTCCGAAAGAATAAAGAAGAACGATAAGAATCCTTGAGACGCAAATCTACGAATATAGAAAGGAAAAGAGGAAACGAAAAACAGAGAGAAGAAAAGTGTCGATAAACATTCGGGAGGGGTCTGTCGGTAAAACGAAAAAACGTAAAGAAAAGGTACCCCTACCAGAACTAGGGACAGAGGACATGTTACAGTGGTAGGAGTAAGGTATCGAGTAGTCCGTGAGATAGATAGTCTAGATCCGGGAATTTAGATAAAGAGTGAAGGTGACATATTAGTATTCCCTAAACTAAATCCAGTATAGACTTACCAGATCGCCAAAAGGGATGAAAGAAGTTAAATTCAGACTTAAACCATTATTCCTCAAGTACTAGACTCGGTGTCAGTCGTGGACCAGGACAAAAACAACTGACATATCTCGAAGAGGTAAAAACCGACGTCTCTTATATTAGTCAGACTAAAGCCACAACTGGTAGACCACTACAGGTACACATCTTATGTACCATATTGTTATTCCTTCTGTTTGGTCCTTGTAAAGAAATGTGGGTGTGAGATATATCGGACCTGTCTACTTACTTGTAGTTGTTATCAATTTTCTTTTTCACGTGTGAGTCTTGTAGACTTTCCTTGGAACTGTTGATCTTCTACTACTTCGACTTCCTCCCGAGTTCTCAGAAGTACTTCAATAATGTGAAACTCTAAAGACGAAGTGTGGTCTAAATTGTAAAGTTCAATTCATCGTCAGAGTGTGTTCCCTGTGACTATGTGTCAACTAGACGTCAATCTACTTAAACGTCTACACCTTTGACATTTATTGTTCCCTCCTGACATGGGTAAATAAGACCTGAGAGAATAGGGATTTCGTAAGGATCTTTGGAGGTTTTAGACGGTGTCATTTAAGGGTAACAGAACAAAGTTTTTATCACTTATTGGACAACCATAAATAACCAGGGTGACTGGTACTATACTTCTTGTTTTCTAAAAATTTTATTGATAAAGAACTTTACTCGTAAGTAGATAATTTAACCCCGTTAAAAAAATTTTATCCTCCCCACCAGATTGTGATGGTTTACTATCACTCCTATGTGTCGTTTTATTATTTCAGTGACCCTTTTGACGAATCGTCACAGAATGTTAGATCGTTAGAGTGAAGATCCAAAATGTATTCTCTTTACTTCTGTGGCACAGGTGTATTTTGGATATCGTTTACAAGACCGTTGAAATGAGTATTAGTCGTTTTCGACCTTTTTTGGGTTCATAGGTCTTTGACCACCCACCTGTCTTTAACAAGACGGAGGTAGGAATGAGGGGTCTTTCCTTGATTGGTGACTGTGTACGTGGGTTGACCTACTCATAGTTTTCGTCCTGTGATTCTTCGGTAGGTTTTCCTGAACCACTGACCGATCTGGGCACACCGTTTCTTTTCCCGCTAAGTTTTACTGAGATTTCAAAGAAGAAACCTACGAAACTATTTATTTTTACCCATTTGAAGAGTTTACTGTTATGACCTCCGTTTCTGTCTTAGAACCCGTTAAGGACTAATCCTCAACCCTTATTCCTCCCAGTCGTGTTTGAGTTTTTCCCTCTTCTTTTGTGGTCATTCTGTAGTGTCATTGACTTGTTTCAGTCTCAAAATTCCCTGACCGATTGTACCGAGACACACTCAGCGTTTACTTGACGAAGAATAATGTAAAATTATGAGTGTTGGTGGGTATTTCATCAATTAATAGGAGTAAAGTATTTGCCCTTTGACTTCTAGATTTCAGTACACAGACTCTGACGACTCGATCCTTCCTTGATTCCCTCTAAATTGACGTCTAGACTGATGTCCCAGTGTTTCTCAAATTGTGTTGAATTCACTGAACCGCACCGTGCCGACTGGACTCTCTAAAGAAGAATCGTAGATGTCCTAGCTACAGTGTCTTTCTCGATCTTATATTCTCGTCATTTTTCCGTTGAGAATGTATAATGAATCTTACTAATTTTATTAAAAAATTTACAAAGATGTCACAACACTGTTGAAACGATTTTCTACATCTTTCACCATGTTTGAAGTTGACCAAGTCGTCTCTTTATGTTCCGTTTTCCCTGTTAACGTGTCTTAGATATATAATATTCGAGAACCGGATTTTATGATTGTAAAATAATGGGAGATCACTTCGTAAATTAATAAACAAAGAATAGGACTGTATGGACGAAATGACTAAGTAGAGTCAACAACACTTTTTCTGTTCACCCCACTATGTCACTTTGGTTTTGCTACCACTACTGTCGGGTATGAGTAAGGACCCCTACTGGTTGTTTCCGTCGTGTGTGGATGTACCCGGACTTATTTTGACTGACGACATAAATTTTTTTACAGGTTTATAGAAAGACTCGGGCCTACTACTGTATACTGGGATCCTTCGATCTAGTATTTTTTTTTTTAAGAGTCGTCGTAGACTAGTTTTGGTCGTAATCAAAGTCGACCTGTAATAAGAACTATTTCCTTTTGTCAGACTTTTTCCGAAAACTTTCTACAAGTTTATAAAAAGAAACGTTTTATACTTCTTTTAGTTCCACCCTCATCATCTATGACGACTATTTACTCACCATACTTAAAATTTGTCTCTTATTAGACTTATAAAAGTGACAAATATTACTTGGTTTTACTTGACTATTAATATCCCTTTTTTTCCCCCGAAGTCACTTGAGTGACTCTTATTCTTGAGGCTGAACAAGTTGAAATATGACGGACATACATTGGATCCTGTAAAACTTTTACAGAATTAGATATGTTAAAAGAAAGGTGACCTTTTAAAGATTTAAGTATTAATAAAATGTAATAAAATTTTACCAGACAGGTGGTTAATTTTTGTCATTAATTTGTGATTTATCTTTTTACCTTTCTTCTTGATCCTTTACACGAATTTTTATATTCTTATCCTAATTCTGTTTTTCCTTACTCTATTCCAATTCTGCTGTCCTGTCCTTGTGTTGATATTGTTATTCTATAAAGACAAGAATAAGATTTCAAGATTTGTTTTGGTCTATTTGTATTGGTTTTATATCGAACTCGTCTATACCCAAATTTTTATTTTACACGCGAAGAACACTAGTCAGATTTAATCTTTCGTGAAAAGTTAAAAATAAACAGGTAGAATGACGGATCCAAAGGACCCAAACATGAGAAAAATCACAAAGACGATTCCGTTAACTTTTCGATACACTAATGTATAAAGAAAGTAACTTAAACTGGTGAAAAAAGAACTTCCGTTCATAAAATTACCTGAGGTGTTCCATGATGTGACCAGTTCTTATGCAAAATTTCTTATTTCATAAAATTTTTGACCATTCCACTACAAAGAAAGGAGAGAAGGAATGAACACCACTCATACTGTCAGTTTGATTTTTAGTAAAATTTTCTATGATCAATATAGATTTTGTCAAACACTGATATATGTAGTTTTATGTAAAAGAGATCAACTAAAAGAATTCCATAAACAAATTTTAGAACATTTCCAGATAGCTTTAAAAAGTGTTATGAAAAACGAAGGTTATTTTACTTTGTATAATACTTTTATAAGTTTAGGAATTTACAAGTATAGTCATAAATTATGTACTCTAATTAGAAAGATTCTTGAGACATAAAAAAGTTGACATTCTTGGGATCGTATGTGGTCTCGAAGTAAGCTTCTGAACGGTTTTCGTTTTCATGAGTTAAAATAAAATTATTACTTTTGGAGTTCATACTTCGGTTCGATACACACCCCCTTTTTTTTAGTAAATACACTTTCCCATTGTTTGTAAGTTAACTTTCTATTACGTCGGGACTCCCTTATACGTATACTTACTTCAAATACTTTAACCAAGTCAGGGAGACGTTTCTTTTTATTAATCAAATAAAATTTCGACGGATATTTTACAAAAGTTATGACGACGTACTTATTAAATGTCTTTGTACGTGTAGATTGAAATTTCGATTATAAAATGACTTTCTAGGACTCACGACATCCTCCTTGATCTTTGCTCTTATATGACAAAGTACACACATTGTAAACCCTCTAAGGAAAGTTAATGAACGAAAGGTTCTTTCAATTCTAAATAATAGTTACACTTAGACATTGTAAAGTAAGTTGACAAAAAGAAAAGTTTAAACTTTTCAACTTTACTATCACCCTGTAGTTAAATTGAAAACCTAAAATGTGTCTTACGAGAAACTTCGACAGTTTATGTTCCCCTATATAACGAGACTTCAGTACTGACGATTTCTTTACTGACTCGTTTGTGTAAATTCTAATTTGTTAAATTTTCATCCCCTGAAGGGACCGTCAGTCAGGTCACCGATGCTGAAACGGAAGGTTACACCCAAGTTAGGGACTAGACCTTTCATTCTAAGGTGCACGAAACGTCGGTTTTCTTATTTCGTCTACGTTATGAGATTGTTCAAGTTGTTTCTGTAATTTTTACCAGGTATGTTGTTTTTTATTATAAATTTTTGTAAAAATTACAAAAACCTTATCAAAATAATCCCCTTTCTAAACGTAAACTCCAAAAGGTTGTTATTATGAGATACACGATGTTTTTTTATAAATTTATCTAAGTGGTTTGATATGTATAAATCTTATAAGGAAAATTAGTCAAAAGACTAATCATGAATGACACCGTGTTTGAGATCCCCCTCCGTGTATCACGAACCTATGACATGTTTCCGGATATGAAATAATTGAAAAGAACTTTCTCAATACTGTCCTTATGGAACTAGGATACGAAGGGGGTTTTGTACCTTTTAATCTCAATAAATACAGGTCAAAGTCCGTTTAGTGATATTTCTTTTTAGTGAAATTTTTTTTCAGAAAAATATAGAGTTAACATTTCGATTTTGTTCCATCAGTTTCCCCTTCACACAGAACCGACTCTTCGTCTGTGAAGTCCAATACTTATTCACTCATTACCGAAGAAACGAAAGAGACAAGAGTCAGTTACTGCACCATTCAGCATTAAGCTGATCGAAGATCCAATTTTGAACCTTGAGAGGATTTTATCACAATAAACTAACGTGTACTTCGTCTTTATATTACTATTTATTGAAATTTCCCGTAATGGATTTAAATAGATGGAATTTAAAGATTTTAATTACTGTTAGTAGTTAAATACTTGTGATCTCCCGTCATTTTGTGATCTTCCATATAAATGTAAGGTATAGATTTCGCCGTTTGTGTTCGGTCATGAGAAGATTTTTAGTTTTAGTGTTAATAAATTATTGAAATAGGGAAAAATCCAACGATTTCATGTTTCGTAAGAAAACACATATTAAAACCCATATTGAATGAAACGTTTTAGGTTTATTCTTTACACGGGTACTATTTTGGGACCAAAGTAGAGAAAGGTCCTTCAATATAAGAAATGTTTCGCGTGGATTTTTTCCTCTTGTATGAGTAATGAATTCATGTTAAATTTCTTTTATTTTAAAACACTATCGTTTTACGAAAAGTAAATCCGTAAATTTCGACTAGTGTGGTGAAACTGTTAATACCTCAAACTTTATGTCCGAAGTTGATTCTTTTCGTATCACACTGGACATTAATGATTACGTAGTATCTCTTCGATGACAGTGGTGAGAATCTTTTCTCACTTTCTCCTAGAACTTTTGTTTTAACGTGTTACGTTGGTAAATGTTATGACATGTCACTCATGTAAATATACCACCCCCCCTCCCATATGTTTGTGTGTTCGACTTCGTCCATCGTTAAGTTATACCCCTATCAGATACGTTTAGAGAAGAAGGATCTTTGAGCAATAAGTATTTTTAAGTGTAAAGATTACTGACTGTTTATTTTGTTTATAGTTGATTAGGATTTTGGTTTACTCACTTCTTTTCTACTCATAGTCTTCTGAAATTTGGTGATTCTCGTCTATAGTATACCAACTCGTCTATAGTAGTTGAACAACTATTTTTTCGATTTTCTATTTAAAATTTTTTATAGGTTTATAATGATAAAATTAGATGATCTTAATTTTCATATGTTTTATAATCAATTATATTGTTAAATTCATATTTATAATTTCAAAGTTCTTGACCAATTATGTCTTGAACTATTTGGTCGATGTTTTGTCTTAATATTCTTAATACTATGTATTAAGAAGTTTCTTTTTATTATATTTAAAGACTATTAGTTTAGAGACGTCCTAGTTGTCGTTCACCAATTCTTAGAGAAGACCTCTGATCTCTGTCACACCCCTACCGACCCCCACCGCCGGGTGGTGGGAGACGTCCCTTTCGGGGACATTCGACGCTGGAGTCGGGGACTGTGTCTTGACAGTTAGCGGATGAAGACTGTTAAGTAGTCAGGAAGTGAATGTGAAATATTATCAATGTACCACGATAAGACCTCGTGAAGAATGGTCCAATCAGTTATTTAATTATCGGTACTTACTACCGAGGACCTATTCCGGGTGACCATCCTTGTCTCATCCCTTTGACGCCTTCGTCGGAATACAACCTCCTACACTTGATTCCGTTCTACCTTCTAAGACCTTCCTCCTAAATATTGAGTTAAATATTGAGTTTATGATTGTTACCTCAATCTTTGTTACCTCAAATACCTCCCCTTTACTTTCTTGGAATACAATAATAAAATGTATATGTGTGTGTAATAATTTTAGACTTTTAACCTACATCCATTGTTTTAATACAACATAATCTCTCATGTGTTAATATAAAGTCGTCTATAAATGTTTAACAGGGGTGGTTTTGCTTACTCGGTTTATTTGTACACTGAACTCTAAAGTCCAAGAAAGGATAAACAAGAAGTTCTATAGTTTATCTTATTTTTATAGTTTACCGTTTACTTTTTCTTTATCTTTTATTTTATGATGAATTAGGTATTTGACTTAGGAATTTTTTCAAATGTACAACTTATACTTTTTGTGAATATTAAAGATAAATTACCATTTAATATATTCGAAAACCAAGACACTTTTATTAAAAGTCATAAAGTCAGGGTTTACTCCTTCTTTATGTTCCGTTTCTCTGATCCTTACCCTCTACCACCAAGTTCCCACGAATTCTATCGAGAAGTCTTCGACTCTAAATTTACCTACACTACCATATTCTCCCTTTACTTTCCCTTACTGTCTAACTTTGGATTCTTTTGTGACAATATATTCGGTTTACAATCTCTTAGTATCATGTGACCCTACTTTCTGTCCATATTTGAAGTTCACAGGAAAAAGGAAGGTGGGAAGGTTTCCTACCAGTTCTAGTTTGATTTAAGAGGATTTCTGTGTGAGGTAGACGACACACAAGACATTACACTCCACTTCTCGGGACCTTCGACCTACTCTGGACCTGACGATGACCCGAAGGGTTTGAGTCACACGTTTACGTAGTGGACGTAAAAATGTAGAGAACAATTTTACGTCTAAGACTGAGGCGTCCAGACCTCACCCCGGGTTCTAAGACGTGAAGATTCTTCAAAGGTGTCGTACCGGTCCAGTCGTCCACTGTGACTCCTCGTTCGGAAATCGTACACACCTGGGTCCTGGATCGAGAACCAAAATAGTTGTACTTCGAGCAAGACATGACGGACGTTTCCTCCGGACTCCGGATATCTCCGAGAAATTGTTCCTATATGAGAGAGTCAATAACGAAAGTACTATACCTTTTTTTTTTTCATACGACTTGATTTTGTCACCATATTTACAATAGTGTATATGTCTATTATGTGTGTGTGTGTGTGTGTGTGTGTGTGTGTGTGTGTGTTCGATGGTGTTGTATATTTTGTCTTACGGGGGCGGATGAGTCAGAGGAGGTAGACGGGTGGGTCACTACGGACTTCGTGAAACCTTGGTTTCGTAAGGTTCTTTGTGTCTTTCATTATTTTATTTATTTTCCCGACACGGAGGTAACCTGAGTCCCCTCAGACCACTTCCGTCTTGTCTTGTTCCGTTCTCCGTAGGTGACGACAGTGGCTAGAGTTTGAAAGGACAAACGTCTTAGTCGTAAAATCTCCATCTTCCCCGGATCCTATAAAACATGAGAAATACAATGTCTTTGACTTCAGGTTCTTGGTGTATCGAGGCTAAAACCCAGGTTAGTAGGAAGATAGCCTCATCCGTTACCGTGGGGTGAGGTCATGAGAACGGACCTTTTAGGGTACCTGCCTCCTCGGACCACACGACGTCAGGTACCCCAGCGACTCTCAACCTGTGCTGAGTCACTGAAGTGAAAGTGAAAAGTGAAAGTACGTACCTCTTCCTTTACCGTTGGGTGAGGTCACAAGAACGGACCTCTTAGGGTCCCTACCACCTCGGACCACCCGACGGCAGAGACCCCAGCGTGTCTCAACCTGTGCTGACTTCGCTGTGTCGTCGTCGTCGTTGTCGTCGTCGTCGTAGGAAGATATGGTGACCGATTA
Source organism: Capra ibex (assembly GCA_006410555.1). Taxonomy (NCBI): domain Eukaryota; kingdom Metazoa; phylum Chordata; class Mammalia; order Artiodactyla; family Bovidae; genus Capra; species Capra ibex. Next base: position 41,088,763 of record SJYO01007492.1, on the reverse strand, counting down.
AAGAAATTAGATAATAACAGGTTAAGTTTGTTCCAACCTCTCCAGACCCCTGGTCTTCTGAACTTTCTCCTCGTCTGTCTATAGAAACTGTAGTATTATGACTAGTTGTCTGATCCTGTGACTCTTAAAGTCCAAGACAGGTTACGAGTCCTTTAGGGACTCTAGGTCTGTCAGTTTAGAGGTTCTAGAGTTTCGAGACAACTATATAGAGAGAGTTGACAAATAAAAGGACGAATGTAAGTAATATTAGAGTTGAAGGTTAGATGAGACACGTGATAGAGAACATAACTTATTGGTAAAAAACTGTTGCCGGTGACTGAATCAGAACGGAAAAATAACAGGACCCATTGGAGTTCCCAACGACTTGTTACGACCAGTTTTGATTCTCTGGGTCCGATTTACATCCTGAAACTTAGAATAATATGGTTTATGAAAGACTCCGTATAAGTCCATGCAATGATTTAAGAGATGTCAGGAAAAAAAAATTTTAAAAAATTAAAAAACCGGCACAACGTATCGTACACCCTAGAATCAAGGATTGGTCCCTAGCTTGGGTACGGGGGACGTAACCCTCGTGTCTGGTAGACCCTTAAGGGATGTGAGATGATAACGATCAGAGGTTTGTGTGTCTTAGAAGGAGATTAGAGGTTGATTCTCTTATGACTTTCGATGTTTGAATTATATATACACTTACATAAAAAAAGAAAGTAGATTAGTTGTAAATTGATGCCGTTAGACAATTTTAGAGTAATTATTTCGACACCGACTAAACGTTATTTAGTTTTCTACGACTCGACTCTAAATGGAAAGGAAGTCTCCCTTCGTTTTTCACGATTCATTTGTTTATGACAGTTATTCCAATTTCACCACCAAGTGTGATTAGACCTCTTTTCAGACTCGTAAATCTTCACAGTAAATATATACTGACTTTAAGATGTGGTAGGATTAGAAAAGTTTTCATTAGAGGGTCCTGTATTTTTGGATTAATTACTGGAGACTTCTTGTATGAAAAATTTACAAAAGGAAAGTTTCATAATTAAATCGGTGTAAATTAAAAATAGGAGACTCAAGAGATCTTAAAAGGGACGAAGAGTAGCCAGTATAAGCGAATGCGGGAAAGTAGTCAGATCGACGTCCGGGACGGGACAGTGAAAGACACAAGAGCAGAGAAGAGAAGGTGAACGGAAAGTCAAAAAGAAGACCAAAAGGAGATGTCACCACGTAAGACGGGTTCTGACACTCTATTTCGAGACCCTATCTCTCCTCCTCTATCATTCCCCTCTACATCTATCTATCTATCATTTCCCCCTGTATCTAGTCCACCCGTTCGAAGATGAGTCAAGTAAAATACCTCAGAATGACTGATGCTATGAACCGTGATTACTTTCTATTTCTCTCCCCGTTTTTCCTCGATTTGATTATCGCAGTTCACTCCGACTTAGACTTTTGTGACTTTTGAGAACCCCTTTTCTTTATTTCAGTGGTATCGTTGAAATAAGTTTCTCTTAAAGGTATGAGACTAACGTTTTCCGATAGTTCTTCCACAAAGTCTTTATCATCAATCTATGTTGTGTCCTTTTTCTCTACAAAATACCGATCGGACCTCGTTTAAAAATTGACACTAAAAACAGTCTAAAATATTGAGAATTCGTCTCAATCCGATCGTCCATTAGTCTTCTCCGGAAGTCCCTTTTGTGTTCGTTACATCCCTCACCACAAGACTAAATAAACGATCAACTTGGTCTTAACTTGGTCACGTTATCCTTTTCGACTCTTTCGTGGGAGAGTGATTGTGATATAGATCTAAATATAAGAATTATTCACATTAGAGTTGTAATACTAATTTACACTAGTGTTTTCTTGAACAAAAGTGATAGATTTTCATCCTTACAGTAGGACTTGTAGGACCAGTTTAAGGTTGAAACATTAATGATAGATAACTCACTTGTAATGATAATTGAACCCATTAATATATGTGGTTTGAGGATGAGTACGTATATGAATTTTATTTGTAAGTGACATGTCGGCACCCATCAAAATACTCTGATTTAACCTCTCCTTCAAAAGATACGTTTCTCTTTTTTACTCATTATTAACCTATGGTATATTCTTTCCAAGTCGTCGTTTTCTTGTGTCATTTGATAGACATGATTTCGAGTCTTGACACAACAAGTTAGGATGATGATAGTTAGTCTCCATGAGGAAGACGGTCCTAAATGGTGGTTCCGTAGTTCGAGTCGATTCTTAATGGAAGTCTTGGATCCGTCCAAGTAAACAAGTAAGTAAGTAAGTTGTTTTTTAATGTCTCATAGATGATACATAGATGTTGTGTATGTTATGCTATACCTGATAGATGTTATCTTACCATTTCTGATCTCTTGAGAAGTTCTTTTAATCTCTATGGTTCCCTTGTAAAGTACGGTGCTACCCGTGTTATTTGTTCTCTTTACCATACCTGGATTGTCTTCGTCTTCTATAATTCTTCTCCACCGTTCTTATTTGTCTTCTTGATATGTTCTTTCTAGAAGTGGTGGGTCTGTTAGTGCTATCATACTAATGAGTGGATCTCGGTCTGTAGGACCTTACACTTCAGTTCACCCGGAATCCTTCGTAGTGATGCTTGTCGGGACATTACACTTCAGTTCACCCGGAATCCTTCGTACTGATGCTTGTTTCGATCACCTCCACTACCTTAAGGTCAACTTCATAAAGTTTAGGACTTTCTACTACGACACTTTCACGATGTGAGTTATACGGTCGTTTAAACCTTTTGAGTCGTCACCGGTGTCCTGACCTTTTCCAGTCAAAAGTAAGGTTAGGGTTTCTTTCACTTTCACTTTCACTTCAGCGAGTCAGCACGGACTGAGAAACGTTGGACACCTGACATCGGGTGGTTCGAGGAGGTAGGTACCTAAGAGGTCCGTTCTTATGACCTCACCCAACGGTAAAGGAAGAGGTCTTTTCCGTTACGGTTTCTTACGAGTTTGATGGTTTGTTGACGTAAGTAGAGTGTACGATCATTTCGTTGCGAGTTTTAAGAGGTTCGGTCCGAAGTTGTCATGCACTTGACACTTGAAGGTCTACAAGTTCGACCATAATCTTTTCCGTCTCCATTGTCTCTACTTTAACGGTTGTAGGCGACCTAGTGGCTTTTGGTTCTCTCAAGGTCTTTTTGTAGATAAAGACGAAAGAACTGATACGGTTTTGGAAACTGACACACCTAGTGTTATTTGACACCTTTTAAGAATTTGTCTACCCTTATAGTCTGGTGGACTGGACGGAGAACTCTTTAGACATACGTCCAGTTCTTCGTTGTCAATCTTGACATGTACCTTGTTGTCTGACCAAGGTTTATCCCTTTCCTCATGTAGTTCCGACGTATAACAGTGGGACGAATAAATTGAATATACGTCTCATGTAGTGTTCTTTATGACCCGACCTACTTCGTGTTCGACCTTACTTCTGACGACCCTCTTTATAGTTATTGGAGTTTATACGTCTACTGTGGCAGGAATACCGTCTTTCGTTTCTTCTTGATTTCTCGGAGAACTACTTTCACTTTCTCGTCTCACTTTTTCAACCCAATTTTACGTTGTAAGTCTTTTGATTCTAGTATCGTAGACCAGGGTAGTGAAGTACCGTTTATCTACCCCTTTCTCACCTTTGTCACCGTCTGAATAAAAGAACCCGAGGTTTTAGTGACGTCTACCACTGACGTCGGTACTTTAATTTTCTGCGAAAGAGGAACCTTCTTTTCAATACTGGTTGGATCTGTCGTATAATTTTTCGTCTCTGTAATGAAACGGTTGTTTTCAGACAGATCGGTTTCGATAACAAAAAGGTCATCGGTACATACCTACACTCAACCTGATATTTCTTTCGACTCACGACTTCTTAACTACGAAAACTTGACACCACAACCTCTTCTGAGAACTCTCAGAGAACCTGACGTTCCTCTAGGTTGGTCAGGTAGGATCTCCTTTAGTCAGAACTTATAAGTAACCTTCCTGTCTCCGACTTCGACTTTGAGGTTATGAAACCGGTGGAGAACGTTTCTCAACTGAGTGACCTTTTCTGGGACTACGACCCTTTCTAACTTCCGTCCTCCTCTTCCCCTGTTGTCTCCTACTCTACCAACCTAGCGTAGTGGTTGAGTTACCTGTACTCAAATTCATTTGAGACCATCAACCACTACCTGTCCCTCCGGACCGTACGACGTCAGGTTTCCCAGCGTTTCTCAACCCGTGCTGACTCACTGACTTGGCTTGATACAAAATCCATACCAAGATTCGGGTCCCTATGTTTCACTTGTTCTGTCTGTTCCAGGGACGGGAATTCTTTGAATTTAATATTATCTCTTTTACTGTCCTTTATTTATTTAGTCATTATCCTTTCTATCACTTTCTTATTACCATGGATCACTGGACTTTCTTCATGAATTATTTTTCCTACCGGTTGATTCCAAAACGATACTCCTACAGTTATTCGACTTTGGAATTCTATTATATTTCGGTTGACACTCCGGTCCTCTTCACGTAAGATTCTCCTTTACAATTCATATCTCCGGGACTTCGCCATTTGCGAACCACGTAAGTTACTTAGTTTTCAAGTCACACCGGTCGTTTATTTTCTACCTTCGTTACCTGTTACCCGTTCACAGACTAGTTCTTCCTCCTGGACAACCGGGTCCATTCCTTAAATCTAAAACAACCCCTCCATCCTTACGATTAAATTTCTATTCATTGAGTGGTAGGACCCTTCTAATATTATGCGTAGAACATACTAAGGTAGTGGAGTGACTCTTAGTACAAGATCTAGAAACGATAAGTTTGACACCCAGTTCCTGGTCTTCATAGTCAAAACCGTAATTATCCTTCGAAGAGTCTTTAAGTTCATAGTCCGAAATAGAGTCAGGAAGACTTATTTTTTGACATGAAGTTGACCACAAGTCATATGTGTAAGATTCAACTCTTCGTAAGTGGACTTCACAACAAGACTTTTTAGTCATAAACGTTGATAAATATATTTTGGTATACGAAATTACGTTTATCGGTCTGCAACCAAATTGTCATTTAAATTTTTTTTTATGATATGACAGGACATTCTCTTATGTTTAAGACCTATTAAGGTCTTTCCCCAATTTATACTAGTCTGGTCTAGTCTAGTTTCTAAATAAATAGAGTTTATTTATATACTCTCGTCTGTTCTTATTTCTTCTTAGTATTTTCTACTACGGTAAATTTGGATGAACAATGAAATTTCTGTTCTACAGGGTATTATATTTCTATGAAAACATATGATCTCAGTTGAAGTAAAAGGTTGATCTCCTTGGCTGATGGACAGAGGACGACTAAGGACAGGTAATTGTCTCATTTCGGGTAGAGTTTTTGTATTGGATGTGTCGACTTAGATGGAGTATGAATGGTGAATTCAGGAAAGTACGGAATATAAGAGTTTAGTAATGGAGGATTAGAGGAACAAGATTGACAAGGAGAATAGGGTTGGAGAATTAAGACTTTTTGAGAATAATTTGATGTCGTTTCAACTTTCTTATCATCGGTTATAAATATGTAAGAAGTGGTTCTCAGTGACCATTGTAAAACGGTGAAGACAAATAGAGAAAGAAAGGAGGGGAGAGAGATACATGTGTGTGTGAATTAAAAAAGGACTTAGTTTCATCGTCTGTAAAAACAAGTTCGTAGGTTAGTACCCAGAAGTACAGAGGAATCAGAGGAGATCGGGTAGTGAGGGGAAGGGGGGACGGGAAAAACGAACACTACTGTGACTGTGATTGTCAAGTCCTGTGAACAGGATCTACATATACAAGATATATTGTAAGATGTTGTACCTAAACGAACAAAAGAGTCCTACTCCAGGTTCAATTTGTAAAACCACTCTTGTGTTGAACTACAAAAGAAACTTATCAAGAGTATCAACACAGGTCACAATCTTTCAACAGAATATCGATACTATATAGACTATTACTGAATCTGGAAGGGGGGTAGGGGCCGGGTACTTTATATTTAGACGGTTTCGAATGACGTATTCTGTAAATATCCGTAGTACATGACCATGTAAAAAGGTCAACGTAAATCTACTCTATTTTGAAGACAAAAAGAAAATTATCGGACAGCGCGCGCACGCGCGCGCGCGCACACACACACACACACACATACACAAATACGTCGTTTTCTCTACGTGTCTGTGATGCAATTTCCGTTTCCCCAATGTATTACTTGTTGTGAATTCTACATAAACACCCCCGGTCTCACCTTCTTATAGGAACTAGTGGTCGACTGATAAAGTCTTACAGTCGACCATCAAGTCATAGACATCAATTAATCCATCCCCACCGAATTATATGTTTTATAAGAGATTATATGGTATAGATTAAAAAAAAATTGACTACGAAAGAAGACTTATCTTTGTCAAGAAGTTTGTTCAGTATCCACGATAAAGGAAAGGGAAACGTACTGTATAATCTATCGTAAAATTAAAATGAAAGTTGGATCATATTCGAAGGAGATTTACATTTGAAAACTTATAATCTATGGAACTTTTATTAAAGTTTTTATAAAGGACTTTTAGTAGAACATATTATGAACTAAAATTGTGGTATAAAAATAACAGGAACACTTGACAAGACTTGACGGGATAATAAATTTATTCTTAATTATTTACTGGATAAAACGAGAAGAAAGAAGAAACTCTTTATCAAAGATTAGTCATAGATTGAGTTCACTCTGAATTTTTTACTCCCAAAATAATTTAGACGATAACAGGACTAGAAGATAAATTTCGGGTTAAATGAGCATTTTTATAAATCCCTATATTATCTACTAACACGGAAGACAAGAAAGTAGAAGGTTGGAGTCGTCAGGTCAGACGAATTATAAACGGAAATTATAGGGGTCGAGAAAGGATCTAAGTAAAAACGTACCCTCTGAAACGATTTGAAAAATAGACGAATTAGTAAGAAGAGTTTTTAGAATCTCCATTTCTGTCTCATAAAGACCAAACTATATTTTCGTAAAGGATACATTGTCAATTGCGCATAAGTCTCAGCCTGTGCTGACTTCGCTGAATCGTCGTTGTCGTCGTCTGTGTGAGGAGTCGAGACGAAAGTTCAAAGGAAATAACACGTACACTACATATGACTCTAATACGATGTAAGGAACCCCTTAATGGTTTCTTTAATTTTTGTTCCGATACAATAAGTTTCTCGAAAAAATATTAAATGATCCTTTGTATTTTGTATCAACGTCCTTGATACTCTTGATAAGTTTCTTTTGTAGTTCAACACAAGAGTGGTTTTACATATTGGTTTTACAAATTAAACCTGGAGTAGGACTCTTTTGTTCGTTTAGGTACAACATCACAATATACCCGAAGGGACCACCGAGTCTACCATTTTGCAGACAGACGTTACGCCCTCTGGGCCCAAGTTAGGGACCCAACCCTTCTAGGGGACCTCTTCCTTTACCGTTGGGTGAGGTCATAAGAACGGACCTCTTAGGGTACCCGTCTCCTCGGACCACCCGATGTCAGGTGCCCTAGCGTTTCTTTTTAAACTTGTTTAATTGAGATAAAAAGATTTGTCATAATGACTTCTTTACATTTTATAATACACTCATAATTCTTTACGAGGAACATTTGGTTCTATATAAGACTTTTCATTAGTACGTCTAAATTTTAGATGATGTGTGACTTAGCCTCTTCCGCTACCGTGGGGTGAGGTCATGAGAACGGATCATTTAGGGTACCTGCCTCCTCGGACCATCCGACGTCAGGTACCCCAGCGATTCTCAGCCTGTACTGACTCACTGAAGTGAAAGTGAAAAGTGAAAGTACGTAACCTCTCTCCTTTACCGTTGGGTGAGGTCACAAGAACGGACCTCTTAGGGTCCCTGCCCCCTCGGACCACCCGACGGCACATACCCCAACGTGTCTCAGCCTGTGTTGACTTCGCTGAATCGTCGTGTGTGACATATTTTAAACTATCAAATCCTGTGAACGGGAACTCTATATGTTTTAATGTATTACTTATCAAAAATACTGGGTGAATCGATTTATTCGAGTACAAAGAAGAGTAAATGTTTCCTCAATAAACTAAACCGACTACTCGCATCTAAAAACCAAGATATCTTCTCTTATTAACTCCTATGACGTCTCTCGGTTCTTAATATACCCCTGTACTATACGGTATATATTAATCGGAAATGTTTATCAAGAGATCATTCTTTCGCATGGATTGGTACACAGTTACAATAAGAGAATAAAGTTACTCTCCTAATTTCGATGCGATTTATCACCCTATTGTCGTTAAGACCCTGTTATTTTTTTCCAGTCGATAAAAGTTTGTCTATTTATGTAAAATTGATGTACTGATAGTGTTTATGGATAGATTATTCGATGGGGTTATACCATGAACTAGGATGTATCATAAAAGTTTATAATAGAAAAGAATAGTACCCCGAGTTAAGGATAAGGGAAATTATAGATACCTTTCTTGATATGAATATCATTCTTGAGGTCCACATTTCTTTTATAGACTTCGATGACGATTTCTCCCCTCAGTCAAAGTCAAAGACTCTTTTGAAGGAGATGAAAAGAATTTTGGTAAAGTATTTAATAGATAGGTAGACAAATAGATTTCTAAGAATTGTTGGAGTTTCTATGACGTGGGGTTACAAGTGACACCGTGAAAAATATTTTCCTATGTTTAATTAATGTGTTGTCTTTCTCAATATCTACACCTTTTGTTCAAATGCCAGTGGTCCTCCATTCCTCTCTTCCCTATTTAACCCTCTAATCCTGTCTGTGTTTTGTATGATGATATATAGATTTTGTCCATTGATTATTCTTGGATGACATCTCGTGTCCCTTGAGATGCGTTAGGAGACATTACTGGATGTACCGTAGTCGTAGAATTTTTCTCACATATGTACATTTACACATTGACTAAGTAAAACAACTTGTTGTCCTTAATTGTGTTGTAACATTTAGTTGATATGAGACTATTTTTTAAAATTTTTTTCTAAGAGTTATTGAACTTTCCGTTCTAATATAATTTTTATGTTCAGTATTGGGGACAAGAGGTCTTCAAATATCGATTATGAATGTACTTTCTTCCATTCTAATTTAAGTCCTCAGATCAGTGTTTTGACTTGGTATATCTTATGTTCATAAGTAGTTTATTTCTAAAGAGTCACTACTTGACTCTGTTATATTACTAAAAATAACGTCCCGTAGACGATTTTTATAAAGTGTCAAAATTTCCCGATCGTATGACTTCTCATAGTTCAAAGAGAAGTTTTGAAGTTCGACAATTAAGTAAATAAAGTGTTCATAAAGTTATGTATAACATCCGTTCCTTTACATGATTTATGACACTTCTTACATTTTGATATCTGTTCAAACCAGCTAGGTAAAGAGGTTCTTTGAATGTTAGGTGGCCCGAGTCGTATGTATAGGGAATTTTACGAAATAGAAGAACTTTATGTTTTGAACTCAATCACAGTCTTTTGTAATAATTAGGTTCACCGTAAATGGACTAGAACGTCACTGTAGTGACCCAATAAAAACCATCACAACTACACTTCTTGTACCATAAATAAGAAACGTGTGTCCAGTATCCGTTATAACCATTTTCTCCACGAACGTCAAAACCCCTGAGACAATATTTACTAGTGGTACAGCAGAAGGAGTAGATTTCGATGTAGAACGGCTCCCGGTAGGTACCATACAGCGACGAGTTAGAGAGCTTGAAGTACAGCACGTTATCGGGAAAGACGTTTCTTTTTATACTTATCAAAACTTTCTGTGATATTTCCTTCAACATTTTGTGACTTTTATTAAGGGATAAGGACCTTGTATCAAGAGGATGAGTTCTTACCCCAATTCTTGGTGATTTCTTTACAAAATTCTTGGTTTTGAAGTCTTAATAGAACCTCTCTATTATGAGTACGTATACTTTTTGTCTTCTTTTTTGTCAGTAACTCAAATCTTATGTTGTCTAATCTCAAGAAGGTACATCAATTTTTATGTGAAAAATAAGGTTGTCTTAAGAATATCGGACATAATTAAGAGTTTGTGTATTTCTGTCCAATGTACCTTGTGATTTGAAGTGTCATTTTTATGTGAATCTTTTATTTTAGTGAATATTGAATCCGTTAATGAATCTTTAAATAATGAATCCTACATCAACACACACTCGAGTCAACACAGACTGAGAAACGTTGGGGAACCTGACATCAGACGGTCCGAGGAGACAGGTACCTTAAGAGATCCGTTCTGATGACCTCACCCAACGGTAAAGGATGAGGTTCCCTTTACCTCACCCCTTAAGGTGTGGGTCCCTAGGTTGGACGTAGAGAACACAGAGAACGTGACCGTCCACCTAAGGAAGGTGACGTGGTGGACCCTTCATATATCCTACATTATTAAGGGACGGAATAGTCTTACATGATACCGTCACTAATATTTGGGAACACACTAAAATCCATTGTTCTCCTTTCTACCATAGTATTTTGGAAAAAGTAAAACCACAAAATTTGATGTCTATTCAGGACCGATACAAATAATTAATTTGAGGTACCACAGAGATTAAGTTTACTGACAAGTGGTTCGTCAAACTTTTCTTTCAATGTAATTTTTAAAAAAAGAATAATAAATAAAAAAATTGCCTTTCTATTGACGAAATGTCTTGACAAAAGACAGTTTGGAGTTGTACTTAGTCAGTGTCCATATGTATAAAGGGGAGGGAAAACTTGGAGGGAGGGGTAGGGTGGGGAGATCCAACTATGTGTCGGGGACAAAACTCAAAGGACTCGGTATGATAAGAGATAAATTATATTCGAAGTTGGAGTTTATAAGAAATCTTAATTCTTTGTTCTTATACCCTTCTTTACCCCTCTCCCCATTGTTCTGACGTTTAATGAGACGTGTTTCTGTTGACGAGTGTGTCATGCGTGGGAGGATGGTGGTCTAGAGACACGTTCGATGGAATGGGACGGACCTTGAGAGTAAGTAAGAGGGAGATGGGGTTAAGACGGATCACTTGAGGAGTTTGGAGTGTAAGTTAAATTAGTAGTGAACGTTCCCTTCGTAGTAGGTAGAGGGATTGATCCAGTTTGGAGTGTGTATGTGTGTACTACATACATATATATGGAGTATTACGTGTAGAGTATGCATGTGTATTGACGTTAAAATGTAAAATACACATAATCGTAGATGGTATGACCGTTGTTAAATCATTTTACTGTATTTTTTCATTACACCATATTAATGACATTGTTCAAGTCCGAAGTTTATAACAAACTGATACGTAGAATTTCAAACTAAGTCTTCTATACCGGTGATGTAATATTTCGTACGAGATTCGACTCCTAAGTGAAAGCCTTCTGAACTTCAAGGTTCGGACGACGAATGACCACCACCAAATCAACGATTCAGTACAGACTGAGACGCTGGGGTACCTGACCTCGGGTGGTCCGAGGAGACAAGTACCCGAAAGGTCCGTTCTTATGACCTCACCCAACGGTAAAGGAGGAGGTCCCCTAAAAGGACTGGGTTCCTAGCTGGGGTGTAAAGGATACAGAGGACTCGACGTCCATCTAAGAAGTGGGTGACTCGGAAGTCCCTTCGGGATGATCGTCGCCCGAAAGGTTTTGTCCTTCTCTTCGTGTGTATACTTATATATGATACGTATATGTGCATAGAAAAGAGTACCCCCTCTCAACCAACCCTTATACCTCTTTTACTCTACTCGAATTACACCTTGTATAACAACCTGACGGATCCTATGGGTCCTCTACATCTATTGACCCGTGTGTCGAGTTCACGAACTCTTATTTGTGAGTACATCTTCTTTCTGTAGACCCTTTGGTATCCTTACTGCTCTGATGTGTCTATAATGTCTTGTATATCGTACATTTCTCTTAAATTAGAATCTTAGAATCCTTTATAGTTGTAAATTCCTTGTTCTTTTTGTCTGTTGGTTATCTTTTTCCGATTCTTCTTTGTCTTTTTCTTTGGACCTGTCTGAAAATTCTTGGTGTATGACGTACAAGTCTTGTGTGTTATAAAAAGTTTTAAATGTCATCAAATGTTTACTTAGACATTAGCTCCATTACATACTACGAGTTCGTAGATGTGTCCTAAACGTTCAAGAGAGTGATTTAAGTCGTACATAAATACCTTTCGGATTCTTATATTCATATAAGTTCTTAAAATTTCCTTAACATAGAAGATTCGTTGGGTTTGACAGTGGTGTTAGATTTTGATAATGCCATAACAATACAGGAGTGAGAGGGAAAAGGTGATACCCTTTATTTTGTCATGACGACTGTAAATTCACGACTGTCTTCAAATTCTCCAATAAAGGATGTCGTCGGGTCTATTATATACTTTAATGGAAATGAAAATTACCGATGTTGTTGTTGGTTATTGCGACTTACGAAAGTGATCAAAAAGACTTGAGTCATAAACCTTTTCTTTGTCTAAAACGATAAGAAATTTTCTTCAATAATAAATCAAATCCCTAAATTTTTTTAAAAAATTCCACGATTTTGAGATATATCTCATACTATGATTGTACAAAAATCTTAATTAGTAATAAGAACCAAGTAATACACATAATTTCATATACTTGATATATAAACTGTAAAGGATTTTTTTTTCTGATCTCTAGAAGTCCTTTTAATCTCTATGGTTCCTTTGGAAAGTACGTTTCTACCCGTGTTATTTCCTGTCTTTGTCATACCTGGATTGTCTTCGTTTTCTATAATTCTTCTCCACCGTTCTTATGTGTCTTCTTAATATGTTTTTTCTAGAAGTACTGGGTCTATTGGTGCTACCACACTAGTAAGTGGATTTCGGTCTATAGAACTTTGCACTTCAGTTCACCCGAAATCCTTCGTAGTGGTGCTTGTTTCGATCACCTCCACTATCTTAAGGTCAACTCGATAAAGTTGAGGATTTTCTACTACGACACCTTCACGATGCGAGTTATACGGTCGTTTAAACCTTTTGAGTCGTCACCGGTGTCCTGACCTTTTCCAGTCAAAAGTAAGGTTAGGGTTTCTTTCCGTTACGGTTTCTTACGAGTTTGATGGATGACGTAGTACCTTGAGTAGAGTGTGCGATACTTTCGTTACGAGTTTTGACAGGTTCGTTATCACCGAGTACTACTAAAAACACCAGGAAACTCCTATACTACTTTCGTTATCTAGACCAGAGGTCTTGCCGACTACACATGTAAAGTCTCGAAGGAGGATCTCGGGTTGGTACCCGTCCATCGAGGTACTGGGGTTCAATTAATAAAAGTTTTTTTTTTTTTCCAAGTGCCTGTAGTTCCGGACTGTCATTTCACGGATTTCCATAATTATATATATAGCTTTTGTTCTCCAATGAGTGTTTTAATCTTAACGTCCGTTTTTCTTTAGTATCTCCTTTAACCGTCACTGCTAATCTTTTTACAGGTGTCTCTCCCACGGAACAGTTTAAACGGCACAGCCTTGAGGGACCATTAATACGGAAAACGTCTCGGTCTGTCCTTGATTCTCGAACCTCGATGGTTTGTGGACTCAATTTCACATAGGAAACGTGAAAGATCCCTATTTAGGAGTCAACACATTTAGGGGTTTATGACAAGACTTCATATTAAACAAGGGGTATTTTACACGTGTGCCACTCTTCATCCTTCGTTGTTTCCACGTGGTTTTCTTATTTTCCAATTGACTAAAGAAAAGGTCGTGGTGAATGACGCTTACTTGACAGATCAGTCTGTGATAGACTAGAAGTACCTTCATCCTAAATCATTAATAATACTCAATTTGTTTAACCAACAGGTTAACATATGTAGTAAAAGAATACTTATACAAATCGGACTCAGTCAAAGGAACTTAAGGTAGTGGTACCCCTGACTGTTTTATTTAAGGTTATACCTACTAATTTCCGACCTGAGAGTTGTGAGCATTTACGAAAGAATACACCAAAGGTCCGTCACTCGTTCTCTGTGGGCACAACAGGAATTTTGAATGTTCACCTGAAGGGACCACCAGGTCACCAATCCTAAGGTGGACGGTTACGTCCCCTACATCAAACTAGGGACCAGGCCTTCTAAGGTATATGGTGTCCCTTTGATGACTCGAGCACACGGTGTTGGTGACTTCGGGTGTGTGGGGTCTCAGGTACGAGGTGTTGTTCTCTTCATGGTGTCACTCCTCGGACGTCAGGTGTTGATCTCTCGACGAGGGTGAACGAAGTCGATCTCTTTCGGACACACGTCGGTGCTTCTAGGTCGTGTCAGTTTTAATTTATTTAATTAATGAAATTTTTTTGAATGTGTATACAAATTGACCTAGTAGGATATTTTTTCCTCGACTCTGGTGGAAGATGAAGTTCCTTCTACTACATTTGAATACAAAAACGATAAGGAGAGTACTTCATGTTGATTTTGGGACCTGTAATATATATACTGTTTGCATTCATTTTCAACCTCTCTTCTTTTGTCTGATCAATCTCGGGAATTCTAAGTTCCTTGTTATACCACTCAAGGAATTCAAAAGAAATCGGAATATATAGAGTCAGAACCTCATCGTCTTCGACCGTTGGGTCCTCGTCCGTATGTATTTTTCTGCAGGTTGTTTTCGGGACGGTCTTGTGGTTCTTTTCCTGTCGTACCTTTCTGTTTTTTGAAAACCTGTTATTAGTGAGATGAAATCGATTTGTGGTGTCTTTTTTGACACCGGGGTGAAGGTAAGAGTGTCCGGTTCGTCGATCGGATCTGAAGATGGGAGTGTTCCGACATTAGTCCATGGGTCATAGAGACCACCTTGCCACAGTCTCTTCTGTTCCATCCCTCGGTCCTGAAAATGGGATCCGTTGTCCATTGTTCCGTGGACACGTCACAGTCACTTCTGGTTCGTTCCTCGGTCTTACAGGCGAAAGTGTGTCCTCACTACTCTCCGGCGGAGTGGAGGGGTGAACCACGACAGTCTCCTCTGGATCATCTCTTAGTCCTGCGAGTGGTAGTGCGTCTCATTACTCCGGTGAGGGCGGGGACGGGTTCCATTGTTGCTCGAGTGGTCCACGACTGCCACCGGATAGGCCCTTGGACTTGAAGATGGAGGTGAAACGTCATTGTTTCGTCGTTGGGGAAGGGAACGGTCTCGTCATGACCTTTTTCAGTTGATTTTGTTTTCCATAAAAATTTATTCTAAGTCTCATGGGTGTTTATGTCTCTTGTTTGATCACCTATGGTCACTATTCTCCCTTTCCCCTCCCCGTTATGACCACAACCCCCTCTTTTCCCGATAACACCTAATATACTGTAGTACACACACTTTGAAAGGTTTTGACGTTTTGTGATATCTTAAATTTCTTATAAAATAAGTTGGCTTCCTTTTTTCTAGGGTTCAGAGTGTTGTATTATATTTTTATAAGAACAAAGTTAGTTTAACATGAGTCGTATAATTCTTGGTTGTTCTAGAGTTTGAGTTACTTATCTCTATTCTTTACTGTTATATTTTTCCTGTCGCTACAATCTTAACAGTTTCTAAATTTGGTCAGTACTATGTTTACGAAAGTTCTTGTTCGAACTTGGTTTACTTTTTTATCTTCCGGAGTCTTTTATTCGAGTCATTACTTTATCTTATGTATTTATTGATTTACCTTTAAAATCTTGAGTTTCTTCTTTTTTTTTGGGTTTATTTTTCGAGTCACTTACCCTAGTTGTCATCTTACCTTTCCTTCCTTTAAATCACTTGACCTCGTACCTTGTTTTCTTTAATAGGTTAGTCTTATTGTTACTGTCTTATATTATCTTATTTCGTTGTCTTGGAACCCCTTGACACCCTATATTGTTGTTGTAGATTTTAACCCCAGTGTCTCAGAACCTTCCTTTCCTCTTTCTTTCGTCCCGACTTTCTCAAGAATTTCTTTATAACGACTTTTGGACTGTAGACTGTCCTCCGTTTCTAAATTCTACGACTTGTTTGAGGTTTACCGTATGTGGTTTCTGTAGGTTCTGTTCTGTATAGTATTAATTCGAAGACCTTTGATTTTTACTTCTTTTTTCCCGAACTTTAATCGGGCTCTTTTACTTCGGATAATATCTTTTTTGACCTCATTGACGTCTAAAGAGTAGTCTCCAGTTTCTCGGTTCTCCTCCACCGGGTCCAAAAGTGCACCACTTTATTTTATTGGGATTTGGGTCTCTTTTAGTGGGAGCTCTTACGTCCCCACGTTCTATGAGAGTATACTTTCTTTGGAAGTTACTAAATAACGGTGACACTAATTACTGCAAAAGATCTATCCTTTTTTTTTTTTATTTTCTTCTTTAGAATTTTGTGTTCCCTTTTTTTCCCTTGTTTTTTTATCCTTCTTATTTATATACCCATTTATGTTATTTGACAGGAAGAACACAAAAGTTTTTATACAAACTGTATATTCCGTTTTTAATATTGTAACACACTATACTAAAATTTACATACGTCTTCTTTATAAATCATGTTAACACAACATTCACCGTCTATTACTTTCATACATTTATCTCCATCAAAGATGTGAAGTGGACTTAACCATTTGACTACTGTGGTCATTTGACACTGTTCACTATAAATATACTACATTGTGTATTTCGTTGGTACTTTTTTTACGACATGTGAGTCTTTGTGTGAGGTTCACAAAATTTGAGTTTTTGTGATACCTATTTAGTTTGACATTGAAAATCATTCACATTTTCATTAAATATCCTTACTTCTCTTTTCTTTTCTCCGTTCTTCTTTTTGTCTTTTGTTTTGACTTTCTTTATAGTTCCTTTGAATTTATGTATTCACTTATTTTTACTTTTATTTCATTCTCCTTAAGGGTTCTGTCGTTTCTGGGACTCGAATGAAGGGGAGTATTCGTGTAGTTTTAATGTTGATGAATGGCTAACTACTTTTTCTAGACTTGGATGGTCTTTTCTAGAAGACGTGATTTCCATATTTCTTCCTTGGTATTGCCTCTACCTGTCCTCTCCACCTCAACATCAGCTCAGTTTTGGAGTTGGGAACCCAACCCAGTGGGTGTTTGCCATCTTAACAATGTTGACGTCTCCAAGAGGGGGCCCCTTATTCCCCAGACACGGGGTGTTACCCGAGACATCGGGTCTCAGCACATGGTCTTTCTACTCGGGGGTCTCATAGACCGAAACTTCTAGTCACTACGAATGAAAGTCCTCTGAGTCTTCTGACACCCTTTATCTCTGAGGTAAGACTTTCCCGTCTGTGTTTTAGAACGGACAACAACCTTAGCCCCGACTACCGTCACTCCTCGGACCCAGTCTGCGTGGACGACTAGAACCTCTCACAGGGTCTCTTCGTCCTCCGTTGACCTCGAGTGCGACTCCGTTTCTGTGACCACCGTCGGTAAAACCCCTCGGACAGGATGGTACCCCTGTGACCACAACTGTTCGCGGTAAGACCTTATGAGGGAGATCGAATAATTACAGTTCTGGGTCGAGGGAGGTGGGGGGTCGTTGGTGTTCACGACCTTGGGGAGTCCGGTTCGTTGATTGGTTCACCCTGTGCCGAGGTGGGTGGTCGTATACCCGTGGAATTGTAGGGACTCGGGTATCGTCAGGGACTTGTACTTGGATCGGTGGTGTCCCGGGTCCTGCGTCGACGTGTATGGTCACACTTCCGTGGTCTGGAAGGTCTCGAAGTGACGGTCTCTGTCTCTGGGTCGAAACTGGTGGTCATCCGTCCGTTTTAGGGGTCTTATGAGACTCTGAGTGTAGTCGTTCGGACGAAATCGTAATCCTGGTCGAAGTAGATAGGAAGGATTTGATAAAGTTCTTTGACGTCTCCTTCCTTACAAAGGTTTGAGTAAGACTCCGGTCGTTGTGGGACTATGGTTTTGGTCTATTTCCATAGTGTTCTTTACTTTTAATATCCGGTCTTAGTGACTACATGAATCTACGTTTTTAGGAGTTGTTTATAACCGTCTTGTTTATGTTTTATGTAATTTTACTAGTATGAAGTACTAGTTTACCTGAAGTATAGTCCATACGTTCTTACCAAGTTGTCGGTGTTTATTTGATTACACCTGTGATTGTTTGACTTCTTATTTTTGATATATTAGTAGAGTTATCCACGTCTTTTTCCAAAACTGTTTTAAGTTGTGGGCAAATACTAAAATCTTTTTGTTTTTGTTTTTGTTTGAGAGGTCTTTCACCCGTATCTCTTATATGGAGTTGTATTATTTCCGGTATGTATTCGGATGTCGATTGTAACGTGAGTTGTCACTTTTCAACTTTCGTAAAGGAGATTGTAATCCTTATTATGTTCCTACGGGTGAGAGGGGTGAAAATAAGTTGTGTCATAATCTTCAAGATCGGTGACGGTATCGTTAGTCTGTTCTTTTTATTCTCCTTAGATTTAACCTTTCATTTTGACAGTGACTGACGTCTACTGTATATTATTATCTTTTGGGATTTCTTTTGATGAACTCAAGTTGTTACTTAGACCATTTCGACGTCTTATGTTTTAATCATATATCTTTAGTGAACGTGAAGATATGGGATGGTTACTTGATAGTCGCTTGATAGTCTTTCTTTTAAGTTTCTTTGTTAGAATAAATGTTAATGTGACTTTTCTTATTTTATGAATGCTTATTTGTATATATTCCCCATTTTTCTGGACACAGGGATATATGTTCCTGAGAAGATCTGGGAACATTTATGTACGGAATGTATAAATAACAAACACGTAATTAATATATAACTGAGTTCTAATTACTTTTATATAATGTTTTATTTTTAATTTAAAAGAAGGGTTTAAAGTAGAGTGATTACTTAATACTGATTTTTAAATAACCAATTACAAGAATTCTCCTAGATAATCCATTCTTATTCCATCTTATTCCATTATTCTTATTCCATTCTTATTTCATCGACTATTTATAGGGTTGTTAGACTATTGATGGTTATATTAATAAAAGAAAAATAACGATTCCAATGCTTCAATTTTCTTATACCGAGTAAATATGACCGACCAAAAAATATCCATAATGTGTTTAAAATTTTACAATTTAAGAATATTGTTGGAAGAAAATATAATGGTTAGACTTTTTACGTAATTGTGGATATACTTTATATTATAACGATTATCGATTGTGACTTAAGAATGATACACAGAATTTACATAGTAAGAAATATACGTATGAGACACAATTCATAAAATATACGTAATAGAGTTCAAGACTAAGAATTTTGTTGGGATTCTCCGTTATAATAATAAGAGTAGATCTACTCCTTTGACTAAGAGTTTCTTCAATTGACTAGCATTCGACTTATGATTACAGTCCTATACCAGAGTCCAGTCAGACTGAGATCTCGGACACGAGGTGTAATATGGACAGTAGACTCTAAATTAGAGGAAGCTATTCTCCTTCCTCATCCCAACGTATTGATTTATGTCGTCCTATAATATATTTTCGTGGTGAAAAAAAACGTTCATAGGTAAAAATTTTATATCTTATAATATCAATTTTTGGTACCCACTCTACTGAAGTAAGACATGTATAAAGTCAGTGAACTTTACTTATAAGACTGTCCTTTACCCCTAAGGTTGGTTATAAGAAAAGGGAAAAGAGTTCAAAATGGTTCTGTAGAGTTTGTAGGGAGTATGGAAAAATATGTGAAGAGTTTATTAGATAAGCATAAAATTTAAATGTAGAATGTGTTTTAGTTTATTTACGGTATGTCTCTTGTTTGATTAAGACTTTGGTTCTTAACCCCATTTTTTGAATACCTCTTTCTGTGTGACCTATTCAACTCGGAACTTTTCTATGACCCAAAGTTTTATATCTCTACCTAGGAAACCCTTCGGTATTTCCGGACGTCTCACTGATTCAACTGTTCATTGTGTGATCCTTTTAAACAAATATTTTAATAAATTGGTTGTCACAAGACACTGTTGGATCTCCCCACCCTACACCACCCTCCCTCCAAGTTCTCTTTCCCCTGTATACATATGACCGAGTAGGTATGACGACATAAGTCAAGTCAGGTCAGCGGGTCAGCACAGATTGAGAAACACTGGGTACTTGACATACATCGTGTCGTCCGAAGGGACAGATAGCGGTTGAGGGTCTCGAACGAGTTTAAGTACAGGTACCTCAGCCACTGCGGTGGGTTAATAGAGTAGGAGACATTAAGGGAAGAGGAGGACGGGAGTTAGAAAGGGTCGTAGTTCCAGAAAAGGTCACTCAGTCGAGAAGTGTAGTCCACCGGTCTCATAACCCCAAAGTCGAAGTCGTAGTCAGGAAGGTTACTTATAAGTCCTATCGAAAGGAAATCCTGACTGACTAAACTAGAAGGACGTCAGTTTCCCTGAGGATTCAGAAGAGATTGTGGTGTCAAGTTTTCGTAGTTAAGAAGTCACGAGTCGAAAGAAATATCAGGTTGAGAGTGTAGGTATGTACTGATGCCCTTTTTGGTATCAAAATGATCTCCCTGGAAACAGCCGTTTCATTGACAACATACCGTCTTTAGTTGTGTCGTGACATTTCGTTAATGTGAGGTTAATTTTTATTTGATTTTTAATAAATTGTTGTCATCACATTTTGTCGATTTTTTTTTGATACTGTTAAAATCCGATATGACTATTCGTATTTTAATAGTTTCATTGTATACAAGGTGAATAACTCGGAAATAATACCCGGTCTTCGTTACGACGATACACAAATTTGTACATAATGAAGTAAATTAAGAATTTCATTGGGATATAGATAATGAATATTCCATTATTATACCTTTACATCACAATCTAATCAATTCTCAAAACTCCTTGTCTCGGTCTTGGGTTTTGAAGTTACTATGGTCTCGGATTGGTTTTACATCAGTAATGACAGAATTTAGTGTCCTTCCGTGACAAGGATCCTTTAAATACAGTGTGTACATAATAATACATAGTAAAGTCCGTATGTGTTTCTTATCTCATGTAAGTCCTACCTTTTCTCGATCTATTGTGTACGGTGTGTTTTTTTGACGAAAATTTTGTGGGTTTTGTGAATTCATCTCTCCTCTTTAAGGTATTTACATGACTTCAATAGAACTTTATAAACTTTTCAATAATACTTCTCCTCCGTAGGAAAGATGTCTTAGTGAGATCTTCTGTTCTATCTGATACAGAGTTCTGCCTTACTCGAAAAATTTATTGATCGTCACGTTTCTTTTCTATGCACGTCAAATCCCCCTCCATTCGATAGTTAGACTTCCTCTAGTCGGGACCCTAAAGAAGTCTTCCTTACTACGATTTCGACTTCGAGGTCATGAAACCGGTGGAGTACGCTTCTCAACTGAGTAACCTTTTCTGACTACTACCCTCCCTAACCCCCGTCCTCCTCTTCCCCTACTGTCTCCTACTCTACCGACCTACCGTAGTGGCTGAGCTGCCTACACTCATACTCACTTGAGGCCCTCGACCACTACCTGTCTCCGGACCGTACGACGCTAAGTACCCCAGCGTTTCTCAGCCTGTGCTGACTCACTGACTTGACTTGACTTGACTTCGATAGTTAGAGGTCTCCATGAGTAGATCTCCGAAGTACACAGAATCAACGAGTGAGCCCAGGTTGGGAAACACTGGGGTACCTGACATTGTATGGTCCGAGGAGACAAGTTCCCTAAGGGTCCGTTCTTATGACCTCATCCATCGGTTTGGGAAGAGGTCCCCTAGAAGGGGTGGGTTCTTAGCTTGGGTCCAGAGGTTGTAACGTCCGTCTAAGAAATGACTCGGATCTCCTTTTCGGGGTCTTCGCGAAGTACTCCTGGGTGGTTTTCTGCATCTATCCTAAAGACGTGACTACTCTCGACTTTGGTATCCTGTAGTCCGTAGCCAATGGTGATCCCTTTATGGACGCGAATCAACGAGTCAGCACAGACTGAGAAAGGTTAGGGGGCCTGACATCGGGTGACCGAGGAGACAGATACCCCAAAAAGTCCGTTCTCATGACCTCGCCCAACGGTAAAGAAAGAGACAACCTATGAGGACTAGGTCCTTAGGTTAGGTGCAGAGGTCACGGAGGGTGTGATGTCCGTTTAAGAAATGGACGACTCGGGTGACCCCTTCGGACGGACGATCGTATGTCTAAGAAAACTTCCTAAGAGAGGTGACTCGGAGATTGTTCCATCCTATCTCGTTTTTATTTCTATCTTCGTCCGACCACTGTTAATTGATTCTTCTTTCTCACCTTACGACTGTGTGAGAAAGGTATTAAGACAGAATAAGTCACAACAAGTTATCACAGGTTGAGAAACGTTGAGATACCTGACGTCGTACGGTCCGAAGGGACAGGATGTGGTAGAGGGTCTCAAACGGGTTTGAGTACGGATGGAACTCTTTCTGATTTATACATGGAGAATACTAATACCGTTTTTAAGTCTATTACTCTTCTAACTATGACATGAAATACGAAATTCATTACTCTTATAACACTATTAAATGTTGGATCAAGAAGTGTGATCTGAGTAATTGATTAAGGTAATTATAAATGTTTCTTGGATAATTAAATATTAAGTAGACCAGGACCTCTATTCGGACCTCTCAAACCACCGTACCGTAATATTATTTTAAAATATTCTACGTTACCCCTAGGGTATTTACCCTACGAATTCTTTCCTAAGTGTTTCTTCTAACTCTTTCCTTCATGGAGGACTCATCTTTTTCTTTCCGTAAGATCCGTCTCTCTTTTTGAACTCGTTTTGGGAACCTCCATATTATGACGTACTACGTAAGTCTAGGATTTTCACCAAGAACTATTCAAATGTTATACTTTCTTACCCATCCCTGTTTCATTTTGTACTTCGTCTGTTCAGCCGTCTCCGGTTTTGCGTCGCAGAATTAGTGGTATGACCATATACTTGACATTGCACTTTCAGTTGTTAAGAGTTTGAGTGATTCGAGTCTTGGAAGAAATATGTGAATTTTTAATCCTTGAGGTTTCTCAAAAGTAATCGCATCCAATCTAGATGGTTATAGTATACTCTTTACTTTTGATACTTTGAACTTTTATAAATAAATTAAATTTTTATCATTATATTATTTCGTACAATCGTTTTTACTGTCAAGACACTTTTGTGGTAAAAGGTTTTTTGTTTTAAATCATTTTTCTTAATGAAAAATTGTAAAAACGTAAATAAAAATATACACATTGTTACCTTCTATTGACCCAAGAGTATTGACGAAAAGGTAGGTTTTATAATGGTATATCATAAACCCAACCTCAGATACTTCGTTAGTCTGTGTGTCTAAAACATGTCTAGGTGTCGACCTTTGACCTCTTCCTTTGGTCGAGGTCAGAAAAACAGACCTTTTAGGGTGCCTGTTCCTCGGGGTCCCCATGTCAGGTACCCCGACGTTTCTCAACGTGTACTGACTCGTGTTACGTGTTGTCGGCCTTTTCCTAATAAATTTATAAAAGACCATTAACAGACTGTGATGTGATTTTGAGTTGTTCACAATGAAGATTTCCGATCAACATTTCACTACTGGGTACAATCATTTGAAAGATATGTGACATATAACTAGATGGAACATGGTAGTTAATTTTTTATGACCAAATACCTCAATGTGTCTAGGTGGTTTCCGTTATACAGATTAATATGTTGAGGGGGGAGTTAGAGTAGTTTTATGAGTCATACCCCTTCGAGTATCACTGTTTATGTTCAAAAGAGTTTAAAAGATGACCCGTTGTTCATAATAGTCAACAAAAGGGAGTTCGTTGTTTAAATGAAATATTCGAAACATTAAGTTGATTCTATAATTAAAACTATAATTTGACCGTCCTTCTAAGTCTCTGAAGGAGTTGAAAATCGTCTTCAAATTTGACGATAATTTTATCTACTCGCAACTAACAACTTTATTTGTGGTGCGGTTTTTCTACTTTCGTAAAAGTTTTAGTTCTTTCTTTACGGTTATAACAGATGTTTCGACTTAATAAAAGTGTGAAGTTGTCGACGTGGACCACGAGGTGACTGATCATTCATTTTTCTTATACCTCATTGATCCGTAGTTGAGGTCGACCCGAACCTCTAGTAATCGATTTTGGATGCGTCGTCGACAAACTTTTACTCTTAATCACTACGACTTTTGGACGGTAATAAAGTGACCTCGAACTATATATAGTATAAGTCTCGTCACCAAAACTTGAACTCGTTCGTAGTCCTAGTGAACGTCCCAAACAATTTTATGTCTAAGGTCTAAGGGATGGTAGAGGTCAACAATTAAGTCCCACGTTATTAAAGTATAGTTCAAAGGTCCACTACGGCTGTACTACTAGGTCCTTATGAAACTCTTACTTATGAGATCTCTTATGAAGATGACCAAATAATTGTTCTATCCACCTCTTTTGTCAGAAAAAATGATACACTGATTAATTAATCATAGAGATAATTAAACCTTAAATGTGATTAAAATTCATCAAATTTATACATCTTTTAGTCAAGTCAAGTCAAGTCATCGAGTCAGCACAGGCTGAGAAACGTTGGGGTACTTAGCGTCGTGTCAGGTAGTGGTAGAGGGCCTCAAGTGAGTCTGAGTGCAGGTAGCTCAGTCACTACTGTAGGTCGATAGAGTAGGAGACAGCAGGGGAAGAGGAGGACGGGGGTTAGGGAGGGTCGTAGTCTCAGAAAAGGTTACTCAGTTGAGAAACGTACTCCACCGGTTTCATGACCTCAAAGTCGAAATCGTAGTAAGGAAGGTTTCTTTAGGGTCCCGACTAGAGGAAATCTTACCTGACCAACCTAGAGGAACGTCAGGTTCCCTGAGAGTTCTCAGAAGAGGTTGTGGTGTCAAGTTTTCGTAGTTAAGAAGCCGTGAGTCGGAAGAAGTTTCAGGTTGAGAGTGTAGGTATGTACTGGTGTCCTTTTTGGTATCGGAACTGATCTGCCTGGAGTCAGTCGTTACATTACAGAGACGAAAACTTATATGATAGATCCAACCAGTTTTGAAAGGAAGGTTCCTCATTCACAGAAAATTAAAGTACCGACGTTAGTGATAGACGTCACTAAAACCTCGGGGGTTTTATTTCAGACTGTGACAAAGGTGAAAAGGGGGTAGATAAAGATTACTTCACTACCCTGGTCTATGGTACTAGAAGCAAAAGACTTACAACTCGAAATTCGGGTGAAAAGGCGAGAGGAGAAAGTGAAAGTAGTTCTCCGAAAAATCGAGGAGAAGTGAAAGACGGTATTCCCACCACAGTAGACGTATAGACTCCAATCACTATAAAGAGGGCCGTTAGAACTAAGGTCGAACACAAAGAAGGTCGGGTCGCAAAGAGTACTACATGAGCCGTATCTTCAATTTATTCGGCCCACTGTTATATGTCGGTACTGCATGAGGAAAAGGATAAACCTTGGTCAGACAACAAGGTGCAGGTCAAGATTGACAACGAAGGACTGGACGTATGTCTAAAGAGTTCTCCGTCCAGTCCACCAGACCATAAGGGTAGAGAAAGTCTTAAAAGGTGTGAAATAACACTAGGTGTGTCAGTTTCCGAAACCGTATCAGTTCTTTCGTCTTTATCTACAAAAAGACCTTGAGAGAACGAAAAAGGTACTAGGTCGTCTACAACCGTTAAACTAGAGACCAAGGAGACGGAAAAGATTTTGGTCGAACTTGTAGACCTTAAAGTGTCAAGTGCATAACGACTTCGGACCGAACCTCTTAAAACTCGTAATGAAATGATCGTACACTCTACTCACGTTGACACGCCATCAAACTCGTAAGAAACGTAACGGAAAGAAACCTTAACCTTACTTTTGACTGGAAAAGGTCAGGACACCGGTGACGACTCAAAAGGTTTAAACGACCGTATAACTCACGTCGTGAAAGTGTCGTAGTGGAAAGTCCTAAACTTTGTCGAGTTGACCTTTAGGTAGTGGAGGTGATCGAAACAAGCATCACTACTAAAGATTCCGGGTGAACTGAAGTGAAAGGTTCTACAGACCGAGATCTAATCACTAGTGTAGTAGTACTAATAGACCCAGTACTTCTAGAAAAGACATGTCAAGAAGGTACATAAGAACGGTGGAGAAGAATTATAGAAGAGGAAGACAATCCAGGTCTGGTAAAGACAGGAAATAGCTCGGGTAGAAACGTACTATATAAGGGAACCATAGAGATTAAAAGAACTTCTCTAGAGATCAGAAAGGGTAAGACAACAAAAGGAGATAAAGAAACGTAACTAACGATTTCTTCCGAAAGAATAGAGAGGAACGATAAGAACCCTTGAGACGTAAGTCTACGAAAATAGAAAGGAAAAGAGGAAACGAAAAACGGAGAGAAGAAAAGTGTCGATAAACATTCCGGAGAGGTCTGTCGGTAAAACGAAAAAACGTAAAGAAAAGGTACCCCTACCAGAACTAGGGACAGAGGACATGTTACAGTGGTAGGAGTAAGGTATCAAGTAGTCCGTGAGATAGATAGTCTAGATCCGGGAATTTAGATAAAGAGTGAAGGTGACATATTAGTATTCCCTAAACTAAATCCAGTATGGACTTACCAGATCGCCAAAAGGGATGAAAGAAGTTAAATTCAGACTTAAACCATTATTCCTCAAGTACTAGACTCGGTGTCAGTCCAGGACCAGAACAAAAACAACTGACATATCTCGAAGAGGTAGAAACCGACTTCTCTTATATTAGTTAAACTAAAACCACAACTGGTAGACCACTACAGGTACACATCCCAGAAGAGAACACACCAACCTCCTCCCACAAACGATACTGGTCACGTAAAAGAACCGTTTTGAGATAATCAGAAACGGGACGAAGTAAGGCGTAAGGTTCTGGTTTAAACGGACAATGAGGTCCACAAAGAACTGAAGGATGAAAACGTAAGGTCAGGGGATATTACTTTTCCTGTAGAAAAAACCCACAATCAAGATTTTCCAGAACATCCAGAAGTATTTTGGCAAGTTGAAGTCGAAGAAGTCACAATGACCAACCCCGTATCTGAACCTAATGACACTATGACTTACCAAACGGAATCTCTGCTTGTCTCTAGTAAGACAGCAAAAAGTCTAACGTAGGTTCATGACGTAAAACCTGAGAAAACAACTGGTACTACCGATGAGGTGAAGAAGACTCCCTAAAGACGGGCGTCATCGTCTATGTTACCAGTAGACTCAATTTGAGTGGGTAAGGTCAGGTAAAATCAAACGACTAAGGATCTTACAGCTGCAAGTGGGAACGGTAGAGAACAAACTGGTGAAGGTTAAACGGAACTAAGTACCTGGACTGTAAGTTCCAAGGATACGTTATAACGAGAAATGTCGTAGCCTAGAACGNTAATGACACTATGACTTACCAAACGGAATCTCTTCTTGTCTCTAGTAAGACAGCAAAAAGTCTAACGTAGGTTCATGACGTAAAGCCTGAGAAAACAACTGGTACTACCGATGAGGTGAAGAAGACTCCCTAAAGACGGGCGTCATCGTCTATGTTACCAGTAGACTTAATTTGAGTGGGTAAGGTCAGGTAAAATCAAGTGACTAAGGATCTTACAGCTGCAAGTGGGAACGGTAGAGAACAAACTGGTGAAGGTTAAACGGAACTAAGTACCTGGACTGTAAGTTCCAAGGATACGTTATAACGAGAAGTGTCGTAGCCTAGAACGAAGATAGTGGTCAGTGTAGGTGTCGACACATAACAAAAACGAAACCGAGGTAGGGAAGTAAGAAAGACCTCAATAAAGAGGTGACTAGAGGTCATCGTATAACCCGTGGATTACTGGACCCTTCAAGGAGAAAACCATAGGATAGTAAAACGGAAAAGTATGACAAGTACCCCAAGAGTTCCGTTCTTATGACTTCACCGAACGGTAAGGGAGGAGGTCACCTGGTGCGAGACATATTACGATGAGTTAAAGGACCATCTTTGATCAACACTCTTACGAGATCAGTCCTGTACAAAATGGGAAATTGAGTACCGTAACCAAGACCATCCGACCCACCCACAGGGTAGAGGAAGTTTCTCAAAAAAAAAAAATTATATTTTTGATGGAAGAAAGACCTTTTTTTACCACTACTGGTAATGGGTCTTGTCTTATCTATAATGGATTTAAAAGAATTAATTTTGTCCTAGTCAAGTCAAGTCAGCGAGTCAACACAGGCTGAGAAACGCTGGGGTGCTTAGCGTCGTGCGGTCCGGAGGGACAGGTAGTGGTAGAGGGCCTTAAGTGAGTATGAGTGCAGGTAGCTCAGTCACTACGGTAGGTCGGTAGAGTAGGAGTCAGCAGGGGAAGA
Source organism: Capra ibex (assembly GCA_006410555.1). Classification (NCBI taxonomy): domain Eukaryota; kingdom Metazoa; phylum Chordata; class Mammalia; order Artiodactyla; family Bovidae; genus Capra; species Capra ibex. The sequence continues at coordinate 41,060,464 of SJYO01007492.1, read as the reverse complement.
GGAGGACGGGGGTTAGGGAGGGTCGTAGTCTCAGAAAAGGTTACTCAGTTGAGAAGCGTACTCCACCGGCTTCATGACCTCAAAGTCGAAATCGTAGTAAGGAAGGTTTCTTGTGGGTCCTGACTAGAGGAAATCTTACCTGACCAACCTAGAGGGACGTCAGGTTCCCTGAGAGTTCTCAGAAGAGGTTGTGGTGTCAAGTTTTCGTAGTTAAGAAGCCGCGAGTCGAAAGAAGTGTCAGGTTGAGAGTGTAGGTATGTACTGATGACCTTTTTGGTCAGAACTGATCTATCTGGAAACAACCGTTTCATTATAGAGACGAAAACTTATACGATAGATCCAACCAGTATTGAAAGGAACGTTCCTCATTCACAGAAAATTAAAGTACCGACGTTAGTGGTTGACGTCACTAATATCTCTGGTCTTTTTATTTTAGTCGATGACAAAGGTGACAAAGGGGTAGATAAAGGGTACTTCACTACTCTGATCTATGGTACTAGAAACAAAAGACTTACAACTTGAAATTCGGTTGAAAAAGTGAGAGGAGAAAGTGAAAGGAGTTCTACGAAAAAATCAAGAAATGAAAGAGGATATTCCCACCACAGTACACAATAATTTAATTACCTATGTCTTCTATTCTCAAGAAGTGATTCGTTAGATTCTTTCTTGATGAATAATTTTCTTCACTCTTACACTATACTACTAAACTTGGGACTACGAAAACTTGACACCACAACCTCTTCTGAGAGCTCTCAGGGAACCTGACGTTCCTCTAGATTAGCAGGTAAGATTTCCTCTAGTCGGGACCCACAAGAAACCTTCTTTACTGCTATTTCGACTTTGAAGTCATGAAACCGGTGGAGTACGCTTCTCCACTGAGTGACCTTTTCTGACTACTACCCTCCTTAAACCCCGTCCTCCTTTTCCCCTGCTGTCCCCTACTCTACCGACCTACCGTAGTGGTTGAGCTACCTGGACTCAGACTCACTTGAGGCCCTCTACCACTACCTGTCCCTACGGACCACACGACGCTAAGTACCCCAGCGTTTCTCAGCCTGTACTGACTTGACTGACTTCACTTGACTTGTATCGTTAGTTACAATGTGTGTCGTACCAGTTTCGACTTCGAGGTATGTATAGTGTGAAAAACGATATCCAAACTATAAGAGTCACACAGTTTAGAATAGGAGTCTCAAAAAAAGGAGATTACCACAGTCCTGATACACTCTCTCCTATTCCTCGTACCTTCGACTTCTAATTTCCTCAATTTATTGTGCCATCCTGATATTAAAAGTTCAGATCTACTTCGGTTTTCAGTATTCTTCTCAATTGAATAGAATTTATCTTAGGTCCCGTATTATCGAAGACGTACAGACCCTTTCATGATCCTTATTTATAAAAATTTTTCGAGGGTCCCACTTTACTCAGAGTTACTGTACTTTCTATTTCGTTGACCTCTGTAATGTTCCATAGGATCTTGTTGTGACCTTGGATCGATTATGCAAAAACAATTGAGACCAAATACTCAGATATCCATAGTAAGAGGTAAAGCATGTATTGATTCTGTAATCCCTTCTTAAGGGGTATCGTAGTTAAGAGAAGAAACCTCCGGTGACATAAAGAATGTCAATCAATCAAAGAGGTAAAACCGAAAAAAAAAAACGGCCCCGATATCCCTCCATGTCGCCTCCGGATTCTATTTGACCTTTATTACTCAGATTTTTGTTCCATCAAGTTCCTTTTAATTTTAAAACCTTGTTCCGATGTAATATTCTACACTATTAATATTAAGCATTTAGGAATAAATATTGATGTTTTTAATTATAAACATTTACTGGATATGTGGGGTTACTTTTCTGTCTCTAAAAGTCTGACCTATTTTTTTCATACTAAGTTGATATAGGACGGATGTTTTTTGAGTAATATTCTACTTTCTTTATTTACTTGAATTTTTTACCCCCTTTTATATAGTACAATTGTTTTAAGTTTTCTTTTGACCTGACTGGCATAATTGTGTTTTACCTAAAGTCTCTTTTTTTATAAAGATCCTTATTTTTTCTAATAAAGTATTATTCTTTCTCCAGTTATCTTATTGTTAGAATTTATAAGCACGTATATATTCTCTCAAAGTTTGGTGTGTTTTTGAGTTTTGTCTGTTTAGGTGTCCATGTTAGTCACTATAGTGGTAATAAGAGAGTTATTGATTGACTTATACATCAGTCTTTTAGTCATTTCTATGTCTTTTGAACTTGTTAAGATAGTTAATTAAACCCCAGTTGACCGGAAATATCTTGTTATCTCTTCTGACTAAATGTAAGAAAAGTTCACGTTCAAATACTCAGTATGTTGTTATGAATTATATACACTTTCTAAGTTCAGTATGTTTCATAGGAGGGACTAATGAGGTCTTAATTTACTAGTTATTGTTTTTTCTGTAAAATTTTCGGGTGTTTGTAAACCTGATTTATTATATGAAGTTCATTAGGAGTCCTGGAAAATGTGTCAAGTACTCCAAGCCCGTTCATATAACCCCACCACACGGAAGTGTAAAACAGTCTTGAGAGACGATACTGGATAGGTAGAACGCACCGGGACGTGTCGTATCAAGTCTCGAAGTGACTCAATACATTCGGAGAAACGGTGTTCCGTCACTAGGTATTTCTGAGGACTTTCAAGGAACCTGTCGTTCCTCTAGTTTAGTCAGTTAGAATTCCCTCTAGTCGGGCCTTATAAGTGACCTTCCTGACTACGGTTTCGACTTCGAGGTCGTAAAACCAGTAGACTACCCTTCTCTACTGAGTAACCTTTTCTGGGACTACGACCCTTTCTAACTCCCGTCTTCCTCTTCTCCCACAGTCTCCTATTCTATGGACCTACCGTAATGGTTAGGTTACTTGTACTTGAACCCGTTTGAGGTCCTCTGCCAATCCCTGTCCCTCAGGACCGTACGACGTCAGGTATCCTAGCGTCTCAACCTGTGCTGACCCGCTGATTTGTTGTTGTTGGATGTCCTGTTTCCTTTTTAGAATTTCCTTTAATCTTTTCGTAAGACTTGGATTATTTGTACTTTATATGGTTTTAAACATTCTATATTGATTTCGTCATGAATCTCTTTTTGATTATGATACTATACTATAATCTTATCTTCCAGTTATAGTTACCTAATCCGGAGTGGGATTCTTTTATCTTTTTCTTCTCATTTGTTTTCGTCTTTAGTGACTTTACCTTTTGTATTTTTGTTGTGTCTCTTTTTAGTTATTTTGGTTTCGACCAATAAACTCGTTTATGTTATTTTTAACTATTTGGAGATCAATTTATGTTTTTTTTTCTCTTTTCTGTGTTAATACTTATAGTCCTTTTTCCTCTTCAGTGTTGTCTTTTACCCCATATAATATATTGTTAAGATACGGTTATATGAGCTGTTGAATCTTCTTTACCGATTTAGGGAACTTTTAGTTTTAAATTGTTTCGAGTGAGTTCTTATCTATTGATTTGACTTATTGGAAAATATATGATTTCTTTAATTTAAACTTCTATTTTTGGGAGGGTGTTTTGTTTCATTTTTTCCAAAGGGTGTCTTTTTTGTTATCCGGGTCCACCGAAGTGATCTTTTAGAATGGTTTGTAATTTCTTTTTATGGTCAGGTGTGTGTGAGTTTCTTTTGACTTCTCTTGTGAAGGCTTGGGTATGATACGTCGGTTGGAATGAGACTATCGTTTTACTCTGTCTATAATGTTGTGATCCCTGGTTTAGGGAATACTTGTGTCTCCGTTTTCAATTGTTTCAAATCTCTCCACTTATGTTATATATCTTTCCATTAATAGTAGATATGTCAAATAGAGTCTTTGTATACCAACCAAATTGTAAGTTTTCAGTTACTTTAAGTGGTATAATTGTTCGATTTTTTTCTTTTTTTGTGGAATTATATATGTTTCTTTTACAAGTTGTTTTAGGTTGTGGGTAAGTACTATTTTTAGAGTCGTTTGATCCTTATCCTCTTTTGAAGGAGTTTTAATATTGTCTTATAGAAATTTTTTGGGTGTCGGTTGTAGTAAGAAATACCTTTCTGATATTCAAAAGGGGATCCTTACGTTTATTCCGTTTTTACAGATGAGAGTGGAGAAAACACGTTGTGGCCGGATGTTTGAAATCGGTTAAGTCATTCCTTTCTTTTTCATTAATTATTCCGTGTGTCTAATCCCTCGTTCTTCATTTTGACAGAAAATAGTGTCGTACGAACAGACACATCTTTGGGGATGTTTCACATGTCTTTTGGATGATCTCAATTATAAACTCAAATCGTTCTGTTTTAGTCATATGTGTTTAATTGAATAAAGATATATGATTAGTCTTTAAAATTTTTTTAAATTTCTGGTGAACTTTGTCATAAAATTGTTCCTGTTTAAGAGTTTTTCTATACGTTCTGGAGATGTCATTTTTAATATGTTGTCACGACTCTTTCTTTTCATTTATTCTGGATTTATCTTTTCATGTAGTACAAGTGTCCACTTTCTGACAAAAATTCTCCGTTAAGAAGGGTTTACATGTATTTCTACAGTATTTTAAGGTTAGTTTTGGATCGTCCGAAAAAACCATATTTATAGACCATATTAAGATATTAGAAATATGTTTACGTTTCCTAGATTTTATCGGTCTTGTTAAAATGATTTCTTGTCTTGACCTCCTAAAGATGATGAAATAGAGTTCTGAATAATAGTTCAATGTCATATACTATGACCACATTTCTGTTTGTAGTTTTAGTTTTGTCTTATCATTTAGGTCTTTATGTTGGTGTGTATATACTAGTTGACTAAAAACTGTTTCAATAAATCATATTGTTAAATTATCTTGGATGGTAAAAAAAGTTTTTTCCATAGTCTTATCGAACTATCGGTATGTAATTTTTTTTAATTTTCCTTGGAAGGTAGAATGGAATATAGTATGAGTTCTTCCTTAAGTTTTGCCTAGTGTCTGGATTTACATCCTTGATTTTATTATTTTGAAGATTTCCTTTGTATTAGGATCGTTAGAACCCAAACTGGTTTTTTTTTTTTTTGGTGGTGTTCTTGATGTTTTCGCTTTTAGTTATATGAGTTGAAGTGACTTTAATTTTCTGTGTTTTTAGTCTTCCTTTCGGTGTCTTACCCTCTAGCATAAATATTTTATATACCGTTTCTTTTCGGAACGTAGATCATATATATCTTTTGTTGGTTACACCAAAAAATTACCTATTTTCTGAACCTGTGAAGGAGTTTCTTCTTGATGTCTTACGTCTATTGTTACACTTTTCCACAAGCTTTAAGGAGTAGTAATACCTTTTAATAATTTTCGTGTTACTGTATGGTGTGTATATCTTACCGTTTTTGATCTTTGACTGTTATAGTATAGAAGTGTTCTTACACATCTTTGACCTTACGAATACTTGACGACCACCCTTATGTTTTCTCCTGGTGGTGAGATCTTTTCAAACTGTCAAAAAAATTTTCGATTTGTATGTAGATTGTTATTTTGGATCAGCAAGGTGCGGATCCATAAATGGGTTCCTTTTATTTATTGTTGTATATATAAGTAAATTCAGCACAGGTTTGTAAGTGGAAATACCCTTTGTGGTTATACAGGTAGTCGTTCATTTATTGATTTGTTTACCTCCATATACGTATGTTACCAAATGATGAGTTATTTTTCCTTTCTGAATAAGTATATATTTATGTGGCACATATTTAGAGTCATAGTAGTGTGATTCAAGTTCTTCGGTCTGGAACAGAGGGAGGGGGTGTTACTTATGTATGACATATTGTAATTTGTTTCCACAATCAAAGTATTTCAAGTGGAAAGTCAATTGACAAACAAGGGTTTAATAAAATGTGGTCAATATAAACATATTAACGTATTTAGTTACTAAGTCAAGTCAAGTCAGCGAGTCAGCACAGGTTGAGAAACACTGGGGTACTTAGCGTCGTGCGGTCCGGAGGGACAGGTAGTGGTTGAGGGTCTCAAGTGAGTGTAAGTGCAGCTAGCTCAGTCACTACGGTAGGTCGGTAGAGTAGGAGACAGCAGGGGAAGAGGAGGACGGGGGTTAGGGAGGGTCGTAGTGTCAGAAAAGGTTACTCAGTTGAGAAACGTACTCCACCGGCTTCATGACCTCAAAGTCGAAATGGTAGTAAGGAAGGTTTCTTTAGGGTCCCGACTAGAAGTCTTACCTGACCAACCTAGAGGAACGTCAGGTTCCCTGAGAGTTCTCAGAAGAGGTTGTGGTATCAAGTTTTCGTAGTTTTAGTTACTATGTACGTACGTTTTTTGCTCTCTCAACAACGAAAACATTTTTAGTTCAACCTTCTCACCCTTCTGGGTCGTCTTTAACGAGAATCTAGTCCATAATTGTTCTGTTGTGTTTTCTGAACTTTTTTTTTTTAGATCTCTAGATCTGACGAAACGATTGCAGAATTAAAAGAAATGATGTAAAATATCTTCGAGTTTCACCTATATTTAATAATGTCTGTACGAAAGATTTTGAGAATATTCATCTGGGTATAAATTTGTTTACGTGTGTATATAAAACTGAAATTTGTTAATTCCATGTTAAGAGTGTACGTAGTTTGTCTTGTATCCCCGAATAAGAGTAACTTATTCTTCCCAAGGATCCCGGAAAACTTAAGTGAAAATAAATTACCTTTTCCATTGTTTGAGGACCTTTTCTGTCTAAATATCGTAGTCTTTCTTCTCCTTTTTATTGTATATTAGCGGGGTAGGTTTACATTGGGATACTTATAGACGTTTGTAAAGAAATGACAGAAAAAAGGTATGAAAAATTTGTCACTAGTATTGTACTTGTGAAAGTATATAACGGAAAAAAGGGAATTGAAATGGTTGTACTATCAAAAGGGGATAATAACTTTTGAAAATAAACCTTGTCAACGTCGACCATGTCCGAAACTTTTCATGTGTGTGGTTCCTATATGTATAACTACAGATAGACATGACTCCCTGTTTCTTTCAGTGAGAAAAGGGAGGAACTCAACTTGTTATCCTTAGTTTCTATTATACCTAATTCCTCTCGATGTTTAACCTAAGGACTACTTCTGTGGTATCCGTTGTTTAGTAACGAAGGAAATTTTTTTCTGGACTGGACTGGATAATAAAGAGAAATAAGACTAAATAATGGAGTCGAATAAGTTTAAATATGTTTATCGAAGAATCTCTCTGATTCTGTTGGTTTTCTAACGGTGATGAGTTTATTGTTGGAAACCGTTATTAGTTTCGTAAAGGGTAAAGTTTCCTCTTGTCATGTTTGTTACTGGATACACCTCTAAAAATCTACGTCGAAGTTTTTGTAAAGAGTGAAGACATTCTGTCTTCATATAAGACTTTAAAGTACGGACCATAGATCGAGGATGAAAAGATTCAAACGTAAGAACCTTTAGTTATTTTATTTATGTTTTTTCTACTGTCGTTACTATTACCACAGTTGATCTTTCAATTCTTGTTCATCTCGACATTACAGGTTTTTGCACCCGTTACTGAAATTGACGAGAAATAAAAGAATCAAGATCAAGGTGTATTGTTTTCATTACGGTGTAAAGTTTTAATATACTGACTTATCACGATAATTATGGCGAAGAGGACGACTCACAAAAACGGACAATTAACAAATGGTTTCTAGAAAAGATTCGGGTTAAAAGTTACCACGATGTATTTAAAATTTCGTAAAATGGATTCAACAAGATTCTGAATTTTTATGTTCCCACGAAAAGTCGATAAAGGTTCAAAAGATTTTATTTATAATGAAAACCTTAGGTTTCTTTTAAATAAGAGTGTCTTACATAATATCGTGTTTATATCAGTGGTTGATTTTAAATTTCTTTATGTAAAGGTAAGTACGTAAAACACCGATATATATGTGTAAACAACTGTCTATCATTTCGACTGTATATCTTTGCTTCTGGACTATGTAAAGTATTGTAGGAAAAATTTTCGTCAAAAATACGTATATTTGTATGTGTAGGTGAAAAAAGTTACTTTTCCTATAGTAAAACCAAGGTTCACTAGTGTGTGTTACGTCCTATGTCTGATTATTGTGTCTTATACAGAAATAAATGAATATGTAGACTGATGAAATCCTATATCATTTATGGTTTAACGACAATCAACCAAGAAGCTTATCCTCCTTTTTTTACTTAGATTTATATTATTTAAATCTTATTTTTAATACAACTAATTTAGTCAGTAAATTCGTGAAAATAAACTAGAGTATTTTACCAAGTTTAATTTCCAAATTGAATCCCAGTGGATATTTAATTGGTGTATCTGATATATGTTCCGATTGGAATTGCCAAATTCTCAAGAGTCTAAAAGTCTTAAAGAACGAAAGATGCGTCTTAGTAGTTACCCTTTGTTAATTAATATTTCTATGTCTAGGTCCAATAATAGGGAAGGGTATTCGGACAGAGAGGTGTTTCGTCATGAATTTAATAGTACTTCTATGACGGAAAGAGTATAGTAAAGAAAGAGAAAATCGTATAAAACTCAACTACTGTATTAATTACCTTGACAAAAGATATACCTTTTTAAACAATGTACGTATGGGAATATGTTTTACCCAGACGATAAGGTACCCGTTTTAAATTAGAACTTTCCCCATCCCCCTTCCTCCTCTTACTTTGTTATTGTACTAAGGAGAATTGGAAGTTTAAAAAAAAAAAAAAAAAAAACGGTGGTCGCTTAAGGAAGTGGAGGTCAAATTTACCGGTGGTACTTCTGTCGTGTAAAGTCTGAACAAAAATCGTTTGTACATCAATAAATTAAAAAGTACACCGTAATTCGAAGTTTTTTTTTAGACCCTTCCTTTAAGGATAATTAGTATAGGAAAAATGTGATAAAATAAATTGTATAATGGTTTGTATGCCATAATATTTTATATCGGGTAGACTTAGATACGTCACTACTGATGTATTTATGTATTAAAGTTATATAAATGGTAAAACTATGAGGTCGTTTTGATTTATGATATGTTTGAGAGAAATAGTCCTTCAATTAAACAAAACTTTCTTTTTCAGAATACACAAATCACCCGTTACGTTCTCTCGTGAAGGAGAGATAAATCGTATCGATTTTTAGATTGATGGGGTTTTATAATTTTCGTATTTTTCTTTTACCTGAAAGGTACGGATAAAAATTTTATTCACGATATTTTTCTCTGTCGTTGAGTTTTACCTAATATCTGAAGTTATATTCTTAATTTTAGTATTTTGAGGATCTTTTTTTTTATACTCTTTAGAAGTACCAGAACCGTTACTGAAGAATATATATTATCATTTTCGTGTCTTTGCTTTTGTTTTCTCTGTTCGTCCTGTTGTAGTTTGATTTGTTGAAGGTGTGTCGTTTCTTTACACTGGATCTTATCCCCCTTCATAAACGTTTGGTATATAGACTATTCCTTAATAATGGGTATTAAATACTCCTTGAGGATATTGAGTTATGGTTTTCATGTTTTACCCGTTTCCTGAACTCATGTGTAAAAAGGTTTTTTCTGTATGTTTAATGGTTGTCCATATCCTTTTCTGTAAGTTGTAATGAGTAGTACTCCCTTTTCCTTCAGTTTCGGTGTTACTCCATAGGTGTGGACTATCTTATTTGTAATACTTCTTTTTTTTTAGATCTTTTATTATTCACAACTGCTTCTACACCTCGTTTACCTTGAGAACACGAGACAACCACTACATCGGTGAATACCTTTTATCATATCTCCAAGGAGTCTTTTTATGCCTTTGTGACATAAGGTTGTTGGGGTGAAGACCCATAAATAGGTTTCCTTTACTTTAGCCCTACCTTTTTTTCTGTGGACATAAGGGTACTAGTAACGTTGTACTAAGTGTTACGGGTTCTCCATCTTTGTTGGACTTACAGGTTTCTGTCTTTTTGTCTCCTACACACCATTTGTGTGTGGTTTTGGGTGGGTGTGTCCTTCTGATAAATCGGTACTTTTTTCCTTTGGGACAGTATACACTGTTGTACCTACTTGGACCTCCTACAATGTGATTTATTTTATTTCCTGTTTGTCAGTGTCTTCCTGTTTGTGATGTACTAAGGTGAATGTACTCTGTAGATTTCATCAGTTTGACCATCCTTCCTTTTCTCTTACCACCAACGGTCCCTTAAGCTCCTTCTCCTTTACCCCTCGGCGACAAGTCATTCAGAATAAAGTCAATATGTTCTAATTTTTTTTTTTGCAGGATCCTCTCTAGTCCACATTTTAATACGAATATCAATTGTTAATATTAATTGTTATTATATGACATATGAAAAAACGGTACTCCCAATTTTTTTCCAAGTACTAATAAAAATGGTTTATAAGATAGGTAGTCTTTTAATTTTTGTTAAATGTTGACATACATTGACCTTAATACAATTTAAATATCTAATGATCCTTTCCTTTTTTCGTTGTATAAGTTCACTAAGTTTGTATTTCTTCATAAAAAGTTTTCTGATACGTTGTTTTTCAGAGTTCTCCAGGACATAGGTAGGTGGGTTAAAGGTGGAAAGTGTTATACATTGGTGATAATAAACAATAGGAAAGGCTCTAGTAAAATACATATATGTTCGATCTTGTTGATTTATAGAGAGAGAAACTGTGGTTATAATCTTATATATGGAACGGAAACAAAGAAAATTTACATTTATATAGAATTTCTAAAAGGGTTTATCTCTAGAAGGAACAAGAAATAAAAAATAAAATTCGTCGTTTCGTAAAGTCACATCTGTATAGTATTAAATAAGTTAGTTGGAATTACTAATTGTAAATCGACCAGAGAAAAGAAACCGGTATTTTTTATAAGGTTATTGTTTCATGGTCAACCTTTTAAGGTCAATACCTTAAAAAGTCTACGATTTCTTGTTATTACTCTTGATTTCAGAAATAACTTTGAAAAAAGGGGTTGTACAAACCGACTGTGGAAAGTTGTCTTAAAAAGGATTAGATATTTTACCTCCCAATCCCAATTAGAGATACTGGAAAGGATCGGGATCAAAAATGGTATAAAAGGTCTTGTACTTCACCTTGATTTCTCGGAGAACTACTTTCACTTTCTCCTTCTCACTTTTTCAACCGAATTTCGAGTTGTAAGTCTTTTGATTCTTGTACCGTAGGTCAGGGTAGTGAAGTACGTTTATCTCCACCTTTGTTACCTTTGTCACTGTCTGAAATAAAAGACCCCGAGGTTTTAGTGACGTCTACTACTGACTCGGTACTTTAATTTTCTATGAATGAGGAACCTTCCTTTCACTACTGGTTGGATCTGTCATATAAGTTTTTGTCTCTGTAATGAAACGGTTGATTCCAGGAAGCTCAGTTTCGATACCAAAAAGGTCACCAGTACATACTTACACTCTCAACCTAGTATTTCGACTCGCGACTTCTTAACTACGAAAACTTGATATCACAACCCTTCTGAGAACTCTCAGGGAACCTGATGTTCCCTTAGTTTGGTTAGTTAGGATCTCCTTTAGTCAGGACTTATAAGTAACCTTATAAGACTACAACTTCGACTTCGAGGTTGTGAAACCGGTGGACTTCACTTCTTGACTGAGTAATCTTTTCTGGGACTACGACCCTTTCTGACTTCCGTCCTCATCTTTCCCTGTTGTCTCCTACTCTACCAACCTACCGTAGTGGCTAAGTTACCTATACTCAGACTCGTTCGGGGTCCTCAACCACTACCTGTCCCTTCGGACCACACGACATCAGGTACACCAACGTTTCTCAGTCTGTTCTGACTTTCCGACTTGACTTGAAAGTCTTATACAGTGCATGTTATTAGTATCGAAGGTGGAAGATTGAACGTTAATGAAAATAACTTGAATAAAAGTGAACTGTAAATTAAAGCTTTATCACAGTACTGTCATTGGGTTTACCATCTACAAGCTTATTATATACTCATTTATTTAATGTACGTAAATACAACTCAAAGGTCCTACCCTGGGGTTTGAGTTTTATTTTATGTACTTGACAGTTTATAGAGTAATGTGAATTTCATTAATAAAGTAACTATACCCACTACCTGAAACGAGTAGACATGTAAGTGACTATGTAAAGTGATAAAAAGAATCATCATTTTCTGAGTAATACTCTATTGGCGACTCACAATTCCTGTGTCGTATAAAAGTTTCTTCTCTGGTTTCGGTAGAACTAGTTTACCTACTAGTACTGGATTCGTTTGTTAGACTGTCAAAAAATTTGACGTTACAATACTCCCTCATATCAATTCAGATACCGATAATTATCCATTTTAAGGTAACCAATTTTATATAACTAGTGATTAAGATATCAAAAAGTAACGTAAGAAGAGGGTATTTTTATAGGTTTTAGTTTAAGATTATCTACTTACTTATCTTATGACTGGTTCTTTCTTCGAGGGTTATTTTACAATTTACTTTTTTCTTGGGTGTTTTTCTTGTCACTGTTATCCTAGAGCTAAAATGATTTTTATTTTTAGTGTGTGTATGTGTGTTTCTGTGTATTATACAACACTCATTTTTGACCATGATAGTGAGACTCCCGTTAAACCGTTTTATTGTTGCATTCGGGACATGGTTCGTTAAAATAAAGATCCATGGATGATCTTTTCGTAAACGAACACACATGTCTCTTTGTACTTAGTATTATAACTGTCGACTTGACAAATATTAAACAAATTTTTTTTGATCTATCTTCGGTTTTCAGCTAATCGTCTTATTTATTCACGTATATACGATGTGTCATCAATTTTTTTGATCTAAATCTTTATAGTTGCACCGATCTACAATTTTGATAACTCCCTTTTTACATTTGATATCTTAGTGTTATGTGATACCATTTGTAGAGACGTTTATTTATTTTGATAAAAAGGATACCAATGTATACATACTTATTTTTATAAATGGTTTTATATGATCTACTGATATGTAGGGTATATATTGTCAATACAATTAAGGCATTCTCTTTACAAAGGGTCCTCCGTGATCGCCATTTCTTGGGCGGACGGTTACGTCCTCTACATTCTCTACGTTCAAGTTAAGAACCCAACCCTTCTAAAGGACCTCCTCCCGACGACGACGACGACGACGACGACGACGATTCAGTGAAGTCAGTACAGACTGAGGCACGCTGGGGTAAAGGAAGAGGTTACGTAATTTCAGTTTCACTTTCACTTCAGCGAGTCAGCACAGGCTGAGAATCGCTGGGGTACCTGACATCGGATGGTCCGAGGAGACAGGTACCCTAAAAGGTCCGTTCTCATGACCTCACCCCATGGTGACGGAAGAGGTCCTCCTCCCGTACCGTTGGGTTAAGTCTTAAGAACGGACCTCTTACGGTACCTGTCTCCTCGGACCACTGATGTCAGGTGACCCAACGTTTCTCAGTCTATACTGACTTCTCTGAATCGTGCATGTGTTTTCTCTTTGTCTACTCTTAATCCTACCACAGTTTAATTTGAAATCGAAATAAACTTTAATATACATAAAATTCTTTATAAAAATTTTTACATCGATATAGATTTTCAGATCTTCATTTATATGGACAATTATAGGCTATTAAGAGTGTCGTCACTAAATAGAGGAAACATGAAAAGACATAAGAAAATTAAAGATTTTACAATTCTCTTTTTATGACTTCTGTTGAATAAATAGTCTGGTGTAAATAAGTATGTTTGTACGTCTTATTTACCTTTCTTATCTAAGGGAAAATTGAACACAAAAAGTTTTCGTTCTATGTCACTCAATTAATATTGTCAATGGGTTGAGTTTGGTTGAATCGTTAGAAGTTACCAATAATGTGTAGTGTCCCTCTATAAAAAGTAAAACTTCGTTTTTTCTTGATAGAGGTAAATGTTTAGTGTTATATTATATTAATCGTTTGTAAGTCCATGGAGAAAATGTTGATCTTTTACTTGTGTAAGTTTACTGTTTTTTTCGTTTTCAAATTTCGAGTATTTCTTTTACAGTCATATAGGTACTTACACTAATTTAATCTGTTATTCCCTTTGTTTATGTAAATATAATAAGTAAAGTGACCTTATCCTTTTGGTAAAGTTAATGGTTTTACTCATTATGAAGTAGATTGTTTATAACAACCCTTTACTTCACTGTATATATTCACCTAAAAGATCTATTGACCTCGAATAGAAAAATCTTAGTTTTGGAAAGTTAAATTGGTAAGTCTATTTTTAGAGAGTTTTTAGTATATGAAGTGACGCCAAATTTTGTGTATAACTTATATATAGGTTCCAAAAGGAATTTTTGATATCCAGTCGTAAGTAAGTAAGTGAGTGAGTAAGACGTTTATTCTAAACAAAAGTTCCTCAAACGTTTTGTTTATAAGTTCTAATTTGTTAGATTCTATTAAAATGTCAATCAAGTAGTTGACTTAATTTTTATTTTAAGATATTTTTTAATTTATAGATTCATGAATTAGGGACATAATAGAGGGTGAAGAAGGGATTTATTTAGAAGGTCGGTTTGATAAGTCAGAGGTAGTGGATCAGATGCAAAAGTGTAGAAACCCGGAAACGAGTCATAAGTGAGGTGAACCTTATAGGAGGGAGACTGTCGATAATCTTTGAATGACTAGAAAGTTTCGGGTAGAATTTATAGTTGATATAACACTTACATAAAGAATAGAAGGGTTAATTTGGTTGACACGATGTTTACATTCTATAAGTGAAAGGACTTGTTAGACAAAATGTTGTCATGACCTTCAACTTAAAATGCAGGACACCCTTCTACTTCTAAATGTGTTTTTCATAATTAACTCATTGTCCCAGTATGAGTATGAGGAGTGGACATTTTATGTTCGTCGTCGTTTGGACGTTCCAATAATACTTTGCATGTCGAATATTCCACGGATATTAATTGCCACCTGTGTGTCCTCTACATACTTTTTTTTACACATTGACGAGGACTTATTAAGCAGAGGGTCATATAATACATATAACCGATAAAAGGATATTATGATTGTAAACGTTATATTTCTTAAATGTAAAAGTAAATAGTACCGTATTAAATGATACTGGAAGTGACCATGGTGTAATTCGACAATAATGGTATTTAAGTTAAAAACAAAATTGTGAAAGTTTGTTTAATTTCCCATCCACCAGATGAGTTAAAAATGAAACTAGTTCTAATTCTTGATGGAGAAATAGAAACTTTCGATTAGGAAAATATAAACGGTTTATGATGAGTGATCTGTCCATTTTGTTAGACAAGTCGATGACACAGAGTTGACTATTTGGTGAAAAGGTGAAGAAACAATCTGAATTCGAGTATTAACGAGTGACACCATGACTTATAACGATAAGTAATGTTCCTTAACATTCAGGTGATTGTCATGTTATTACCGTAATATGTTTGATTTTTTAATTGGTAAAATTTAATTTTAACGTAACTTCTCAGTCTCTTTCTTCTATTCAAGTCTCAAGATGACACCTCGATGACCCTCCCGTAAGGTAAGACTATGCTTCTCAGACTCATCATTGACACACTGTCAGAACCTTGAGGTCGTCTTTTGAGTATAAGGGAAGATCGTTTCTAAGAAATAATGGATAATGAAGACTCATGGGTTGCCCCAAAAACCTGAAGTAGGTAAGATCAAGCGGTTAAAACATAGTCAGTAGTCCTTATAAATACCTATTTTACTATACTGCAGACTCTATACGATGTCACCCCCTCCATGTCTTCTTCGTTCTAAGACACACTCGACTAATCAACGCTATCGAATGACCATATCCCTAATTAGAATGATAATACATATAGAGCATTTACAGGTATTATTAAGTTTTTATATATATTAGAGTCGAAGGTGTTAAATAATTTTGGAAATTTATTACCGTAAATAGTAATAAAAAGTTGGGTCTCCGAGTTAGTACTAATCTTCTGACCCGAATGTTGTGTAATTTACCTAATCCTTTTTTCGTTTCTAACCCTTACTCAGTCTACTTTCCTTCCTTTAATAAAAATATTTCCCGTCATTAGTGTCTACCAGTTTAACTTGGTCGACAAGTAGGTCTTTTAGACACCCTCAATTAGACCTCGGATAAGTTTCGAATTAATATGACCAGAAAGTATATATGTAAAGTATCGAAAAATCCGGTTCTTATAGACAATAACCCTGATGAAAGTGACAGTTTTATTAACCCTTTTTTTTCCGTTATTTTCCTTTTCTTTTCGGTTTACGTAAAAAATAATTTTTATTCTTGGGTCTGATCTATTTATCATTCGTCCTGGTACTTATTTCTCTTATTACTAATGAAACCTTTAATTGGAGACGGTGATTTTCGACAGCGACGGTTATATCTTATTGGATACTTATAAACGAGATTCTATTTTATTAAACAATATTATTAGATATTTTCCTAGTTTTATTGTTTTTTCTTTCGGAGTTTAAATAGTTATTGTATTTATTTCTACAGAATTGAAACAGAATTTTCAATCGTCAATTTTAATCTGGAAGTTAATTTAATCGTAAAATTATAAGTTCGGGTAAAAACTGAAAATTGTATACATCCCGTCCCTTTCTCTTGGATTTATCGTGTCAATAAAGTTTTTTCTAATTAAAAGTAGGTTATGATAAATATTACGATAGAAGTTTTTGTTTCTTCAAATATTTAAATATTCGAAGATATAGTATATTAGTTAAATTTACAAATACTATGACTTTTATAAGAGAATTCGGACTATGAGAGTTAGGTGAGTACTTGTTTGGGAAACCATACTCGATAAACGTCTTGTTACAAATGACTAATTGATTATGTAAATTCTCGTTAATAAAAGAATTAAAAGAGGTCGATAGTAATGACCTCAGAATAAATTTGTCCCGAAAAAATGTATAATTTTGACGAAACGTTAGTAAAATTTATTAATTGGTACACATTAAGTTAATAGAGAACATTGGTATTTTCTTTTTACCACGTAACTTCGTCATTTCATACGGTATTTTATAACCTTAATATTATAGTACCACCATGTCACCTTGTAAAAGGTAGAATCTTCTTTTCACTTTCTTTCACTTTCACTTCAACGAGTCAGCACAGTCTGAGAAACGTTAGGGTACCCAGCATTGGATGGTCCGCGGAGGCAGGTACCCTAAAAGGTCCATTCTTATGACCTCACCCAACGGTAAAGACTGGTTGTGGATTTGAAAGAGTGCACAAGAAATTTTTTACCAGTGTGTAAAAATTGGAAAGTTTGAAACAGTAGAGGTGATCGATTCGTTATCAGAAGACAAGTAATAGTAGAATTTATTATAAAGTCAAGTCAAGTCAAGTGAGTCAGTACAGGCTGAGAAACGTTGGGGTACTTAGCGTCGTGCGGTCCGGAGAGACAAGTAGTGGTAGGGGGCCTCAAGTGAGTCTGAGTACAGGTAGTTCAGGCACTACGGTAGGTCGGTAGAGGAGGAGTCAGCAGGGGAAGAGGAGGACGGGGGTTAGGGAGGGTCGTAGTGTCAGAAAAGGTTACTCAGTTGAGAAACGTACTCCACCGGTTTCATGACCTCGAAGTCGAAGTCGTAATAAGGAAGGTTTCTTTAGGGTCCCGACTAGAGGAAGTCTTACCTGACCAACCTAGAGGAACGTCAGGTTCCCTGAGAGTTCTCAGAAGAAGTTGTGGTGTCAAGTTTTCGTAGTCAAGAAGCCGTAAGTCGAAAGAAGTGTCAGGTTGAGAGTGTAGGTATGTACTGGTGACCCTTTTGGTATCGGAACTGATCTGCCTGGAATCAACCGTTTCATTACAGAGACGAAAACTTATATGATAGATCCAACCAGTATTGAAAAGAAGGTTCCTCATTCGCAGAAAATTAAAGTACCGACGTCAGTGGTAGACGTCACTAAAACCTCGGGGGATTTTTATTTCAGACTGTGACAAAGATGACAAATAGGTAGATAAAGGGTACTTCACTACCCTGGTCTACGGTACTAGAAGCAAAAGACTTACAACTCGAAATTCGGTTGAAAAAGTGAGAGGAGAAAGTTAGCGTCAAATTTAGTCATTTAAAATTTGTTTGAATATAATTGATAAGTCATTGTCTTATTTCTTGATCCTTTCTAGAATCTCTTCACGATGATTTTCACGGGTGGACTCTGGTTTATTCCTGGAACACGTACTCACATTTAATTTAAGTGATGAAGACATTAGTTCAGAAGATGGTTTTTTTTTTTTTTAGTCGGTTTAATTTATCACATGAGTACGAAATCGACTAAACGTAAGACCGTGTTCGAGGTGTATAGGAACACGTGACCATCATTTATCAAGTTTCTGACCGTCTCTCAGACACTTGGTGTGAGTCATCGTGACAGAAACTCTAGTAGATCAAGTCCTCTAGAATTGGGTCCGAGGTGTACTCTTAATAAACCCTTTGAACTCTTTTGCACTTGTGGATCCTAAGTGGAAGTCTCTAAGACTGACTGAATGACCCAAAACCAAATGCCGACCCCGTATTGGTTCGGGTGTCCCTATATAAAGACGACTAGATCTGAGTAAAGTAAGATATCTACTTTTGTCTTCGAATCTCTTTGTTTTTTGAATAAGAATCAAATGTTCTTGTCTCTTAGTTTCCTGGGTGTAAGTTATGTTCTGTGAAAGGCGATATAGGGTATGTATTCTAGTCAATGTTAATAATGTCGTGGTAAAATATAAGTTCTATGATACCCTTGTTTTTGTAATTGAAAGACGAAAGAATAATTATTTCATTGCTTATTGTTACATATTCATAATCTACCAATTTAAATCCAGTGAACTTCTTAATTATAGAAGGAGTTCTATATTTAATTGAAGACAATGAATCCTTTTTAATTTTTTTTTTTGTAATCATTCAACAAAATCTTGTTGACGTTTATAAGGAATATCTGTTCTTGTATAGAATCACTTTTCCTTCGCAATTGTTTGTTATCACCGAAGTCACCCTTGACATGTTGATTGTCTTTAAATAGTCTCTCCTGATCAACATTGTCTCGACACATAGAATTAATATAGTCGTGTAGTCGATACCTATGGTCATAGACCCTTTTTTTCCTGAAAAAAGTATTTATGGTTTGATAAGAATTATTTTTTACGTTAGTATTTGATAACCGAGTGAAAACATTTCCCCCTATTCTCCCGTAGAAAAAAATTTGTACGATAGAAAATTTAGTATTTCTGTCGGAATAGAGACATTCAGGTGACACGAGATTGACTTACTTTTTTTTTGGGGTGTGAACATTAAAATAAGTTCACTATTCTGACACTAACGTTTTTGTTTCAGTTTAAAGTCTAATATTAAAAATTAAGTACAATGTAAGACTTTTAGAATTATGGACTTCTTAGTGTAAATTATTTCTTCCCTTTCCAAAAGTTCTCTGAGTACTTTAAAATACAGTTTAAAAATTGCCTCTACTTCGCAACCCCCACCCATCATTCAACACACCTTGAAAATCACTTGAGTCATTAGGAAAGACTTTTCTTGTGTAGAATTTAGTGACTACCTTACATATACGTGTCAATTCAGGGAAGATCTCTGTTTTCTTGAAGTTTTTACGTTCAAATTTGTACTTTCCTTGTATATTCACACTATAATTTTATATTATTATCTCTATAGGATGTCGAAAGCCACGGTGAAGAATTCGATGACAGAGCTGACTCACTGAAGTAAGTAAAGTGAGACGGGACACTAGGACTCCGATCTCTAGGTGTTTACTATAAACGAGTGAGTTGGGAGGTTATGTATACGTTGGTCAATGGATATAATTTAAGGGAGACAATTTTACGTATCACGTAAATACAAAATAACTATCTTGGGATCGACCTTGGTAGAGATGACACTATGAACATCGGTAATTGGAATTCATTAATGGAATTAACCTCTTGTATAGAAAGTAATAATTTTATATACAATTCGTCCCAATCGTGTGATGTCCCTATAAATGATTTACATATGGATTTTGTTATACATTTTATTTTGAATACTTTATAGTCGAAATCTGAATTGGAATCTTTGGTTTGTCATATTTTATTGTGACATAACTTTTCAAGTCAAGTCAACGAGTCAGCACAGGTTGAGAAACGTTGGGGTTCTTGGCGTCGTACGGTCCTGAGGGACAGGTAATGGTTGAGGCTCGGATGGGTTTGAGTACAGGTAACTCAGCCACTACGGTAAGATTGGTAGAGTAGGAGACAGCAGGGGAAAAAGAGGACGGAAGTTAGAAAGGGTCGTAGTCCCAGAAAAGATTACTCAGTCGAGAAGTGTAGTCCACCGGTTTTAAGACCTTCAAAGTCGAAATTGTAGTCAGAAAGGTTACTTATGGGTCCTGGCTAAAGGGAATCCTACCTGATCAACCTAGAGGAACTTCAGGTTCTCTGAGAGTTCTCAGAAGAGGTTGTGGTGTCAAGTTTTCGTAGTTAAGAAGCCGTGAGTCGGGAGAAATATCAGATTGAGAGTGTAGGTATGTGCTGGTGACCTTTTCGGTATCGGAACTGGTCTGCCTGGAAACAACCGTTTCATTACAGAGACGAAAAGTTATACGATAGATCCAACGAATATTGAAAGGAAGGTTCCTAATTCACAGAAAATTAAAGTACCGACGATAGTGGTGGACGTCACTAAAACCTCGGGTGTTTTTATTTGAGACTGTGATAAAGGTGACAAAGGGTAGATAAAGGGTACTTCACTACCCTGGTCTACGGTACTAGAAGCAAAAGACTTACAACTCGAAATTCGGTTGAAAAAGCGAGAGGAGAAAGTGAAAGTAGTTCTCCGAGAAATCAAGAAGAAGTGAAAGACGGTATTCCCACCACAGTAGACGTATAGACAAAGAGGGCCGTTAGAACCAAGGTCGAACACGAAGGAGTCGGGACACAAAAAGTACTACATGAGACGTATATTCAATTTATTCGTCCCACTGTTATATGTCGGAACTGCANTGACAAAGGGTAGATAAAGGGTACTTCACTACCCTGGTCTACGGTACTAGAAGCAAAAGACTTACAACTCGAAATTCGGTTGAAAAAGCGAGAGGAGAAAGTGAAAGTAGTTCTCACAAGAAGTGAAAGACGGTATTCCCACCACAGTAGACGTATAGACAAAGAGGGCCGTTAGAACCAAGGTCGAACACGAAGGAGGTCGGGACACAAAAAGTACTACATGAGACGTATATTCAATTTATTCGTCCCACTGTTATATGTCGGAACTGCATGAGGAAAAGGATAAACCTTGGTCAGATAACAAAGTACAGGTCAAGATTGACAACGAAGGACTGGACGTATATCCAAAGAGTTCTCCGTCCAGTCCACCAGACCATAAGAGTAGAGAAAGTCTTAAAAGGTCAAATAACACTAGGTGTGTTTCCGAAACCGTATCAGTTATTTTGTCTTTATCTACAAAAAGACCTTGAGAACGAAAAAGTCACTAGGTCACCTACAACCGATAACCAGAGACCAAGGAGACGGAAAAGATTTAGGTCGAACTTGTAGACCTTCAAGTGTCAAGTACATGACTACTTCGGAACGAACCTCTTACACTTGTAATGGGTGGTCGCACACTCTACTCACGTTAAGACGTCATCAAACTCGTAAGAAACCGCAACGGAAAGAAACCCTAACCTTACTTTTGACTGGAAAAGGTCAGGACACCGGTGACAACTCAAAAGGTTTAAACGACTGTATAACTTTTCTCAAGGATAAAATTACTGTTACCACTGGGGATTAACTCTCGAGTTATATTGTACCACAACCCATGAAATGGAAAAGAATTAGGAATATCGTGACAAGATTCTATATAATATGAACAAAGTATTTACTCCTTAAAATTTTCAAGGAAAAACGGGTTCCAATATTATCATCGTGTCGTAAGTTTAAGTCTAAAATTAGAAGAACTACTATTTTTTTTCCTGATGTTTAGAGAGGAAAAGTGGTAATTAAGACTGTCCTTAGAAACATAGTTGAAAACGATGGTTTACGGAAATATTGGTACGAGAAAGTCAACAATTATCGATAATCGTTCAATCAGACTTTAGACAGAAGGAGATAGAAGATATAGGTAATTGGTATAGAAACAGGAAACCTCTTTGTCACTTGAATTTAAGTACGGATGATTACTGTAGAGAATTTTATAATTTCTAAATTGTAAAGACAGGAAACAGGACAAAGGAGAAAGAGATTAAAGAGGTCACCGAGAAGTGGTGAATCAAAGAGTTTCTTCCTATGCCGGGACATCATACTGGGGTTTCTATGTAAATTTAGTTTTAGGACCTTTGTCTTATTACGGGATTCATATTCTCTTACGGGTGACAAACTTCTTTTGTCATTGTGCTTATGAAATGTAGGAGTCAGACAAAATGTAAACATTAACACATATAGTTTAAAAGAATATCTGTACGTAGGAATTTCTGGGTGAGTGAATAAGGTAAGTTGTATAGGAATAAAACATGGATCATTCTTGATCCATAGTACGTTCGACAATTTCTCTGTATTGATTCTGTGTAAAACAACGTTCGGGACAAACGGATCACGTCGCTAAAAATCCTTGTGTACGGTTTAATACCTTTTTGACTGACATGTGAGAGTATTGTTACATGCTCCCACAGATTAAAAGGTAATTTCACCACATTACCTTTATAAAATTTAGAATAACCCAACCGTTTAAACAAACCCAAAAGACATTGTACCTTTTTAGTCTTCCTTGAAAAACCGGTTGAGTTATTATACTATCCGTGGGTGGGTGAGGTCTTAAGAACTGTCCTTTTAGGGTACCTGTCTTGTCGGACCTCCCGATGTCAGGTATCCCAATGTCTCAGCCTGTGCTGACTTACTCGTACGTTTATGTGTTTTTCATAGAATCTCAATCGAACGTAAATTTAATATAAAAATCATACTTCTTTTTAATAGAAGTTGTTTATTTTTATACAATAGATGAATTACTTTGATCAAGTAGTTTAATTTTATTAGAGACATTTTGTCTGGATGACTGAAATCAGTAAGATGATAAAAAGGAAAGATTAGAAAGTTTCTTAAAACCTTTAGAACAAATGGAGTTTCGTGTTTTGACACAATAGATACCTGTCAAGATACTAGAACGTGAGGTGTATAATATTCTTTCTCCTGTGGTAAAAGAATGACCACATTCACTTTTCTGTTGAAAACCAACTTTATATACCTCAACCACCTAGAAATAGTGGTAAATGTGTTTTTATTATACGGTTGATAGTTGAAGTCTAAAAACAACAACAAACTTTTAATACTTACACTGTTCGTTCGACTCATGAGACCGAATATTCCGACATTAAGAAGTAATAGGGTTTATGCCTAAGTAGTTTCTTCAACCTTAAAAACATCTCGTTCGTTAATAACCGACTTTCCTCCTGAGTTATAGTACATCAGAGACTTGTTCTAGATCTAACACACGAAGAACGTCTGAGTTTTGTTCATACGATCCTTACCCTCCTCCTGTATAGACATTCCGACCATCCTACCCGGATGTTCCTTAGATAAACATCCATTACTTTCTTGTACGATGATTTTTGTTTAGTCACCTTTGGAAGTCCATTTGAGAGGTGATTTAGGAAATTTAATGGGGAATTAATTGAAGGATCGGTCATAAACCCTCCCTCCCCCCTTATTTCGGTGGGATTTGCCCGTCGTTCGACGTCAATCCTTTGTTTCCTGGAACTATAATTTCGACCCCGAACACCCCCTCCCCTTTTGAGAACCCACACAGAAATGTCTTACTATGAGTTTTGACACCTTGGATTATAATTTCGACCCCGAACACCCCCTCCCCTTTTGAGAACCCACACAGAAATGTCTTACTATGAATTTTGACACCTTGGATTATAATTTCGACCCCGAACACCCCCTCCCCTTTTGAGAACCCATATAGAAATGTCTTACTATGAGTTTTGACACCTTGGATTATAATTTCGACCCCGAACACCCCCTCCCCTTTTGAGAACCCACATAGAAATGTCTTACTATGAGTTTTGACAAATAAGAGTGTGAAGTAAACACACTTCAGATTTTAGAATAATACCCGACTTGACACAGGAGGGACACTATTATATTAAATATATACTATTTAAATTTAGGTTAGTTGGGAACTTGTTGTACCTCTAATCCCTGTGACTAGGAACACGTCAACTTTTACGTGTATATTGTGTTTCAACCGGAAAGAAAAGACACCAAGGAGACATAAGAGTCAAGACGTAGGTACCAGGTTGGTTGGTACTTAAGACATCACAAAATAGTAAGTGATGACCTTTTTTGACGGTATGTTCACCTGGGCGATCCAGTTTATGTACACAAGTTCACTTTTGACTTTGACAATCAGTAAGTCAGTACAGGTTGAGAAACGTTGGGGTGTCTGACATCGGGTGGTCCGAAGACACAGGTCCGTTCTTATGAATGAGAAGAGGTCTGTTCTTATGACCTGACCCATCGGTAAGGGAAGAGGTCTCCTAGAAGGGTTGGTCCCTAGACTCGGTGCTCCCTTCGGGGTACAATAAGTTCTCAATTGATTTATAAACCAGAAGTGGGGTCGAGGACCGGTCTCGAGGATTTTGGGAATATTAAGGGATTCACTTTTCCTACTTTCCTCGTAGAAAACAATTTTGTAAACCAGAAAACAAGAGATAAAGACTTTGTCGAAGTCTCGGTATTTCCGCTTTTCTCAGAGAATGCAATAAGTATTATTTGGGAAATTTTGGTGTAAACTCATAAGCAATTACTCCACGAAAAACCTTTCGTGGATCCGTTGGAGTCCTACCCACGGACCAACAGTCCCCTTAGACCCCTCCCGACCTCCATTGACGGTTACTAAATTAGTGAGTATGGGTACCTTACTCCAGATGTAATTTTGTTTGTTTTTGGATTGGTTTCCCCAAAACCACTGGACGGTCTGACGACTTGTGTACCTCCACGACCCACCGACCGCGTGGACCTCTCCCGTACCTTTGAGGTATACGGAGGGGACATGGAATGAGATAGGTAGAGAAAGTAAACCGAAAGGACTTAACATGGAAAAAGATTATTTGGTTATTAGTTCATTCAGTTGTAAAAGACTCAAGACACTCGGTAAGATCGTTTAATAGTTTGGACTCCTCACCCACACCCTTCGAAATTAGATGTCTACGAACCAATCGTCGTACCCATCACTGTTCACTTGAAGACTGACCGTTCTTCCACTCACCTTCGTCTGAACATACTGACTACGATTGAGGTCCATTAGTCATAGTATTGACTTAAAATGTTGTGGGTCAACCACAGACCTCAATCTTTTGACCGACCACACCTGTTTGAGTGTGTGGACCCTAGTCATCACATCTTGTCGTCTCTTCCGTCTTCTTTCTCGACAGAGGAAAGTGGGGACTTTAAACATGCAACTTCAAGATTGGAGTCATGGATTCTTACACTGACCCGAACAAGTCAAGTTAGTGAGTCAGCACAGACTGAGAAACGTTGGTGTGCCTGACGGTGTACGGTCCGAAGGGACAGGTAGTGGTTGAGGGTCTCGAACGAGTTTGAGTACGGGTAGTTCAACCACTACGGTAGGTTGGTAGAATGGGACAACAGGGGAAGAGAAGGACGGAAGTCAGAAAGGGTCGTAGTCCCAGAAAAAGTTACTCAGTCAAGAAGGGTAGTCCACCGGTTTCATAACTTCAGAGTCGTAGTCAGGAACGTTACTTATATGTCCTGACTAAAGGAAATCCTAAAAAAAACTAGAGGAACGTTCCCTGAGAGTTCTATTCTCAGAACTTTCTTCGTTAATTCCATATTACTCCAGTAGACGATTCAGTGAAGTCAACACAAATTGTCACGCTGGGGTATCTGCCGTCGGATGGTCCGAGGGAGCAGGGCCCCTAAGAGGTCCGTTCTTGTGACCTCACCCAACGGTAAAGGAAGAGGTTACGTTTTGCACTTTCAATTCAGCGAGTCAGACAGACTGAGAATCGCTGGGGTACCTGACGTCGGATGGTCCGAGGAAACAGGTACCCTAAGAGGTCCGTTCTCATGACCTCAACCCACGGTGACGGAAGAGGATTACTCCAGTAGACCCACCCGGGATTAAGTTCAACTGACCCTAGAGAAATTTTTCTCCTCTAATCCTGTGTCTGTTCGTGAAGGACTTCTGTCTCCATTTTCTGTCTATAACATTTCTACTCCCCTCTCTGGAGTCCCTTTTTTTAGTTACGACGATTGTGGAAATAGAGTCAAGATTGGAGGTCTCGACATTCTTTTATTTAAGGACACAAATTCGGTGGGTTTAACTCCCTTAAACGACGCCGTCGGGATCATTTAATTACGTCTGTTATTTTGTTCCCGGTTAATTTTTAATTAGTTTGATTCTTGATGTCATAGACTTTTCAAACTTTGAGTCCTTTGACTCACGACACAACACTAATTCTCACGATATCGTGTAACTAAGTGAAGTCGTGACGTAGATCACCTCATCCTTTTTTTAAGCATTTACTGGTCTCTCGACGACTAGTCTGGCCTCTTGTCCTCTGTGTAAACATTGTCACCTGATCTCCGTTTGTGTGAGACACTCTTGATTTGTGGTACCTTGACGGGTTATGAAATACTGTGTTATTCCTGGTAGCTGGTAGCAAAAGTAGAAAGAAGACGGGGAGTTAAAAGGTCAGTTTCTCTAAACTTTGCCGATATCAAGGTACACTATTCCTTTTACTAAAGATAAATTATTTACACTTGTATGAGAGTCTTATTTTAAATCGTTTTTAATATTATTTGTAGAGTTTTGTTGTCGGGGTGGGGGTCTCAATTCGGTGTGTTTTATTACATACTATGAGAGGTATTATTATCTTTTTTTTAAAAATTCTATAAGTTTTCTTGAAACAGAGGGACTGACAAGTCGAAGGTAATAATCATAGGTACACTCGTTTGACTAGTTAAAGATACCTTCAGTCCTTTTTCCAAAATAACAACTGTCGTGTGTGTATGTGACTTATCGTCTACGACAGTAGTTTAGCATCGTAAGTAAATGAGACGAAACTTTAATTCACTTCATGAACGAATTTTTACAAAAGAGTAATCTTATATATTACTAGTAAATTTTCAGATAGACGATATTATCCTGTAAAGATAGTGTGACGTTAGACCTGACACGATATTTGTGATAACATGAACTTGTCTACCTTTAGTATTTCACTATAAATCGATGACTAAAGGACAGTATATCAAAACGTTTGACTTTTTTGTCTTTAGTTGTAAACGTTAGTTGGTTTTTGTTTTATGATAGATCATTCGATTTCTGTACGATTACACTGTATTCTTATATTTACGAAAGCTGAATTACTTGACACCGAAAGTTCCTTTTTCTTTTATAATTTCATATGGAGTGTTTCAATCAGTTCTAACACTCCATACCGTCGTCCCGAGTCCCTTCCTTTCTCCTCTATATGCGGACCATAACACATGTTGTCAAATTTGTCTAGTTCACTGTCTAACTTACACAAGATCACTTCAATAGTAATTCAATTCTTTATAGGTTTCCATAATTCCTTATGAGAAGCTTGAAATCTCGAAATTAAAGAAATCTTTATCCCTCTACTATGAATGTTGGATGAAATATTTAGTGTTTTTTTAATTATTTAAATACGGGTCATGATATATTACGGTTCACTAAAATTAAGGTACCTCCCAAAAAGTTTTGAGTGACCATCTACTTGTAGATTTGATAATTGGTGTGTTGTATTCAAGTGTGTCGTCTGACTGATGATCCTTCATTTCTTTTGTATTTACTTATATTTGTATTGTCTATATTCCTCGTTGGTGATGGAGGTCCTGACTTTATTGGTGATGGGGGTCCTGACTTTATCTCTCTAGTCTTTTATTGGGGTGTAGGGTACCGAAGGATTCAAGATAACAGGCTTATTCCTTTCGGTAAGTACCCCTCCACGGAATGTCATTCGTCAGGTAACACTTTGGTGGGTCTTCGACGACCGACGTACATGACGTCTTCAGTTGTGACATTGACGTTGTTGTCATCGTCGTCTCCTTGAGGCGGTGTGTCGGTCCACACGTCTCCAGCCTCACAATGTCGCACGTCCTTCCTCGAGGACCAATGATCCACAACGACTGTAGTGCATGACGTCTTCAGTCCCTTCGACGTTCCTGAGGTCTTGGTACTTTTCTGGGGAAGGAGGAAGTCGTACTGACACGGTCGTGGAAGTTGGACTGTTTTGGACTGTGACACGACCGTCCGTTTCCTTTTTGTAGAGTTCCCAAGTGGAGTAAAAGAGGTCTAGTCAGTTACTTCCCATTGATATCTCAACTCTCCATTGTTTAACTACTCACATCGTGAGTCGATCTTAAGGTTTGACGACATGTAAAGTGGAACTTTTGATTTTAATTTGTGCATTCACTTTCTCAGTTCCCACCCTTTGGAATCTGTCTTAAGCAAGGAACTTGGAGTTAAAGGGATTATTACTTCCTTGTTGGTAAGTATAAACTGAGTAAACTAACCTCTCTTTCGTTATCGTGGGGTGAGGTCATGAGAACGGACCTTTTAGGGTATCTGTCTCCTCGGACCATCCGACATCAGGTACCCCAGCGATCCTCAGCCTGTGCTGACTCGCTGAAGTGAAAGTGAAAGTACGTAATCTCTTCCTTTACCGTTGGGTGAGGTCATAAGAACGGGTCTCTGAGGGTCCCTGCCCCTTCGGACCACCCAACGGCAGATACCCCAGTGTGTCTCAGCCTGTGCTGAGTTCGCTGCATCGTCGTCGTCGTAAACTCACCCTGTCTAATTATTTTATGTTTTATGTTTTAGACTTCAAAGACTGAACCTCGGACAAAAGGGAGACTTTGAATCCGATTCTGTCCCCTTTCCTATGTGATCAATTTGTTTGTTTGTTTGCTTGTTTTTGTACATAGAATATAGATCAATGATACGTTTCTTGACAAAAACGGTCCAGAGTGGCTTTGGAAAACGACTGCATTACAAAGGTAAGGGAAAACGGTTCGTGTCGGTTCGTTCTCATCAATTACAAATCTTATAAGAGGAACGGCTCATCCACATTGTGATCCTATGTTGAGATCCTATATTACCAATATTACCAAGTTGAGATCCTATGTTTACTTATTTTACTATTAAATTTTGTCTCTTCTTCTGTATCTTGGGTGATTACTTTTAAAACAAGGACCAAGAAAAGTGAGGGTTAAAATCTTAGAACCGAATCTTTGAAATAAGTGAGGGTGCGACTACTGATTTAGAAATAGAGGTCCGATTGAAGAAAGGATTTAAAGTCTGAACATCTGTGGAATTTATGTTACATAGTGCACTTTACTGGTTCATAGATCTTTTACACCGTTTTTGACTGTAGAGGTGGAGGAAACAGTTTCTTTCTTTTGGACTCTTTTCTTTTTGTTTTTTGCTATTGGTACTTTCTTTGATTTGACCGTTAGTTTTTAGAGGTGGTAGAAATGTGGTTGTGTATGGAACAGAGTTTTCATAAGACTTTCTTCTACTAAAGGAGGGTTTATTTGAGAATTTCTAAAAGTATACACTTTAATATATTACTTGTTACAGGAGTTGTTATCAAAAGTCCGTTTGTTTCCCTAAGTGTTTCGACCAAGAAAGTTTCTGAATTTTTTTTTCGCCGTTCACATTTTGACTCCGAGTCGAGTCATTAAATTATCCTGTGGTCCTTCTAGACCGGGTTCATACACAAGAGATTCATTGGGTTTACATAGATTCCTCTCAGAAATCTCACGGATCTTCCTTCTACCCAACGAATAAGAACTCTGTTTTCATATTTTCACTTTCACAATCAACGAGTTAGCACATTTTGAGACACTGGGGTACTTGGCGGGCAGTCCGAGGAGGCAGGTACACTAAAAGGTCCGTTCTTATGACCTCACCCAACGGTAAAGGAAGAGGTCCCCTAGAAAGGGTGGGTCCCTATCTTGGGCCCAGAGGACGTAACGTCCGCCTGAGAAATGGTAGACTGGGTAGTTAATAGAAGAAGTCTCAATATGTCTTCAACTGGATTTTTCGGTTTTTCCCGTACAACCATACCCCGTTTATCACTCTCTTCTGTTCCAACCTAAGATCAGGAGAAACATTTAACCTCGGTAAGGAAAGATACAAATATATGTTCGTGAGTTCGATAATTATGTTCCATTACTCCAGAAGGGAGTTGTCGGAACCGTCTAACCAAGGATCTGGGGGGATCTATAGTTTTGGACTCCTACAAGTTCAGGTGGTACATTTTACGGTACCATATAATCGTATATTGGATACGTGTAGGAAGATTTCTGGAATTTAGTAGAGATCGAATGAATATTATTGACTTCACTTTACTTCAGCGAGTCAGTATAGACTGAGAAACGCTGGGGTACCTGACGTTGGATGGTCCGAGGAGGTAGGTACTCTAAGAGGTCCGTTCTTATGACCTCACCCAACGGTAAAAGAAGAGGTTCCCTAGAAGGACTGGGTCCCTAACTTGGACTCAGAGAACGTAACGTCCGTCTCCGAAATGGAAGACTCGGTGGTCCCTTCGGGTCCCTTCAATATTATTGATCTCGTTACATTTATGGTACATTTATCAACGGTCGTACGACGTTTAAGTTCAAACGAAAAACCTTGAAAGACCTTAAAAAAAAGTCTGCAGAGAGGGTAGGAACCAACCGACTTACGTGTGTCTACGTCTCGGGTATCTATTCCTCCCGTCTGATGTCGAGGGTCCTTTTCGGAACGTAAGACGTTTTAGTGTGTAATATTTATTAACCTGAACCTCCTTTTCGTCCCAATCATGTCCGGTGAGTTTTGGATACGTTTAACTTGGTCTTTTGATTCTCCGTGTTGTTGAGATTATTTTTCTACACAATTCAAGGATCATTCATTAGTGATCATTTATAAGTCGTAATAAACATTTTATCTTCATTTCTCACGAACTGTCTTCCCCTATATTCTTTGTCAACCCAATACCTTTTTCCCCGTTTCACTTGCTTGTAACACTTTGTGTCTCTTATTTATGAAGATTCTATCTCACACAAAAGTTTGTCTTGGTTATCCGTCTTACTCTTCACTTACCCGACGTCAAAAGTTGTAAACCAGACAAAAAATAAGTTAACGATGTTAAACCTGCACGACCCTTTATGGTGATATTTCGTTAAGATGAAGGTATAACATGGCTGTAGTAAGGGAATGCACGGTTATCACATATTCGGTATAATAAGAGACTTTACCTGTCACATTTTCTTATCTAACACGACACAAAGATAATATAAAATAAGTTTATTCTTAAGATGACTTCTCTCACTTCTCCCTTCATCTCCTCCTCCTGTCCTTTTTCACTCTCCTTCACTCCCCCTCTCCTTTCTTGTTTTTCTCCCATTCTTTCTTACTACTTAGACAATTAATTAACTGACTAATTAAACCTTACGTTAACGTAATATGGTAGACGGGATTTTGACTGAAGGGGGTAGGTTCAAATATTACTCTCTACTTTCCATTACTGAAGTTCTAATTCATAGTGGTTGCTCTTCGATTCTAAGAGATTTTACCATGGAAGATAAAAAATTGACCAAGATAGACCTCATCCGACCGTGTAAACCGAAATGTAAGACTCAATTTGTTTCTACATTATTGCTCTTTTTGGATGTAAGAGTGACTCTTTTTCTCGATTTACTGAGAAGTACCGAAACTGAAAAGTTTAAGTTTTGACATAGTGAGGTTTGGTCCGTTAAATTGCATCTTATTCTACCCTGTGGAATCCATAAAAGAAGGTGTACGGGAAGGTCTTTAATAGATTGTTGTTGTTTTTTTTACTATGGTTTCCTTCCATAACGACTCAATGTCTTACGACTGTGATTATCTTTTTAAATAATAAAGTTATGATCACAGTTATTTTTCCGTCTGATACTATCCCCTCTTTAGGGGTTTACTTCTTCTCTTTACACCTTTTGTAGGTTTGTAGCGACCGTCGAAGATAGGAGACTTTCGTGGCGTTCTGTTGTGACACCTCTCCATTCTCAGTCAGTACTGATTTCCGCGACGTGTACGTGACTTCGTCGTGGGACTGTTCATGCAACAATGCATCTGTGTTTTGTGCCTAATTCTTTCTTCAGTTCGCTCGGGAAGGATCGGTGATTTTTATATTTAAGTCTACAGGATCCATACGATGAACGTGGAGGTTTTAGTCCATATTTCTGCTTTCAATGTCGTAGTTAAGGAGGTTCGGGTATGAGCTCTGGATTTAGACAGTAAAACTATTTGATGAAAACCGAAACCTACCATGACAATGGTTCATTCTTTTTAAGAACAGTTGGGACTATCTCCACGAGTCATAGTATAATTCTAAATTTAATACGACTAAAACGATCTATTCTGTCTACCGACAGGATATTTTATTACGGGTTTAAGATAATGACAACTTGTTTAACTCTTTACTTTCTTGTACAAATATCTTAATTTAGAAAGTTTATCATAATTCTTGTGATCCCGATATTAAAAACATTTTTCATTTGCAATTATTCATTTGTTTTTATATTACCTTACCCACGGGACGACTGAACTGTTTTTCTTTTTCAAGTCCTAGAGACAAAATGTAAGTCTTACTAAACAACAAGTAATTATTCTTATGTAGAGATCTTATCTAAACTTCTTCGGACTTTTTTATGGATCCAATAGTCTGACAGTGATAAAGGTGTGTAGGATTATATGAAAATCCTCCCATTAAGAAATAAAGTGACCCAATAGTGGTCCTGTCGTAGGACGGATTTTTAAGGGAATTTCTATAATTGTTATTGTGATGTTTCATCCATGACAAGAATATCTACTTTTTTAACATGGTACCTCTCCAAATCCTTGAACAAGTTCTACTGTTTCCCTTTTCTCGATTCTATATTCGGATTCTATTTTTTCAAAGACCAAAGATAGATAGAACATATTAATTACAGTTCTCGTCAATCAAAAGACCCACTCGACTATGACAAATAATTTGCATTAAAGGGATACTTTTATTTGAGACTTGATATTTATTTATTGTTTAAAATGTCCTGTTCTGAAAAAAGAAACATCGAAACCTTGAGTAAGACATAAAGTAGGGTAGATGACAGAATCTACGTCATTGATACCCCTCACTCTGTGTTCATCTACAGACATCCTTGAAATTTCTCGTCTCGGTCCGTCCTACCGTAACATTATATTATTTACGAAAATCCGAATCGTTCGTATATTAAGTTAATTCAAACCGAGTTTATAATTAAGTAAAGTAAAACAAAAGAAAATCGTACTTCTGATATGTTAAACTCTTAATCTCCTTCGTTCTCTTGACTCAAAAAGACAACACAGATAGACCATAAAATTTTTAGATGAAAAATGAAACAACGAAAAAATAGGAAGTAAAAGGACGGAGATGGTTGACGGATACCGGGATTATCCCACGGAAAAATCATAGAGGGTGAAGGATGAAACTAAACCGATAATTAAGAACCGAAGTAGGGTCTTTAGACACAGTTTCGGATAGAAAGGTAGGAGTTCCGGTGACTGTACCAGAGTTGAAAAATGGAAGGTAAAAAAAATAAAAAATCGAATACCAGAGTAAAAAAAAAAAGTAGAGGTTGAACCTACAACGTTAACCAAGGGGATTTGCGTCATACGTAATTAACAATTAACAACAAGTACAAGGTGTTCCCTCTATCTTAAGATACTTGTCTCTTTCACTCCCACCAATAATAAAATATGATAAAAATTTTCTGAAGAGTTACAGGATTCAGGTTTGAGGAATCCAAGTGTTTGTTTCGAGAATCATTAGTTCGGGGTTTGTTGGTGAAGGTCAAAAAAATACAGGTGAAAAAAGAGGAACCATCTTTGTGGTCAAATCGTTGTTGTATTTCTGGTTTTATGGAAATATTCTAAACGTTTAAAGTCAAATCTTCAACGTCATGGGGTCCGTCGTGTTTCGGTTCTTGTTGACGTCGTTTTACCCATTCTCCTTTCGAAGTGACATGGTTGTTGTCAAGAAGGTGGTTCAGTCTTGTCTAATCCGAGTCCTCTTATGGGACCGAACCTAAAGAGGACCAACCCCCATTGCCACCCTCTCCTCATACGTAGGTTCCAAGACTGAAATATCTTTCTTTTGAACTCCTTGAGTGAAGACAGAACGGGTTGAAAATTGGTTCTTCGTTTTTCTGAACATGTAACTGTTGATGTTTTGTCACAACCTTTTTTTGATTTCTGCTGTGTTTAATTACCTCTCTGTAGGGTACAAGTACTTGACCTTTTGAAATATAATAATTTTACTGAGTCACTAAATGTTTAAGTTCAGTTAGGGATAGTTTTGGGGTTACCGTAAAAAATGTCTTTATCTTTTTCGTTAAGATTTTAAATATACCTTAGTGGGTTTATCGAGGGTTATCTTGGGGGTTATCGGTTTTGTTTGTACTTTTTCTTCTTNTTTGAACTCCTTGAGTGAAGACAGAACGGGTTGAAAATTGGTTCTTCGTTTTTCTGAACATGTAACTGTTGATGTTTTGTCACAACCTTTTTTTGATTTCTGCTGTGTTTAATTACCTCTCTGTAGGGTACAAGTACTTGACCTTTTGAAATATAATAATTTTACTGAGTCACTAAATGTTTAAGTTCACTTAGGGATAGTTTTGGGGTTACCGTAAAACATGTCTTTATCTTTTTCGTTAAGATTTTAAATATACCTTAGTGGGTTTATCGAGGGTTATCTTGGGGGTTATCGGTTTTGTTTGTACTTTTTCTTCTTGTTTCGACCTCCTTAGTGTAGAGGGTTAGAGTTTTGTATAAGATTTTGATTAATCTTGTCCTACCATAACCGTATTTCTGTCTGTATATTTGATTACCTTTTCTTGACATTCGGGTCTTTATCTCGTGTGTATATGTCGGCTTACTAGGTTCTTACGATCCTAATGTCTTATCCCTTCCTATCAAAGAAATTGTTTAACACGGTCCTTTTGACCTAATAGTTGTACGTTTTCTTATTTTGACCTAGAAATAAAATGTGTACGTCTTTTTAGTTGAGTTTTACATAATTTCTGAATTTACACTCTGTACTTTGATCTTCTTTTATATTCCGTTTTTCAAAGTACCGTTGTCAGAACCGTTAATAAAGAGTCTATAGTGTGCTTTTCGTGTCCTTTGTTTTCGTTTTTATCTCCTCCTGATGTAGTTTGCTTTTTCTTAGACGTATCGTGTCTTTGTTGTTTTATTTTCTGTTAGATGTCTTATTACCTTCTTTTATAAACGTTCAGTATACAGACCATTCTCATTAAATAATGGGGTTTATACATTCTTATAGGATGTTACGTTATCGTTTTTATGTGAGTTAAATTTTTACCCGTTTTCTGAACTTATGTATAAAGAGGTTTTCTCTATACGTTTACCGTATGTTTTGTGTATTCTACATAGTCTTTTTTACAATTTATAGTGAGTAGTAGTCCCTTTACGTTTAGTTTTGGGTGTTATTTTGTTGCAATGGAGTATGGACTATCATACCGAAAAAATAAAAAATTTACGACTACTTATACAGTTCTTTAACCTTGGGAAAACGTGACGACTAACTCTTACATTTTACCACGTCGAAGATACCTTCTGTCTTACTTCTAAGGAGTCTTTTAATTTATGTCTTCATGGTACTACTAAGTCGTTAAGATGAAGGCCCATAAATTGGTTTTCTTGACTTCATTCCTAGAGTTTCTCTATAATCGTGAAGGTATAAGTGACATTATACTAAGTGTTATAGACTCTCACCTTTGTTGGACTTACGGGAAACTAAGGTGACTACTTACTTGTCTGTTTCCTTTGCACTATATATAAGTAGCGTATATATATATATTGTACTTTATTATAAACCGGAATTTTTCCCTTTGGGATATGTATATTATTTTACCTACTTGAACCTCCTGTAATACGAGATACTTTATTCGGTCGGTGTCTTCCTGTTTATGAAGTACTAAGGTGGATATACTTCTTGGATTTCATCAGTTTGAGTATTTTCGTCGTTCATCTTACCTCTTCCTGTCCCTGATCCCTCTCTTCCTTTGCCCTCGACAACAAATTGCCCATGTCTCAAAGTCGATACGTTCTACTCTCTAGATGATATGTTGTAACAATAGTGTCAATATTTATACGTGAAGTGTAAATTGTCCAACAAATCTCTTATTTAGAGTACATAAAAATTTTAGTTTTTTTAGTTTATATTTTTGGTTGATGTTACAAGTACTGCATAGACAGCCTCATAGATGTTTGATAGAGTCCTTTTCCGTTTCTCGGACGACATCCGGATGATGATTGTCCACCAAGTTCCAACGATCTTGATTTCACATATTAAAGTGATCTTCTTTTTGACACTCGTTTGTGTCGAAGGTCTCACCTTTATGATGAGAGGTCTTACCTCTGAAACAGGTCAATGATAATTCCATTCAATCCTATGTATTATTCCTTCGTATGTATTTTAGACTCGTCTCTCTTTGACCCTTCCTTTTAAATAAAACGAACCATTCTCAATAGGTGAACTCTTCTCGAACTCCGAGTAAAAGTGACACGTCATTGGTGTTTATTCCTTTGATATTTATTCTGTGCCCGCTCCCCTCCCACCCTCCGTCCTCTGTCCTTGTTTATAGGGTCTAAGACCTACCATAGATTCACTCGTCTCAGTTTCCGGAGACACCTTAAAAATCTTTGTTTGATAAAGTCATAGATTCGGTTCTTAAACTAAATAACTCTTGTCTCATTGGTAGTACTTCGAACTCCTATACTTAAGAATTCACGACCGTCCCTAAGAGACTAATTCTCTTTTTTTCATTGAACCCTGGTATGTGTTTGATAGTTTGAGATAAGATTTAGGTTGTAAGAGAATTTATTCTGTTGTGTATATTTTCATGTGACATATTGATATTTCTGTATGGATATAAAGATATATAGAAATTGTATAGATAATCAATGTATCTAAATGTCTGTAATAATTATCAAGTTATTATAAGTATATTGTTATAAGTATATAACTATTA
The DNA here is from genome assembly GCA_006410555.1 of Capra ibex. Classification (NCBI taxonomy): domain Eukaryota; kingdom Metazoa; phylum Chordata; class Mammalia; order Artiodactyla; family Bovidae; genus Capra; species Capra ibex. The sequence continues at coordinate 41,023,474 of SJYO01007492.1, read as the reverse complement.
AAGATTAGACACTCAAGGCAATAAAATAGTGTAGAGTGTAGAGTCAAAATTATAGTACGGTTTTTTTGGTACACCAAAAAAAAAATTATATGAATCAATAAAAACCAAATGAATTATTTTTTCCACTTTTAATGGTCAGAAATATTATGATATAAGATCAACTTGATTGTAAGACTAGTCGATCGTAAAGTAAAAAAAAACATGGAGCGTAGTTAGAAGACATGGTTAGGAGGGTTTCATCGATTATATTGGGATCTATATCCTGTAGTCTGTCTGTCTGTCCGTGTGCGTGTGATTGTGTGTCGGACAGCAAGAGAGTTATAGTAAAACATTAAGGTGTAGGACCTTAGGTTCCAGGAAATGTAAGTAATCCACCGTTTATAAACAATTCCTATACAAAGATTAAGATTCGTCTTTTATGTCGTAACAATTATTGAATAATTGGGTTTTCGGTGAAATTTTAAAGATCCGGAAAAAAATAAAAGAATTTTAGAGAGATGTAATTCATTACACCGGAAGCACCGAATGTGTGTACAAGTCAGAAAAGGAAAATAGAAAATGACCTCATATTGACATTATTAAATGTTACAACATGAGTAAAGACGACATGTTACTACACTTAGTCGATATACGTATGTGTATAGGGGAGAGATAACCTACAGGGGAGGGGGGTAAGGGGTAGGGTGGGTGATCCGGTAGTGTCTCGTGGCTCAACTCAACACGAAATTCGTCCGAGGGTGATCGATAGATAAAGTGTGTACCGTCACATATATACAGTTAGGATAGAGGGTTAAGTAGGGTGAGGAGGCAAGGGGGCACAACCACCTGGATCTGAGACAGTATGTCTTACTCCACTCAACCTTTCTCTTTTTATTCATAGTATATAATTACGTGTATACACCTGAGAAAAGAGAAATAGAGAATAAGATTACAAAAAAAGATTAAGTCTCACAAAGGAGGACATTCAACGGAGTTTAGGATACATAAATCCGTTCAATATTTACAAATTTTTATCGTAAATTTTGATTTTGTTTAGTGTTTTTTAATGAGTTTTTAAAAAATTACAGATGTTTATAAAACCTAATTGATCTACTATAAGACGTCACTACGTTTTACTCTTGACCTTAAATTACTAAATTAAAATCTCTCTTCTTATGTGGTTCATTTGGTTGTTAACAAAGTTAATGACATCGTTGATTTGTGTCGTGAATAATAATGTTAGTGTTGTGGACTTTACACGACTGTTGTCTTTAGTAGTTCCTAAAAAAAATTTCCTTTTTTCGATAGATAAATTATACACCGGATAATTCCAAATGAGATAGTGTTTAAAGGGTGAAACGGAAGACAGATATGGATTATAGAACTCTGATTTAAAGAAAAGATTAGAATCCTTTGACGGACTCTTGGATTAGTTCTTCGCTTTCGTGACAAAAGATAGACAAAATCGTTTTCTACTCGTCTTCTAGACTTTTTTTAGTTATGGTTCAGGGTCAGTGAAATCCGAAACAACCTGAAACAAGGTTACTCTATTACAAGTCGAGTTGTTAGGGTAATTAGACACACCTATTTTCTTCGTGAAAGGTAAATGCTCTCTTTACATGACTTTTGAACATGACACTCTTATGACAAAGTGGCGAACACAACCATTCAAGAATTACTTAGTCAGATTCCTTACCCAGTGGTAATATTACAATAGTTTAAGAGTTTTGTCAAATTTTACCTTGGACCAAAGTAATGTATATTTTAGTGATCATGTTTGGAGATGATATCGTGAATGTGACACATAAATAGTTAGTTGGAAAGAGTTCTCTTGTAGGATACTGGACTTTCTAACATTTGTCAGTTATCAGACGACTTACTTACTTACTAAAACGAAAAATTTTGTGAAAACTTTCTCTGATGAAAGGTTTTAGATGGTCAACCAAAATTTGGTTTATTTACGTTTGGTTTGTTTTGAGTTTTTATTAAAAATTTTAATTTTTATTGTTTAAGTTGTATGGGTTTGGTCCACCTCCTTTACTTTTTTCTTACGTATCTTGATAAGACCATATGATTTTTCGTTTTAAGGTGTTAGTTGTTTACTTTACCCTGGGTTTTATATAATTCTACATGGTATTCCATACGAAAAATTTCCTGTTATTCCCGAATATTAATTGGGACTGTGAAAGGTCCCATCTCACTAAACATAAAATCTGTCAACCAACGATTTAAACATACTGTCTATTATGTACATCGGTGATTTTAATGTCATGACTGGAAAGGTTTACGATTGTTTACGAACTAATCGTAATACATTGATATGGAGGAAAGACTAGTCCTGATCCGTCTAATAAAGTAGATTTATACGTGTGTTATATGACTTTAGTCAAGTGTAATGGTGTTACTGTAAGATGTCATATATTGATTCATAATACGTCTTACGTTCAACCGGATATCTCCCGTTATGTTTTTTGTTTATGGATTGTCGTTTTTATTCTTTTACAGATAATGAGAATGGTTTCACTTTCGTACCTTCAGATAAAATACACGAAAATAAAATTTATCATTTATGTTCTTTGGAATGACGTTTCCAAATCTTGAAGTTTTACAAAAGTTTAATATAGGTGTACTTATATTCTCGTCTTGTACTCTATATTTTTACACGTTATGTTTCATTAACCAATTAGATTTAAAGAGATGACCAAGGAATAGAGGACTTTCCATGAGATCGTTTTCTTTTCTCCTCCTTTTCCTGTAAAAAAGACGTAATGATAATCGAAAAAAAAAAAAAAACGTCATTGAGTCTTCTCCAGTGGTCATACTTATACTTACTGTACTATACGAGACATTTGCTTAAAGAGATGTAAATGGTCACAGTAACTAAAATGATTATAAAGGATTAAAGATCAGATATTTTATATTTATCATTAATTCTTTTTTCAGTAATAGATATTTTCGACTTTTTTTAAAGACATGGAGAGGTGGTATTTGTCATCCCTGTTTCAGTCACCAACCCCTCTCATCCCTCTGTCCTTATTGGAATCCATACGTCTACTGTGGTGGAAATACCGTCTTTCGCTTCTTGATTTCTCGGAGAACTACTTTCACTTTCTCCTCTCACTTTTTCAACCGAATTTCGAGTTGTAAGTCTTTTGCTTCTAGTACCGTAGGTCAGGGTAGTGAAGTGACGTTTATCACCGACTGAAATAAAAAACCCCAGGGTTTTAGTGACGTCTACCACTAACGTCGGTACTTTAATTTTCTGCGAATGAGGAACCTTCCTTTCAATACTGGTTGGATCTGTCGTATAATTTTTCGTCTCTATAATGAAACGGTTGTTTCCAGGCAGATTAGTTCCGATACCAAAAATGTACCAGTACATACCTACACTCTCAACCTGACACTTCTTTCGACTCGTGGTTTCTTAACTACGAAAACTTGACACCACAATTTCTTCAGAGAACTCTCAGGGAACCTGACGTTCCTCTGGGTTGGTCAGGTAAGATTTCCTCTAGTCAGGACCCACAAGTGACCTTTCTGACTACAACTTCGACTTTGAGGTTATGAAACCGGTGGACTACGCCTCTCGACTAAGTAAACTTTTCTTGGACTACGACCCTTTCTAACTTCCGTCCTCCTCTTCCCCTGTTGTCTCCTACTCTACCAACCTACCGTAGTGGCTGAGTTACCTGTACCCAAACCCACCTGAGGCCCTCAACCACTACCTGTCCCTCCGGACC
>SJYO01007492.1:40999193-41019629 GCA_006410555.1 Capra ibex | reverse complement strand
ACCAGTACATACCTACACTCTCAACCTGACACTTCTTTCGACTCGTGGTTTCTTAACTACGAAAACTTGACACCACAATTTCTTCAGAGAACTCTCAGGGAACCTGACGTTCCTCTGGGTTGGTCAGGTAAGATTTCCTCTAGTCAGGACCCACAAGTGACCTTTCTGACTACAACTTCGACTTTGAGGTTATGAAACCGGTGGACTACTCTTCTCGACTAAGTAAACTTTTCTGGGACTACGACCCTTTCTAACTTCCGTCCTCCTCTTCCCCTGTTGTCTCCTACTCTACCAACCTACCGTAGTGGCTGAGTTACCTGTACCCAAACCCACCTGAGGCCCTCAACCACTACCTGTCCCTCCGGACCACACGACGCCAAGTACCCCAAAGTTTCTCAGTCTGTGCTGACTCTCTGACTTGACTTGACTTCCCCTACCCTTTTGCATTTGTGTGTCTTGTGTGACTTGAGTTGACAAACCATCATGGTCCGTCGACCCGTAATCATTATAACTTGTCTCAACAAAAGATTAGACTTTGAGGAGGTAAACCGATCAATATCTTAATCGTGGATCTAATTGTAATCGATGCTCTTTAAAAATGATATTTGCACACAACGGAATGGAATTCCGTCTCAGTCGGTTTGTATTTAATGTTGATAAGTCAGAAAAATTAAAATGAGACGTAACAAAGGATTCTTTAAGTGGATAAATGGAAAAAATTTCCGAACAGTTTTGTAATTAAATCCATGACCCGGTTTTTACTATGATTAACGACTTAATCTTTTAAGTGACTTCTTGACACAACATCGAATGTCTATGGACTATCATGTTATTTACGTTAATTCATTCCATAATCATACAGTAAAAACGAGTCGTTAATATAAAGTTTTATAATGTCATTTATTTACGAGACGGTTTTGTACCGTCTTCGTTAGTGTAAGTAAAAACAAAGTCACGATCTATGTTGAATTGATAGTTAAAAGTTTATACTCGCCAATTGTTTACCACATACGGACGTTAAACAGTAATAAAAAGGGATTTTCGTACCCAATACTTTTCTTTTTATTACTTTATCTAAAGGGATATTCTGAATAACTTGAACAGATAAAAGAGTCAGTGGGGTAATACGACTAAGATAGATACCTTCTAAAATTTATACGCCTGAACCGAAGAGACTCTAAGTTACGGCCTCTGGAAACTAAATTTGGTGAACAATCCTTTTCATCTGGATTTCGTCCCGGGTTCTTACGGACAAAATTGATTGGGAAAAAGACTATGTCATAATAAAAGGAAAGAGGTGTTAAGTCTTAAGACTCAGGGCAAAAATCGGTAATACACGATGTTGAATTTCTTCGTTCAAATGATAAAATACAATAACTTTTATTTCTATTGTGTCAACTCTAACAACCACTGAAATTTTTACCTACGTGTTCATATATGTTTTTTTCAGGATTTATATCGTAAATTTCTTCTTAAGATACGTAATTCAAATTTACTTTCTCTTCGTTCCTATACCCGTGGTTCTCCTATACCGCACGTAATCACAACACGTAGCTGACTCGCTGAAGTGAAAGTGAAAAGTGAAAGTACGTAACCTCTTCCTTTACCGTTGGGTGAGGTCACAAGAACGGACCTCTTAGGGTCCCTGCCCCCTCGGACTACCCGACGGCAGATACCCCAGTGCGTCAGTGTGTGCTGACTTCACTGAGTCGTCGTCGTCGTCGTCGTCGTCGTCGTCGTCGTCGTCGTAACACGTATTTACTATTTGACAGTGTGGTAATTGTAAGATGAGTTTTTTTTTTTGTGACTTTTCAGAACACGTCATCCGAATCTTACCTTTTTTATGACACATCGACACACAGTGACCTCTACAGTCTACTCACGGTTCATAAAACTCCAATTTTTTGTTGTTTTTTTGACTTACCTTGTATTGTCGGTTCTTCAATTTACCTTCTTCATCAAAGAAGATAGTGTAAAATTGTTCTGAACGATACTACCGTCACGTACCCGTGGTGATATTGACGGAGTATGAAGAAGTTCAGGAAGATACATAAGAAATATTATGGGTTTCCATGTTCGAGTAGAAACACCCTTAGAACCGTCCTAGATGTGTAATTTGAACCATCTAGAGAAATAAGTGCACGGTCCTTTGGTTCTTGATGTTCTAGATTTCTACCTTTCTCCGTGTATGTATATGTTACATAGAGAATCCTAAAATGTACTTATATACACATTCTCATGACTCCTAAAATGTACCTATATACACACATTCTCATTACACATACTTTCGGATAAGATCTATATTGAAAAAAAAATTCGATCTTGTTTTATTAGAGTATTTAAGACTACTTAGACTCAAGGATTTACTGAAGGTAGTTGAAGACCACACTGGTTCCCGACTTCCTATATTTAATTCTCCAGCGACACGACCCGAATCAGTGAGTCAGTACAGGTTGAGAAACGTTGAGGTACCTGACATCGAGCGGTCCGAAGAGACAGGTACTCCTAAGAGGTCCGTTTTTATGACCTCAGAACGACGGTACGGGAGGAGTTTCCCTAGAAGGGTTGGGTCCCTAGTTTGGGTCCAGAGGGAGTGACGTCCGTGTAAGAAATGGTGATTCGGTGGTTCCTTCGGGGAATACTCCGACGACGACGACGATTCAGTGAAGTCAACACAGGTTGAGACACGCTGGGGTCTCTGTCGTCGGGTGGGTCGAGGGGGTAGGGACCCTAAGAGATCCGTTCTTGTGGCGTCACCCAACGGTAAAGGAAGAGGTCACGTACTTTCACTTTTCACTTTCACTTCAGCGAGTCAGCACAGGTTGAGAATCGCTGGGGTACCTGACGTCGGGATGGTCCGAGGAGACAGGTACCCTAAAAGGTCCGTTCTCATGACCTCACCGCACGGTAAAGGAAGAGGTGAATACTCCGATAAATCCATGTTAAGTGTGTCTTAAATAACTGGTTGTTCGAGAATACAACAATCCTTTCTTAAATTGGAAGGATGACGTCTCTTGTCGTAATGGATGAATCAACTTTTGGGGAGGAAATTTTACGAAAGAGAAAATGTTCTAACGATAAAGTGAGTCATATGTGATGTCTCCGTTTTTTTTTAAAAACTCAATTTTTCTATGACTGTTTTTGTGTTACTTTTCTGATCTCTTTAATATGTTGTCGTATAATTATTATTGTAGAAATTAAGTTTCCGATGACCACCTGTTTTTACAACGATTAATTCTTTAATCGGTCATAGAAAGAATCATTTTATAGACTTTTAAGTAAAGTCTAATTATATCCAATGATAATCTTGACCAATTTTAGTAAGTCTGAAAAAATCTTATAAGTATCGTACTGTTGAAATTCATCATTAAAATTCAAAATTATTAAAGTTCAACATATTGAGTTATATTACTTTACTAAGGTAGATAAGGTAAGTCTTAAAAGTAGGACTTGAAAGATTAATTGATTTTAGTTATTAGTAAAGCGTTAATTAGTAAACACGTTTCTTAATGACTTCACAACGGATATTATTTATGTTAGAGTACCATTGTCCGGATTAGTTAGTCTTCCGTCCGTAACGGATATATACGTTTGATCGGAGAGAATTCCGATTACGATACGCACGTAATAAACACGGGAATCAATCCCTAAGGGACATATAGACCCACTTTCACTTTCACTTCAGCGAGTCAGCACAGGCTGAGAAACACTGGGGTACCTGACATCGGATAGTCCGAGAAGACAGGTACTTTAAAAGGTCCGTTCTCACGACCTCACCTAACGGTAAAGGAAGAGGTCCCCTAGAAGAGCTAGGTCCTTAGTTTGGACCCAGAGGGCGCAACGACCGTCTGCGAAATGGCAGACTCGGTGTTCCCTTCGGGTATGGTATTTTTCACTTGATGGAGTCGTTGAGGATTACCGAATGTCGTAATGATTTACAGAAGACCTATAAAACCGTCGTGTTTTATTCGATTCACACAATTCAGTCCCAAATGTAAAAAGTAATTAAGTGATGATAGGGATCCGTAATCACCATGGAAAATTCCATTCTCTTTTGAAATGTTCCTTTTGTCATTTGTGCAGGGGTCTAGAGTGACCCAGTGACTTGTCGGACAATGTTTTGAACAGTCATGAGTGTTCTTAAGGTACTTTGATAAATAAATTTTAAAGTAAAATTATTATCTCTAATCTGTTCTGAAAGACAAAATAGATTATAAATTTTATAATACTTTCTAGTGTAAAAATATATTTTTACTGAGACCTTTATGTAGAAAGAGAAGTGAGTTTTTATTTCTTCTATAAAAAGAAATATACCCTTCTCCATGTCCGTTGTCATTGCATGAAAAAGTGACCAGTGTTTTAACAATGATCTTTAGATGAGAAGAGACATCAATGTAAGTATGATTTTATAGGATTATTTTTACATAAAACGACCTCTTCTTAGGAAGGTTTGTGTGATTTAAAATCATTAGACTGATCTCCTCTTTTTTCTAACCGTACACTGTATCAAGTGATTAATTCAATATTAATTGATTATATCAAGTAATTAATTTAAATCTTCGTAGAGTCAAGATTGTATTCTTGAGAATTTGTATGTTGTCTTCATTAGATTTAGAGTCTATGGGTTGTTTATTATTGTTCTTCTCATAATTTTTATAAATAGAGTGAAGATAACAAGTTAGATACTACCTTTTATTAGTCTCCGTTTATATATCTTGAAACGATAATTACGGAGTTGTGTTAAAACAATGGTACCAAAAGAAGAGAAATATCAATAAGACGTAGAAGGATCTTAGAAAAGAGGGAGCAAAAGAAGTAATTACTTTTGATTGTTTTTGTTTATAAGTACATTAGAGATTAATAACTTATGTTCCTGACGATGTCTCTTTAATACATACCACAATTTTAAAACGGTTGACCTCATTTAGTGACTGTAGATAAATTTGTGTCTTAAAGATTATAGTAAGTTAAAACTGAAAATAATCAAAAATTTCTAATTTGGAATTATGAGTGACATAGTGATTTACATTATCAAAAATTCAGTCAAAAAAATTTATGTATTTTTATCTAATTTTATGAAAGAAACGGATTTTTCAATAGTCCTGAATAGATAAACTTGTAAATCCTTTTAATGTCCTAGTCTATGAGGGGGCTTTAAGAGTTTGATAGTTATGTATTTTGTACTTTTCGAGTTCTTTTTACTGTTTCGGTTGTATATGTCTTCAGACGGAGATTCACCCGTTTTCTCTTAAGTATGTAATATTTTAATAAGAAGATTTAAACTCAAAATACCATTTTCTTTTTGTGATCTACAATTTTTTTTTTTCGAATGACTTCCTTGTATTGATGGAAGTTTGTACAGTTGACGGTGCATACCTTCCTGTCTAATCTAGTCCTAATTTGACGATTGAGGTCTCCAGTTTTGACTCTAGTTTCTTACCTTTTATTCTTTGTGGAAATCGAGTTGACTATTCCTTAAAAGGTTAGTACTATCAATGAATTTTAATTTTAATTAATAGGAAATGAATACAATGACAAAGGTCTTTAAAAATCATCTTCTGACTACGGGTGGATAGTTTTTCTTATACCTCAGTTAAAGTTATAACGAACTCTCCCATTCGAGTCTGTCATTTCTTAGACGGACGTTACGTCCTCTGAGTTCAAGCTAGGGACCCAACCCTTCTAGGGGACCTCTTCCTTTACCGTTGGGTGAGGTCATAAGAACGGACCTTTTAAGGTACCTATCTCCTCGGACCGTCCGATATCAGGTACCCCAGCGTTCTCAGCCTGTGTTGAATCACTGATTTGGACTCTTCCATTTGACACCGAAAATTGAGGATAAGGTAGAGTACTATAAGAAACTTTTTGAACTTCGAGATGTCGTAGGTCACAAGTGGACTTAGGGAACGTCTCCCCCCAAGGATAAATCTTATAAAAAAGAATGTACAAGAGTCCAGTTTGACATATACATTAAGTGTCTTATGTGGGTAGATAAAACAGTAAGAAGTCTACTGTCACTAAGGTTATTCTTCATTTATAAGGAAATATTTTCGAACATTTGTTATAAACGACATTCTACATGAGGAGACTGTCTCTTGGTGAAGGCATCAGTTATTATTGTATATTAGTGTCAAATACCGACTGTGAGTTATTTATAAAAAACTAGTTATTTACTTGACGTTTTTCAATAAACCTTTGATACAAACCACCGTGTTTGTTTGTATAAGGGGGTGTGATTCTTAAGACAGTGATTTTTGTGTTTTCCGACTACTGATTTTGTGTTTATGTATGAACTGTCACAGATATTTCCATTGTCGTAGTTCATTTTAGGTTCTGTTCGTATGTTCTTTAGTGTTTTGACTGATAGAGACAAGATTTTGTTTTGATCTTATACGTGGTGATTCGTGAAGTTAGTTTACCCAGTTACCATTACATATGTGTGTAATGAATTGAAATAGTACGATAAAGTACTCTTCTCTTTTTTTAACCGAAAATAAGTACTTATGACGTACGTAAGTGTTGAATAAAAATTTGAAACCAATTAACGTATATTTTAGAGTAGATCGTGTTTGTGACTACCACAAGGACAGAAGTTTTGACCCATGTGTAATAAGACAAAAAAAGAGGACTTGAAAAAGGAGTTGATTAAAGTATAGATTGTGTTTTGTCTTTATTGTGTAGTATTTGTCGAGAACTAATTGGACACAGGGTGAAGATTCTTTAGTTGGTATTGGTTCATAAAGGAGTTTTGAACTCCGTCGTTGTAAAACGAAAGGGAACGGTTTCTAGGAAGAAGTGGACTGAGTAGTGATTGATTTCTAAGTAAGGTGTTAGACCTGACCCTAAGTACCTCGGGTTCCTCGGACCCAGTGTGTAAGTAGAAACGAATGTGTTCAAGAATCCCGAGTTTCAGGTGGAGATGTTGATGGTGAAGTTTTCCTGTTATGATATGAATACGTGGAATGTAAGTATGTGCGATTCGTAGGTACCTTCCAAATTGATTAATTAATTAAACCAGAATCAATTGCGTACGTCCGAAAGATCAACGTCGTGTGTCCGAGGTCTCGTGTACCCGAGTCGGCGGGACACCGTAGACCCTGGAAGCAAAGGACTGGTTCGTAGTTTGGACATGGGGGACACAACGTTCTAAGAATTGGTGACCTGGTGGTCCCTTAAGGGAGGTATTCTCTAAAATTAATATTTCAAGGAGATGATTTTTAAGACTTCTCGTCAATCAGATGTAAGATTAGATGACTCGTTAATAAGGGTTTTCTTCATTTTCACTGGTTTTTCACCTGAAGTGTGTTTCATAAGTCACCTTTTACTTTTTCTTTAATTATAAAACAACTTTCTCGTTCCTTTTGTCATTCTTAAAATATATTATTTTTATAATGACTCTAACTTACTCTATGTGTCTGAATTATAAATTCTCAGACTTTATCGATGGGTGTTTCAACAGTGGATGGTTTTCTAGATCTTCATAATATTTTTCTTTTATCCTTGACTATAGTATTATTTATTGAAAAGAATCAGAAAAAATTTAATATGAAATTCAAACAAAAAAAAAATTAAGATTCGGATTTCAAGATTTCCGAGGAGGAGATTTAAAAGTCTCGAACAAAACCTAAAAAGAAATTAGTAAATTTTCATTTATAAATTTCAGTGTAGTTTAAATTAAAGTGCAAAGGAGGAAAAGGAGGACTGTCTCTTGGGTATATTTTTCCCTGTTCTATTCCTTCTACATATTTTGTTTGTGATTTGTCTAAAAAAAGGTTTTTCTTTATTTCTAGACTTTGAGTGTTATGATTGTTTTAAGTTGAGCCTCTAATATACTGATACAAAGTCTCTTTCCTTCAACCAAGTTTTTTCTACTTGTTGTATAATACTCTTTATCGGATAAGTATCATTTAGGTTTCCATAAGCATATGTCGTTGGGAGAAAAGGACTGACAGGAGAGATTTGTAAACTTGTAAAATCCTTTAATTCAAAAATTTTTTGTAAGGATGAAGTCGAAAAGTAGATAAAAGGGTAAGGGATGTAATTATATCAATTCTAATAGTTCCAATACGGGTAAACTTATTTTTGTCTTTTAAAGGGGGTGATATTGACTTTGGTTGAAAGATACATGTCGAGTCACCCTTGGGGAGTGACGGAACCGGGAGGTATACAGATCCACCACCTCCTAGACCTACTGGTAGAAGTACACCCTCAATGACACTAAGTCCGAACACGACTACAGCTGACGTCTTTAGGGGAGGGGTCGACCCCGACTTCGAAAAGAAGAAGTGTCACAGGATACGAGTATGCCCTTGACAGGGGTGTTGGGTGAGTGGGGTGATTATTTCCGACTGGATGGAACTCGCTTTTTTTTTTTTGTTTTTTGTGGTTTTTGGGTCATTGTTGTTTCCTTTTTTTGAGACCTTTGGTTATATAACGTCTATAATTAAGACTGAGACTCAATGACAATAAAATTTATAGAAATTTTATCATCACTTTTCACTTTCAGTGAGTCAGAACAGGTACCTGTTCTCGGGTAGTCCGAGAAGACAGGTACCTTAAGAGATCCGTTCTTATGACGTCGTCCATCGGTAAGTGAAGAGGTCCCCATGAGGACTGGGTCTCTAACTTGGGTCCAGAGGACGTGACGCCCACTTAGGAAATGGTGTACTCGGTGGTCATCATGCCCCGAGTAGAAGTTATTTTTTGTTGCCTCCCATTTTAACAATTTTAATAAGGTCGTCGAGATTGGGTCTTTTGTCCCCTCATAAAAGGGTTCTGTTTTAACTTATATAAACGTGACACGATAATATGTCAACTTCATATGTTTTCGATATTTTCTAATTTACAAACGGTATGTATTTCTTTTTCTGCCCCTTTTTGACATCTCAGTTTGAACCGTTTTAGAATGTTCTAAAAGTCGTGTCAAAATCTACAGGGGTTGTTAGGTAATTGGAGTTTGATGATTCATGGAGGATGAGAACCTAGTAGAAAATCTTGTACTTCAGAAGTACAATTTTGATGGGTGCACGTGTCAGACTACGGTTTACGACAGTAAATTGGGTTTTCGATTGACAAATAAGGTTTAACTTTCACTTGTATTAAACCTTTGAAATATAAGAGTTCAAAGACCTCAAATCTGATTTTGGGTCTTCGACTCTCTACACGAGACGTATGATAAAACCGTACACTTTACACTTTACAATTCAGCGAGTCAGCACGGGTTGAGAAACGTTGGGGCACCTGACGTCGGGCGGTCCTTAAGGAGACAGGTACCTTAAAGGGTCCGTTCCTATGACCTCATCCAACAGTAAAGGAGGAGGTCCCCTAGAAGGACTGGGTCCCTAGCTTGGGTCCAGAGGACGTAATGCTCCTCTAAGAAATGATAGACTTGGTGTTCCCTTGTCTCCGTTTGTAAATTGAGGACAGAGTCAAAAGAAATTATATTTTATTTCCTCAGTCCTAGAAATTGAAGATAGGGGTTTAACACCAATTTAATTATACACAATCAAAGGTGAAAGGTATATTAGAATAAGTCGGAATTCTTTAGTGACAGAGAGGTAAAATACGATTCGTTAGAATGCCTTTATAATTAATAAGAAGAATCCATGGATTTCCACTCCCGTGACTAATAAACGAAGTATTCTTAGTAAGATAAAGTCCCCAAAAGTCAATTAAAATCAAAAACCACTCAGTTTTACACAATTCTCAATCAATGACGTATTGTACCTTTGGAACAATTGACATTTTCTGTCTTTGAATTTTTAATTATAGGTCAGTAGTTGACCATTCTGTCTGAACGATCGTATGATAAAAGTTGATTTACTAGTTCTTATTAAAAAAAAATTAAATTTTTCCACGTAAGGTTTATGACCAAAGGAGGTCTTTGAAATGAATATGTTCCCACATATAGCAGTGGGACGAATAAATTAAATATACGTTTCATGAAGTACGTTTTATATCCCGACCTACTTCGTGGTCGCTCTTAGTCCTAACGGTCCTCTTTGTAGTTATTGAAGTCTATATGTCTACTGTGGTGAGATTACCGTTTTACGTTTCTCCTTGATTTTTCGGAGAACTAGTTCCACTTTCTCCTCTCACTTTTTCGACCGAATTTTGAGTTGTAAGTTTTTTTACTTGTAGTACCGTAGGTCAGGGTAGTGAAGTACCGTTTATCTACCCCTTTGTTATTTTTGTCACTGTCTAAAATAAAAGAACCCGAGGTTTTAGTGACGTCTACCACTGACGTCGGTACTTTAATTTTCTGTGAACGAGGAACCTTCTTTTCGATACTGTTTGGATCTACCGCATAATTTTTTGTGTCTGTAGTGAAACGACTGTTTCTAGGCATATCAGTTTCGATACCAAAAGGGTCATCAGTACATACCTACACTCTCAACCTGGTATTTCTTCCGACTCACGACTTCTTAACTACGAAAGGTTGATGCCACGACTTTTTCTAAGAACTCTCAGTGAACCTGTCGTTCTTCTGGTTGGTCAATTAGGATTTCTTTTAGTTGGGACTTATAAATAACTTCCTGACTGCGACTTCGATCAAGGTTATGAGACTGGTGGACCAGACTTCTCGGTTGAGTAACCTTTTTCTGGGACTACGACCCTTTCTAACGTCCGTCCTCTTCCCCCGTCGTCTCCTACTCTACCAACCTACCGTAGTAACTGAGTTACCTGTAATCAAACTCGTTTGAGACCCTCTACCACTTCCTGTCCCTTCGGACCGTACGACGTCAGGTACCCCAACGTTTCTCAATGTGTACTGACTCGTTGACTTGTTATTGTCTTCGTTATGTCTTTGTCCCTCGATACAACTTCTGCACTTAAGGTAGAGGTAGAGATATCTTCCCTATTTTCCCCAATATCGTTATTTCTTTCCCCCCTTTAGTGACTTGTGTTCTTTTCGATACTTCTCTAAGTCTTTTGTCCTCTGAAGTCACCCAGACTATGTCTATCCATTAATTGTTTTCGTTCAATTCTTTCTTTCGTATCAAACTCTTCCTACCACTATGTAGATAAATCTTGTACTACTTACAGTCTTTACATTCTCGGGTCCACTTTTTCTATCCCGACTAATAATCAAATTTTTCATACCGTTTCTCGACTCTCGATTTGTACACTCTGAACTATTCCCTTTTTTTTCCGTATTATTTTACTATGTCTTGTTAGTGATCCTTTTTTAATAAGAAAAGATTTTTCATGTCTAGTATAGTCGGAGGTTCTATGGGAACTTTCGAAAATTTTATGGAACTAAAAATTAACACGAAACATATGCCGAGAAATTCTGAACCTATCTAATTTATATTTGTAATCCTTTATTCGAAAATCTAGTCACGAAGAGGTTGAAATTACATATATCTATAGTGACCTCGAATAGTTTTATGTCTAATGTTTAGTCATTTAGATCCCATCCCGGGTTCTAAGATGTACAGATTATACGAAGGTCCACTACCGGTGTCTTACGATAAGGTTCCTGGTGTCAAATTTATCGTTTCAAAATCCGCTTAAAGGTCTCTTCCGTTACAGTTGGGTGAGGTCATGAGAACGGACCTTTTAGGGTACCTACCTCTTCGGACCATCCCACGTCAGATACCCCAGCGATTCTCAGCCCGTGCTGACTCGTTGAAGTGAAAGTGAAAAGTGAAACTACGTAACCTCTTCCTTTACCGTTGGATGAGGTCATAAGAACGGACCTCTTAGGGTCCCTGTCTCACCGGATCACCCGACGGTAGATACCCCAGTGTGTCTCAACCTGTACTGACTTCACTGAATCGTCGTCGTCCACTTAAAGATTTTTAACCGGTTCTCTAATCTAAAAACTCTTTCGTTATTTTGTGAACCACTTAAAGTGAAATTTCAAGTTATGTTCTACAAACTTTGTACCTTTTTTAATTAAGATTAATCTTTCTTGTGAAAAAGTTTCGACATAATTTATAAACGCGCATACGTTCATTTCTTCTTTTTGGGATTCTTTTAAGTTCTGGGTTCTGGGTTATTTTAGTTAGAATAAAAATTTTCTTTGTTATTTAGTTATTAAGGAAAAGTTTTTTTTTGTCCTTACTGAAATCACGAAGACACTATGTCATTCATTTTCTCTCTGTAATACAGTGAACTCTTTCATTGATAAGTAAATCACAAAACGAAATACATAACGGACCTTTAAAAGATCATGTTCTCTGAATGACTGAATCTGTTCGTATAATCTCTTCCATGAAATTTTTGATTAAGAGTCGTTGTCGAGACATCTTTTAAGTAACTGGACATTTTTTTTTGTACGAGGACTTACGACATACAAGGACACTTATGACTTACGTAGACCAGTACGTAATTGACACGACCAGTTAGGACTCCTGTAAAATCACGAATGTCGTTTAGAAGAGTTCGTAAATTTTCATCCAACGTATACTTTTCTATTTAACCTTTGAACCGATCTAAAAATTTTTGTACTGAATTTCTGCATATATATCTGGTTGTGTCACCATAAGAACTGGAGATGAAGAGTGAAAGACCTCGTTGACCCATGTCGTTTACTTTCCAGTCATCCGGGTAGTATGTGGCATGACAACTCTATTACGTGTCAATACTGACTTTCCACAAAACAAAGTATGTGATGAGTTTCGTCGTAAACGTAAACCCTGCGTCGAATTGAGAAGATATAAAATATTCTATTTTCTAGTGTTACAGACCGGACAAAAACATAAAGAAATTTGTTTAAGTAATCGAGAATTTGATATAAGTGTGTCTACTTATATCAAAGTGTGTGAATATATAATCGATTACCGAATTCACACGAAGAATGATCAAAAACTACCTGAACTTAGGTTTATGTAGAGGGGGTTCCAACATCTTTGAAGACGAATCGAGACATAGGAGTGTCAGTTGTAACAGACTACAGACCTCAGGACGGGATCCAGATCGTCAATAATTTGATGATGTGAACTCCCTCAAATATACACCCATGAAATACGTCTTACAAGTCAAGAGACATGAAGAGAGTAGAGATCGTAAACCAGAGTCTGGGGTCGAAGAAACATTGGAATCGGGTCATTTTGACGGTGAAGACAAACTCAAGATAGGTCGTGACTCTTAACCTTTTAAGGAAGTTCCTTTTTTGGTCTATGTCTCTAGTGAAATTTTCGAAAGGAAAAGAGTCCTTAGTATCAAGGGGTGGGTTCAGGTCGAGTGTGACCAACGAGAGGTTCCGGAAGTTGACCAACAGAATGTCTGTGCCGGGTTGAAAGTATTACCAAAGTTATCCTCCCAAGTGATCTATGTTCGATTGACTGTTACGGTCTTGGTCTACCGAGTGATAGAAAAATGACACAAAAAGTAAAGATTTTTAAATGAAACCAAGGAAATGTTTATACGACACGACGAAAAGTACCGAAGGTACGTCTATACGGTATTGAACATTCGTAACAACAAAATTAAGACACAGATTATTAAAGTCATAGACGTCAGATACTTCAAGACGAAGACGACAAGTAAAGGTGACGAAGGTAAGTTGACAGACAAAGAAGTAAACGGAATAGAAAGTGAACAACGAACTTTTACATAAACATCCCCAAGTGACATTCTATTGCACGAAGTCGATCCCTTCAATTTAAAACGAAATCCCCTGTGGTCTTCTAACCTGGTAAAGGTCGGTTCAACCCGCTGTACATGGACCTTGTGTGTGTACATACTTTCCGTCAGACACCGGTATGAAGAGTCAATAAAGAAAGTTTCAAGAAAAAAGCGAAATAAGAGGAACAGACGAGTCGTAGGTCAGGATAATTCAATATCCTACGATGCGTTTTTCACCGACCGATATAAAAATCTCGAATTCATAAAAATTTCGTAAATTTTTATACGAAATAGGTCGTAAAGAAATTAAAGTGACTTTTTCAACTAGATTTATTAAATCGAGTGGTAAAATTCTTCGATCTGTAGTGGTCACGGGAGAGTAGTGGAATTAATAGTGTAAAAGTCACTCTGGTAGGTACTCGTGACTAATTTTATGAGGGGATTAGGAATAGTGAGGTAGGAGACAACAAAGGAAGTATCGTGAATAATGAGATACTTTAAGAAAAAAAAAAAAAACGATGGGGACTTGTCTTACCTTCGAAAAATAGGACAAATCATGACATAGAGGTCTTACATAGATCGCGTCAATGACTATATGATATCAACAAGGTTATATATAATTTCCTTGTACAATATAGTTATTGGATCTGAATCCATGTGGTAAAGTCAAGAGAGAAATCTGTTTGATTAACGATTGTCGACTAAGGGTTTATCGGTTTGGATTAGGGGAGATAGAATGAGAGGTACAATAGAGATACAGACGGTTTCTTGACGATTTATGTCTCTATTTATTTTGTAATACAACGACAAAAATTTTCTAAGGTTCATAGTTCTGACACTTAATGATATATAGTATATGACCATTTGTCTAATTATGAGTGACCTTGAGAAATTGTGGTTCCATTAGTGTGTGTTTCAAATTCTCATCGATAAAATTATATCTCTACGGTGACGAATCCCATTTTCCGAATATTATCTAAATTCAAAAATATAAATTTAACTAAAAAAATTTTTTAATATTTTAGTTAATACTAAAGAAAAAAATTAAAGGGTCAGTCCTTTGTTCTTGAAGTTGTCAATTTATATGGTCATTCCAAACCTGAGAAAGTAGAGGTTCCCATTATTCTACGGTCTCGACTCTCCTTTTGGAGGATGTTGGAAATAGTTTATATTTGAATGACAAAAATTATATGTATCGTGGAGAATACAAAATTTTTCGCATTCCTCATTGATCGAAATGAGAAGTAAGACTCAATCATACCAATTAGATCTCCCGACGACGGTACACTAGGACCGAAAGACTCAGACCCATCGTCGGTGTCCCGGGGGTCTGAGTTAAACTCTAGGACTCGGGTGGGGGTGGAGGGTGACGGGCCGACGACCCCCGAAGGGAAGAGTAGGGGGGTTCACCGACACACGTAATTCTGAGGGATCTCTCGACCGAGGGTAAAGATGACTCCCTCCACCGTCCATCTAAACGGTCCACCCGTGAGTCTCTCTGGGGGGTTGAAACCCCTCCGCCGAGACCCTCGGGTCCAGACCGAGATCCGGTCATTTGGAACATGTACCTGGACGAACCAGTCCTACGTACAGAAGAGGGGTCCTCTGGGGGAGGACGGTACAAGAGATTCAGACGGGTACCATCAACCAGTCCGACCAGGGGGTACTTCGTCCCTAGGTCGCGGACTTGGGTACACCGGAACCTCGACACACGTCTCGACCACACGGGTCCATACACAGACGAAGACGTCAATTCTCACAGAATTCGTCCTCGGATGAAAACATCTGTCGAGATACCAAACTCTCCCAAAGGGTCTACCGTTACGTCCTCTGTATTCTCTGCCAAAGATAGGGACCCAACCCTTTTAGGGACCTTTTCTCATACCGTTGGGTGAGGTCATAAGAACGGACCTCTTAGAGTCTGTACTGACTTCTCTGTTGTAATTGTGGTTCCTTCAAAACGAGAGGGGTGGGGTGTTTTTTGGTTAGTAATTTTAAACTTTATCAGTGTAAGGATAAGATTCATGGGAACGAGTCAATTCTCTTAAGGTCTTTTTAAGTAAATTGTTTTCATGTATGAAATGTAATTGACTTATATGTACTTGTTTTATGACGTGTAGTCTCACGATTCTTTACACACGTAACAGTCAAACAATTAAGGAGTTCTTTGTTATGTCGAATGTGAAACATTAGTTTTTGTCTCAGGTTTCGTAGTCGAAATGAACAGGACCGTAATCCGAATTAGTAACGTTGGGGTTGTGTTTGAGTATGTACAGTGTCAGTCTAATGTCCCGTGAAAGTGTAATAAGGGGACTTTAGTCGTGATGATAATTTGCTAAAAATTTCTTTGACTTAAGAGGTTTTTCCCCACACCCTCTATGAAACAGAACTTTTAAAGTTAGAGTGTAATGTCAAGGATAGTAGTATTCATGAAATCATGAGATCTTAACCGGTTGTCAGTTAGACCTCGACACCAGTGATACCCAGGAGTTCTACATTATTTCGTTTCCTTAAAACAACGGGTGTGACTTCTCTTTTGTACATCGAGTAGGTCAAGAGGTGTGTAGTAAGTGTATGTGGGTTGACTTCTCGTGACTTTTTTCTATTTTGACGGATAAGACACGTTACAATGAAATGTAGATATACTTGTGGTCAAGTGGTTTAACGTAGTCCTCTTTTACGATAGTATAACTTATCTAATATACTAATACTTTACTAATTCAAAAGAGTGAACCATATTAAACCGTTTACATGTAAATATATTTACACGTTACTACGAAGTGTCCATTACAATAAGTGTGTCTTTACCCTGATTCTAGAAAGGAATTGTATCAAGAATTTTGTGATAAATATTTGACATTTGAAGTTACATCAACACACACACAAATTCATGACAATTATATGTTCCTGTACTAAATATATCTTAGGTCTACCTAGTTTCTCATTCGTATATGTAATCATTCTGACGTAAATATTCGGGGATTTTTCTCCCATATATTGGTTGAAAATTAATTCTTTATTTCTGTTCTTGTGTTTTAAAATTTTATCATACAAGATCATCTATATATTTATCTTCGTTTGTTTTGTTTTGTTTTGTGAGGACATAAAAGTGTTCCCTTTTGTTAAAACCAGACTCATGATCTATGTGCAGTCATAAGAACGGACCTCTTAGGGTACCTGTCTCGTCAGACCACCCGATGTCAACCTGTGTTGACTTCACTGACTCATGTGTCATCTATTCGTACATCGTCTATGTGCCCGTTTTTGGTGAAAGGGGAGAGGAGGTGGGGTAGGGAGTTTGTGAGAAGAACCAAAAATCTAGATTCATACCGACGACGATGACGATTCAGTGAAGTCAGCACAAGCCGAGACACGTTGGGGTATCTGCAGTCGGGTGGTCCGGGGGGGCAGGGACCCTAAGAGGTCCGTTCTTGTGACCTCACCCAACGGTAAAGGAAGAGGTTACGTAGTTTCACTTTTCAGTTTCACTTCAACGAATCAGCACAGGCTGAGAATCGTTGGGGTACCTGACGTGGGATGGGTCGAGGAGGCAGGTACCCTAAAAGGTCCGGTCTTATGACCTCACCCCACGGTGACGGAAGAGGCTTCATGCCGACGTATTTAATGGTTGTCCTGGAAAACACAGTCACATACCTGAGGTTCATTATACTTCATCTAGATAGTTAAAGTCACATAGAATATACTTATTGGGAACTCTAGGGGGGTACTAAGGAGTGTCCTCGGGACTATGTCAGTTTCGTACCAAGTTCGAAAGAAATATATAGTATTCGGTATGGATACACCTCTATAACAAGTCCAATTATAGTGAGAAGAAGTTTTATCACTACCTTTGTTCCCTTTCTGTCAACCACGAGAAAAGAAGAGAATGATCATACCCTTTATATATCGCAAACTATAACTTACGAATTTATAAACCAGGTACATCCACTAAATCCCTCTAGACCTTATTTGGACAAGGCATGGTAATTAAGAGGACCAAATATTTCTAGTCATGGCGAATGTCCCATTTGTTGTAAATCGTTTTGTTTGTCCTATTTCGTCTGACAAGGAAGATGGTCTCTTATGTGTATTTCCTGTTTTCTCTAACAAAAATCAATTACACGTTACAATATAATCAAGGTCCACATGTCGTTTCACTGACTCAATATTTATGCAAGATAAGAAAATATTTAAGAAAAGGTAATATGTAGTAATGTTCTGTGACTGATATCAAGGTACATGATATGTGATCCAGGAACGACAATAAAATATATGTCATCATAGACAATTAGGGTTTGAGGATTAAAGGGGGTAGGCGGAAAGGAGACACCATTAGTATTCCAACGAAAAGATTCAGATACTCAGATGAAAACATGATATTTATTTAAGTAACCATCGTAAAAATCTAAGATGTATATTCACTATACTATAAATAGAAAGAGAAAGAAGTGATAATCCTATTAAAGATCCAAGTAAGTGCAACGACGTTTACCGTAATGACGTAATAAAAAACACAGACTTATCATAAGGTGACATATATACGTACGTACATATATACATATGGATGTATTTGTGTGTATGTGGTGTAGAAGGAAGAGGTCAATGGACAGTTATCTATAAATTCACCGAAGGTACAGAACCGATAACATTTATGATGACGTTATATGTGTTCCCACGTATATGGAAAGGATCTATACGGATCATCACCCTGACGACCTAATATACCGTTTAGATAAAAATCAAAAAATTCCTTGGAGGTATGAGAAGAGGTATCACTGACTTGGTTAAATGTAAGGGTGGTTGTCACATCCTCTCAAGATAGGAGAGGTGTTGGAATGGTCGTAAATAATAAACATGTGAAAATTTACAACCGGTAAGACTGGCCAGACTCCACTATGGAGTGACATCAAAACTAAACGTAAAGAAATTATTGATCACTACAATTCTCAGAAAAGTGTACGGAGAACCGGTAGAAATATAGAAGAAACCTCTTTACAACTAAAACCGGAAGACCTGTAAATAACTAACCCAAACCCATAAAAACAAACAACAGAAAAACAAGAATAAAAATACCTATCACTCGACATTCTCGTGAACATATAAATCCTTTAATTCGGAAACAGTCAGTGTAACAAACGTTTATAAAAGAGGGTCATGTATCGAACAGAAAAACAAAAATTCCGAAGGAAACGATAAGTTTTCGAAAAGTCAAATCATTCGGGGTAAACAAATAAAAACGAAAATAAAGGTGATGAACTCTTCCACCTAGTTTTTTCTAGAACGACACTAAATACAGTATCTCACAAGACGAATACAAAAGGAGATTCTGAAAATATGATATGCCAGAATGTAAATCCAGAAATTAAACAGAAAATTAAAAACATATACAACATTTTCTTACAAGATTGAAGTAAGAAAATGTACATCGATAGGTGAAAAGGGTCGTGTTAAATAATTTCTCTGACAGAAAAGAGGTGACATATAAGAACGGAGGAAACACCATCTACCTGGTATTCACGTACCCAAATAAAGACCCGAAAGATATAACAAGGTGAATAGATACGTTGATAAAAACACGGACATGGTATACCAAAACTAATGAGATCGAGACATCATATTAGAGTTCAGTCCCTCGTACTAAGAAGGTCATGGTAAGAAAAAAGAGTTTTAACAAAACCGATAAGTCCCAGAAGACACAAAGTTATCTTTAATTTTTAAAAAAACGATAACGAGACACTGTTTACAGTAACCATTAAATTATCCCTAATGTGACTGAGACATTTCATGGAACCCATGGAACCCATCATACCATTGAAATTGTTATGACTAAGAAGGTTATGTTCTTATGTCATATGGAAAGACAGACAAAAAGAAAGTAGTTACAGAATATCAAAAACCTTATATCCGGAAAATGGAGGAAGTCAAGTCAAGTCAGCGAGTCAGCACAGGCTGAGAAACGTTGGGGTACTTAACGTCGTGCGGTCCGGAGGGACAGGTAGTGGTTGAGGGCCTCAAGTGAGTTTGAGTGCAGGTAACTCAGTCACTACGGTAGGTCGGTAGAGTAGGAGACAGTAGGGGAAAAGGAGGACGGGTGTTAGGGAGGGTCTTAGTCTCAGAAAAGGTTGCTCAATTGAGAAACGTACTCCACCGGTTTCATGACCTCAAAGTCGAAATGGTAGTAAGGAAGGTTTCTTTAGGGTCCCGACTAGAGGAAGTCTTACCTGACCAACCTAGAGGAACGTCAGGTACCCTGAGAGTTCTCAGAAGAGGTTGTGGTGTCAAGTTTTCGTAGTTAAGAAGCCGCAAGTCGAAAGAAGTGTCAGGTTGAGATTGTAGGTATGTACTGATGACCTTTTTGGTATCGGAACTGATCTACCTGGAAACAACCGTTTCATTACAGAGTCGGAAACTTATACGATAGATCCAACCAGTATTGAAAGGAAGGTTCCTCATTCGTAGAATATTAAAGTACCGACGTTAGTGACAGACGTCACTAAAACCTCCGGGTTTTATATTTCAGACTGTGACAAGGGTGACAAAGGGGTAGATAAAGGGTACTTCACTACCCTGGTCTACGGTACTAGAAGCAAAAGACTTACAACTCAAAATTCGGTTGAAAAAGTGAGAGGAGAAAGTGAAAGTAGTTCTCCGAAAAATCAAGGAGAAGTGAAGGACGGTATTCCCACTACAGTAGACGTATAGACTCCAATAACTATAAAGAGGGCCGTTAGAACTAAGGTCGGACACGAAGTAGGTCGGGTCACAAAGAGTACTACATGAGAAATATATTCAATTTATTCGTCCCACTGTTATATGTCGGAACTGCATAAGGAAAAGGATAAACCTTGTTCAGACAACAAG